>ML133367.1:0-575406 GCA_003864495.1 Nemopilema nomurai | reverse complement strand
CGACGCTTCACTGATTATATTTGAAAGGGTTGCCGAGAAAAAGCAGTTTGTTTTGCACGAAGAACGGCCTAAAAAAAGCAAGGCTAAGCCTTGCAAAATGACCAATTTTTGACAAAATTTTTTTTTCTAAAAACCAATCTAGTGCATAGGTCTTTAGAGAAATTTGCGACGCTTTGATTATTTTGAAAGGGTTGCGAGAAAAAGTTTTTTTGCACGGAACGGCCTAAAAAGCAAGGCATAGCTTGCAAAATGACAATTTTTGACCAAAAATTTTTTTTAAAACCAATCTAGTGCACTCTATAGGTCTTAGAGTCAATTTGCGACGCTCACTTGATTATATTTGAAAGGGTTGCCGAGAAAAAGCAGTTTGTTTTGCACGAAGAACGGCCTAAAAGCAAGGCTATAGCCTTGCAAAATGACCAATTTTTGACAAAATTTTTTTTCTAAAAACCAATCTAGTGCACTCTCAAGGTCTTTAGAGTCAATCTCCCTTGATTATATTTGAAAGGGTTGCCGAGAAAAAGCAGTTTGTTTTGCACGAAGAACGGCCTAAAAAGCAAGGCTATAAGCCTTGCAAAATGACCAATTTTTGACCAAAAATTTTTTTTTTCTAAAAACCAATCTAGTGCACTCTATAGGTCTTTAGAGTCAATTTGCGACGCTCCACTTGATTATATTTGAAAGGGTTGCCGAGAAAAAGCAGTTTGTTTTGCACGAAGAACGGCCTAAAAAGCAAGGCTATAGCCTTGCAAAATGACCAATTTTTGACCAAAATTTTTTTTCTAAAAACCAATCTAGTGCACTCTAAGGTCTTTAGAGTCAATTTGCGACGCTCCACTTGATTATATTTGAAAGGGTTGCCGAGAAAAAGCAGTTTGTTTTGCACGAAGAACGGCCTAAAAAGCAAGGCTATAGCCTTGCAAAATGACCAATTTTGACCAAAATTTTTTTTTCTAAAAACCAATCTAGTGCACTCTAAGGTCTTTAGAGTCAATTTGCGACGCTCCACTTGATTATATTTGAAAGGGTTGCCGAGAAAAAGCAGTTTGTTTTGCACGAAGAACGGCCTAAAAAGCAAGGCTATAGCCTTGCAAAATGACCAATTTTTGACCAAAATTTTTTTTTCTAAAAACCAATCTAGTGCACTCTAAGGTCTTTAGAGTCAATTTGCGACGCTCCACTTGATTATATTTGAAAGGGTTGCCGAGAAAAAGCAGTTTGTTTTGCACGAAAACGGCCTAAAAAGCAAGGCTATAGCCTTGCAAAATGACCAATTTTTGACCAAAAATTTTTTTTCTAAAAACCAATCTAGTGCACTCTAGGTCTTAGAGTCAATTTGCGACGCTCCACTTGATTATATTTGAAAGGGTTGCCGAGAAAAAGCAGTTTGTTTTGCACGAAGAACGGCCTAAAAAGCAAGGCTATAGCCTTGCAAAATGACCAATTTTTGACCAAAATTTTTTTTTCTAAAAACCAATCTAGTGCACTCTAAGGTCTTTAGAGTCAATTTGCGACGCTCCACTTGATTATATTTGAAAGGGTTGCCGAGAAAAAGCAGTTTGTTTTGCACGAAGAACGGCCTAAAAAGCAAGGCTATAGCCTTGCAAAATGACCAATTTTTGACCAAAATTTTTTTTCTAAAAACCAATCTAGTGCACTCTATAAGGTCTTTAGAGTCAATTTGCGACGCTCCACTTGATTATATTTGAAAGGGTTGCCGAGAAAAAGCAGTTTGTTTTGCACGAAGAACGGCCTAAAAAGCAAGGCTATAGCCTTGCAAAATGACCAATTTTTGACCAAAATTTTTTTTTTCTAAAAAAATCTAGTGCACTCTAAGGTCTTAGAGTCAATTTGCGACGCTCCACTTGATTATATTTGAAAGGGTTGCCGAGAAAAAGCAGTTTGTTTTGCACGAAGAACGGCCTAAAAAGCAAGGCTATAGCCTTGCAAAATGACCAATTTTTGACCAAAAATTTTTTTTTTAAAAACCAATCTAGTGCACTCTAAGGTCTTTAGAGTCAATTTGCGACGCTCCACTTGATTATATTTGAAAGGGTTGCCGAGAAAAAGCAGTTTGTTTTGCACGAAGAACGGCCTAAAAAGCAAGGCTATAGCCTTGCAAAATGACCAATTTTTGACCAAAAATTTTTTTTCTAAAAACCAATCTAGTGCACTCTAAGGTCTTTAGAGTCAATTTGCGACGCTCCACTTGATTATATTTGAAAGGGTTGCCGAGAAAAAGCAGTTTGTTTTGCACGAAGAACGGCCTAAAAAGCAAGGCTATAGCCTTGCAAAATGACCAATTTTTGACCAAAATTTTTTTTTTCTAAAAACCAATCTAGTGCACTCTAAGGTCTTTAGAGTCAATTTGCGACGCTCCACTTGATTATATTTGAAAGGGTTGCCGAGAAAAAGCAGTTTGTTTTGCACGAAGAACGGCCTAAAAAGCAAGGCTATAGCCTTGCAAAATGACCAATTTTTGACCAAAAATTTTTTTTTCTAAAAACCAATCTAGTGCACTCTAAGGTCTTTAGAGTCAATTTGCGACGCTCCACTTGATTATATTTGAAAGGGTTGCCGAGAAAAAGCAGTTTGTTTTGCACGAAGAACGGCCTAAAAAGCAAGGCTATAGCCTTGCAAAATGACCAATTTTTGACCAAAATTTTTTTTTCTAAAAACCAATCTAGTGCACTCTAAGGTCTTTAGAGTCAATTTGCGACGCTCCACTTGATTATATTTGAAAGGGTTGCCGAGAAAAAGCAGTTTGTTTTGCACGAAGAACGGCCTAAAAAGCAAGGCTATAGCCTTGCAAAATGACCAATTTTTGACCAAAATTTTTTTTTCTAAAAACCAATCTAGTGCACTCTAAGGTCTTTAGAGTCAATTTGCGACGCTCCACTTGATTATATTTGAAAGGGTTGCCGAGAAAAAGCAGTTTGTTTTGCACGAAGAACGGCCTAAAAAGCAAGGCTATAGCCTTGCAAAATGACCAATTTTTGACCAAAAATTTTTTTTTCTAAAAACCAATCTAGTGCACTCTAAGGTCTTTAGAGTCAATTTGCGACGCTCCACTTGATTATATTTGAAAGGGTTGCCGAGAAAAAGCAGTTTGTTTTGCACGAAGAACGGCCTAAAAAGCAAGGCTATAGCCTTGCAAAATGACCAATTTTTGACCAAAAATTTTTTTTCTAAAAACCAATCTAGTGCACTCTAAGGTCTTTAGAGTCAATTTGCGACGCTCCACTTGATTATATTTGAAAGGGTTGCCGAGAAAAAGCAGTTTGTTTTGCACGAAGAACGGCCTAAAAAGCAAGGCTATAGCCTTGCAAAATGACCAATTTTTGACCAAAATTTTTTTTTCTAAAAACCAATCTAGTGCACTCTAAGGTCTTTAGAGTCAATTTGCGACGCTCCACTTGATTATATTTGAAAGGGTTGCCGAGAAAAAGCAGTTTGTTTTGCACGAAGAACGGCCTAAAAAGCAAGGCTATAGCCTTGCAAAATGACCAATTTTTGACCAAAATTTTTTTTTCTAAAAACCAATCTAGTGCACTCTAAGGTCTTTAGAGTCAATTTGCGACGCTCCACTTGATTATATTTGAAAGGGTTGCCGAGAAAAAGCAGTTTGTTTTGCACGAAGAACGGCCTAAAAAGCAAGGCTATAGCCTTGCAAAATGACCAATTTTTGACCAAAATTTTTTTTTCTAAAAACCAATCTAGTGCACTCTCAGGTCTTTAGAGTCAATTTGCGACGCTCCACTTGATTATATTTGAAAGGGTTGCCGAGAAAAAGCAGTTTGTTTTGCACGAAGAACGGCCTAAAAAGCAAGGCTATAGCCTTGCAAAATGACCAATTTTTGACCAAAATTTTTTTTTCTAAAAACCAATCTAGTGCACTCTATAGGTCTTTAGAGTCAATTTGCGACGCTCCACTTGATTATATTTGAAAGGGTTGCCGAGAAAAAGCAGTTTGTTTTGCACGAAGAACGGCCTAAAAAGCAAGGCTATAGCCTTGCAAAATGACCAATTTTTGACCAAAAATTTTTTTTTCTAAAAACCAATCTAGTGCACTCTAAGGTCTTTAGAGTCAATTTGCGACGCTCCACTTGATTATATTTGAAAGGGTTGCCGAGAAAAAGCAGTTTGTTTTGCACGAAGAACGGCCTAAAAAGCAAGGCTATAGCCTTGCAAAATGACCAATTTTTGACCAAAATTTTTTTTTCTAAAAACCAATCTAGTGCACTCTAAGGTCTTTAGAGTCAATTTGCGACGCTCCACTTGATTATATTTGAAAGGGTTGCCGAGAAAAAGCAGTTTGTTTTGCACGAAGAACGGCCTAAAAAGCAAGGCTATAGCCTTGCAAAATGACCAATTTTTGACCAAAATTTTTTTTTCTAAAAACCAATCTAGTGCACTCTAAGGTCTTTAGAGTCAATTTGCGACGCTCCACTTGATTATATTTGAAAGGGTTGCCGAGAAAAAGCAGTTTGTTTTGCACGAAGAACGGCCTAAAAAAAGGCTATAGCCTTGCAAAATGACCAATTTTTGACCAAAATTTTTTTTTCTAAAAACCAATCTAGTGCACTCTAAGGTCTTTAGAGTCAATTTGCGACGCTCCACTTGATTATATTTGAAAGGGTTGCCGAGAAAAAGCAGTTTGTTTTGCACGAAGAACGGCCTAAAAAGCAAGGCTATAGCCTTGCAAAATGACCAATTTTTGACCAAAATTTTTTTTTCTAAAAACCAATCTAGTGCACTCTAAGGTCTTTAGAGTCAATTTGCGACGCTCCACTTGATTATATTTGAAAGGGTTGCCGAGAAAAAGCAGTTTGTTTTGCACGAAGAAACGGCCTAAAAAGCAAGGCTATAGCCTTGCAAAATGACCAATTTTTGACCAAAATTTTTTTTTTAAAAACCAATCTAGTGCACTCTAAGGTCTTTAGAGTCAATTTGCGACGCTCCACTTGATTATATTTGAAAGGGTTGCCGAGAAAAAGCAGTTTGTTTTGCACGAAGAACGGCCTAAAAAGCAAGGCTATAGCCTTGCAAAATGACCAATTTTTGACCAAAATTTTTTTTTCTAAAAACCAATCTAGTGCACTCTAAGGTCTTTAGAGTCAATTTGCGACGCTCCACTTGATTATATTTGAAAGGGTTGCCGAGAAAAAGCAGTTTGTTTTGCACGAAGAACGGCCTAAAAAGCAAGGCTATAGCCTTGCAAAATGACCAATTTTTGACCAAAATTTTTTTTTCTAAAAACCAATCTAGTGCACTCTATAGGTCTTTAGAGTCAATTTGCGACGCTCCACTTGATTATATTTGAAAGGGTTGCCGAGAAAAAGCAGTTTGTTTTGCACGAAGAACGGCCTAAAAAGCAAGGCTATAGCCTTGCAAAATGACCAATTTTTGACCAAAATTTTTTTTTCTAAAAACCAATCTAGTGCACTCTAAGGTCTTTAGAGTCAATTTGCGACGCTCCACTTGATTATATTTGAAAGGGTTGCCGAGAAAAAGCAGTTTGTTTTGCACGAAGAACGGCCTAAAAAGCAAGGCTATAGCCTTGCAAAATGACCAATTTTTGACCAAAATTTTTTTTTCTAAAAACCAATCTAGTGCACTCTAAGGTCTTTAGAGTCAATTTGCGACGCTCCACTTGATTATATTTGAAAGGGTTGCCGAGAAAAAGCAGTTTGTTTTGCACGAAGAACGGCCTAAAAAGCAAGGCTATAGCCTTGCAAAATGACCAATTTTTGACCAAAATTTTTTTTTCTAAAAACCAATCTAGTGCACTCTAAGGTCTTTAGAGTCAATTTGCGACGCTCCACTTGATTATATTTGAAAGGGTTGCCGAGAAAAAGCAGTTTGTTTTGCACGAAGAACGGCCTAAAAAGCAAGGCTATAGCCTTGCAAAATGACCAATTTTTGACCAAAATTTTTTTTTCTAAAAACCAATCTAGTGCACTCTAAGGTCTTTAGAGTCAATTTGCGACGCTCCACTTGATTATATTTGAAAGGGTTGCCGAGAAAAAGCAGTTTGTTTTGCACGAAGAACGGCCTAAAAAGCAAGGCTATAGCCTTGCAAAATGACCAATTTTTGACCAAAAATTTTTTTTTCTAAAAACCAATCTAGTGCACTCTAAGGTCTTTAGAGTCAATTTGCGACGCTCCACTTGATTATATTTGAAAGGGTTGCCGAGAAAAAGCAGTTTGTTTTGCACGAAGAACGGCCTAAAAAGCAAGGCTATAGCCTTGCAAAATGACCAATTTTTGACCAAAATTTTTTTTTCTAAAAACCAATCTAGTGCACTCTAAGGTCTTTAGAGTCAATTTGCGACGCTCCACTTGATTATATTTGAAAGGGTTGCCGAGAAAAAGCAGTTTGTTTTGCACGAAGAACGGCCTAAAAAGCAAGGCTATAGCCTTGCAAAATGACCAATTTTTGACCAAAATTTTTTTTTTAAAAACCAATCTAGTGCACTCTAAGGTCTTTAGAGTCAATTTGCGACGCTCCACTTGATTATATTTGAAAGGGTTGCCGAGAAAAAGCAGTTTGTTTTGCACGAAGAACGGCCTAAAAAGCAAGGCTATAGCCTTGCAAAATGACCAATTTTTGACCAAAATTTTTTTTCTAAAAACCAATCTAGTGCACTCTATAGGTCTTTAGAGTCAATTTGCGACGCTCCACTTGATTATATTTGAAAGGGTTGCCGAGAAAAAGCAGTTTGTTTTGCACGAAGAACGGCCTAAAAAGCAAGGCTATAGCCTTGCAAAATGACCAATTTTTGACCAAAATTTTTTTTTCTAAAAACCAATCTAGTGCACTCTCAAGGTCTTTAGAGTCAATTTGCGACGCTCCACTTGATTATATTTGAAAGGGTTGCCGAGAAAAAGCAGTTTGTTTTGCACGAAGAACGGCCTAAAAAGCAAGGCTATAGCCTTGCAAAATGACCAATTTTTGACCAAAATTTTTTTTTTAAAAACCAATCTAGTGCACTCTAAGGTCTTTAGAGTCAATTTGCGACGCTCCACTTGATTATATTTGAAAGGGTTGCCGAGAAAAAGCAGTTTGTTTTGCACGAAGAACGGCCTAAAAAGCAAGGCTATAGCCTTGCAAAATGACCAATTTTTGACCAAAATTTTTTTTTTAAAAACCAATCTAGTGCACTCTAAGGTCTTTAGAGTCAATTTGCGACGCTCCACTTGATTATATTTGAAAGGGTTGCCGAGAAAAAGCAGTTTGTTTTGCACGAAGAACGGCCTAAAAAGCAAGGCTATAGCCTTGCAAAATGACCAATTTTTGACCAAAATTTTTTTTTCTAAAAACCAATCTAGTGCACTCTAAGGTCTTTAGAGTCAATTTGCGACGCTCCACTTGATTATATTTGAAAGGGTTGCCGAGAAAAAGCAGTTTGTTTTGCACGAAAACGGCCTAAAAAGCAAGGCTATAGCCTTGCAAAATGACCAATTTTTGACCAAAATTTTTTTTCTAAAAACCAATCTAGTGCACTCTAAGGTCTTTAGAGTCAATTTGCGACGCTCCACTTGATTATATTTGAAAGGGTTGCCGAGAAAAAGCAGTTTGTTTTGCACGAAGAACGGCCTAAAAAGCAAGGCTATAGCCTTGCAAAATGACCAATTTTTGACCAAAATTTTTTTTTCTAAAAACCAATCTAGTGCACTCTAAGGTCTTTAGAGTCAATTTGCGACGCTCCACTTGATTATATTTGAAAGGGTTGCCGAGAAAAAGCAGTTTGTTTTGCACGAAAACGGCCTAAAAAGCAAGGCTATAGCCTTGCAAAATGACCAATTTTTGACCAAAATTTTTTTTTCTAAAAACCAATCTAGTGCACTCTAAGGTCTTTAGAGTCAATTTGCGACGCTCCACTTGATTATATTTGAAAGGGTTGCCGAGAAAAAGCAGTTTGTTTTGCACGAAGAACGGCCTAAAAAGCAAGGCTATAGCCTTGCAAAATGACCAATTTTTGACCAAAATTTTTTTTCTAAAAACCAATCTAGTGCACTCTAAGGTCTTTAGAGTCAATTTGCGACGCTCCACTTGATTATATTTGAAAGGGTTGCCGAGAAAAAGCAGTTTGTTTTGCACGAAGAACGGCCTAAAAAGCAAGGCTATAGCCTTGCAAAATGACCAATTTTTGACCAAAATTTTTTTTCTAAAAACCAATCTAGTGCACTCTATAGGTCTTTAGAGTCAATTTGCGACGCTCCACTTGATTATATTTGAAAGGGTTGCCGAGAAAAAGCAGTTTGTTTTGCACGAAGAACGGCCTAAAAAGCAAGGCTATAGCCTTGCAAAATGACCAATTTTTGACCAAAATTTTTTTTCTAAAAACCAATCTAGTGCACTCTATAGGTCTTTAGAGTCAATTTGCGACGCTCCACTTGATTATATTTGAAAGGGTTGCCGAGAAAAAGCAGTTTGTTTTGCACGAAGAACGGCCTAAAAAGCAAGGCTATAGCCTTGCAAAATGACCAATTTTTGACCAAAATTTTTTTTTCTAAAAACCAATCTAGTGCACTCTAAGGTCTTTAGAGTCAATTTGCGACGCTCCACTTGATTATATTTGAAAGGGGTTGCCGAGAAAAAGCAGTTTGTTTTGCACGAAGAACGGCCTAAAAAGCAAGGCTATAGCCTTGCAAAATGACCAATTTTTGACCAAAATTTTTTTTTCTAAAAACCAATCTAGTGCACTCTAAGGTCTTTAGAGTCAATTTGCGACGCTCCACTTGATTATATTTGAAAGGGTTGCCGAGAAAAAGCAGTTTGTTTTGCACGAAGAACGGCCTAAAAAGCAAGGCTATAGCCTTGCAAAATGACCAATTTTTGACCAAAAATTTTTTTTCTAAAAACCAATCTAGTGCACTCTAAGGTCTTTAGAGTCAATTTGCGACGCTCCACTTGATTATATTTGAAAGGGTTGCCGAGAAAAAGCAGTTTGTTTTGCACGAAGAACGGCCTAAAAAGCAAGGCTATAGCCTTGCAAAATGACCAATTTTTGACCAAAATTTTTTTTTCTAAAAACCAATCTAGTGCACTCTAAGGTCTTTAGAGTCAATTTGCGACGCTCCACTTGATTATATTTGAAAGGGTTGCCGAGAAAAAGCAGTTTGTTTTGCACGAAGAACGGCCTAAAAAGCAAGGCTATAGCCTTGCAAAATGACCAATTTTTGACCAAAATTTTTTTTTCTAAAAACCAATCTAGTGCACTCTAAGGTCTTTAGAGTCAATTTGCGACGCTCCACTTGATTATATTTGAAAGGGTTGCCGAGAAAAAGCAGTTTGTTTTGCACGAAGAACGGCCTAAAAAGCAAGGCTATAGCCTTGCAAAATGACCAATTTTTGACCAAAAATTTTTTTTTCTAAAAACCAATCTAGTGCACTCTAAGGTCTTTAGAGTCAATTTGCGACGCTCCACTTGATTATATTTGAAAGGGTTGCCGAGAAAAAGCAGTTTGTTTTGCACGAAGAACGGCCTAAAAAGCAAGGCTATAGCCTTGCAAAATGACCAATTTTTGACCAAAATTTTTTTTTCTAAAAACCAATCTAGTGCACTCTAAGGTCTTTAGAGTCAATTTGCGACGCTCCACTTGATTATATTTGAAAGGGTTGCCGAGAAAAAGCAGTTTGTTTTGCACGAAGAACGGCCTAAAAAGCAAGGCTATAGCCTTGCAAAATGACCAATTTTTGACCAAAAATTTTTTTTTCTAAAAACCAATCTAGTGCACTCTAAGGTCTTTAGAGTCAATTTGCGACGCTCCACTTGATTATATTTGAAAGGGTTGCCGAGAAAAAGCAGTTTGTTTTGCACGAAGAACGGCCTAAAAAGCAAGGCTATAGCCTTGCAAAATGACCAATTTTTGACCAAAATTTTTTTTTCTAAAAACCAATCTAGTGCACTCTAAGGTCTTTAGAGTCAATTTGCGACGCTCCACTTGATTATATTTGAAAGGGTTGCCGAGAAAAAGCAGTTTGTTTTGCACGAAGAACGGCCTAAAAAGCAAGGCTATAGCCTTGCAAAATGACCAATTTTTGACCAAAAATTTTTTTTTCTAAAAACCAATCTAGTGCACTCTATAGGTCTTTAGAGTCAATTTGCGACGCTCCACTTGATTATATTTGAAAGGGTTGCCGAGAAAAAGCAGTTTGTTTTGCACGAAGAACGGCCTAAAAAGCAAGGCTATAGCCTTGCAAAATGACCAATTTTTGACCAAAAATTTTTTTTCTAAAAACCAATCTAGTGCACTCTAAGGTCTTTAGAGTCAATTTGCGACGCTCCACTTGATTATATTTGAAAGGGTTGCCGAGAAAAAGCAGTTTGTTTTGCACGAAGAACGGCCTAAAAAGCAAGGCTATAGCCTTGCAAAATGACCAATTTTTGACCAAAATTTTTTTTTCTAAAAACCAATCTAGTGCACTCTAAGGTCTTTAGAGTCAATTTGCGACGCTCCACTTGATTATATTTGAAAGGGTTGCCGAGAAAAAGCAGTTTGTTTTGCACGAAGAACGGCCTAAAAAGCAAGGCTATAGCCTTGCAAAATGACCAATTTTTGACCAAAATTTTTTTTTCTAAAAACCAATCTAGTGCACTCTAAAGGTCTTTAGAGTCAATTTGCGACGCTCCACTTGATTATATTTGAAAGGGTTGCCGAGAAAAAGCAGTTTGTTTTGCACGAAGAACGGCCTAAAAAGCAAGGCTATAGCCTTGCAAAATGACCAATTTTTGACCAAAAATTTTTTTTTCTAAAAACCAATCTAGTGCACTCTAAGGTCTTTAGAGTCAATTTGCGACGCTCCACTTGATTATATTTGAAAGGGTTGCCGAGAAAAAGCAGTTTGTTTTGCACGAAGAACGGCCTAAAAAGCAAGGCTATAGCCTTGCAAAATGACCAATTTTTGACCAAAAATTTTTTTTTCTAAAAACCAATCTAGTGCACTCTAAGGTCTTTAGAGTCAATTTGCGACGCTCCACTTGATTATATTTGAAAGGGTTGCCGAGAAAAAGCAGTTTGTTTTGCACGAAGAACGGCCTAAAAAGCAAGGCTATAGCCTTGCAAAATGACCAATTTTTGACCAAAATTTTTTTTTCTAAAAACCAATCTAGTGCACTCTAAGGTCTTTAGAGTCAATTTGCGACGCTCCACTTGATTATATTTGAAAGGGTTGCCGAGAAAAAGCAGTTTGTTTTGCACGAAGAACGGCCTAAAAAGCAAGGCTATAGCCTTGCAAAATGACCAATTTTTGACCAAAATTTTTTTTTTCTAAAAACCAATCTAGTGCACTCTAAGGTCTTTAGAGTCAATTTGCGACGCTCCACTTGATTATATTTGAAAGGGTTGCCGAGAAAAAGCAGTTTGTTTTGCACGAAGAACGGCCTAAAAAGCAAGGCTATAGCCTTGCAAAATGACCAATTTTTGACCAAAATTTTTTTTTCTAAAAACCAATCTAGTGCACTCTAAGGTCTTTAGAGTCAATTTGCGACGCTCCACTTGATTATATTTGAAAGGGTTGCCGAGAAAAAGCAGTTTGTTTTGCACGAAGAACGGCCTAAAAAGCAAGGCTATAGCCTTGCAAAATGACCAATTTTTGACCAAAATTTTTTTTTTCTAAAAACCAATCTAGTGCACTCTAAGGTCTTTAGAGTCAATTTGCGACGCTCCACTTGATTATATTTGAAAGGGTTGCCGAGAAAAAGCAGTTTGTTTTGCACGAAGAACGGCCTAAAAAGCAAGGCTATAGCCTTGCAAAATGACCAATTTTTGACCAAAATTTTTTTTTCTAAAAACCAATCTAGTGCACTCTATAGGTCTTTAGAGTCAATTTGCGACGCTCCACTTGATTATATTTGAAAGGGTTGCCGAGAAAAAGCAGTTTGTTTTGCACGAAGAACGGCCTAAAAAGCAAGGCTATAGCCTTGCAAAATGACCAATTTTTGACCAAAATTTTTTTTCTAAAAACCAATCTAGTGCACTCTAAGGTCTTTAGAGTCAATTTGCGACGCTCCACTTGATTATATTTGAAAGGGTTGCCGAGAAAAAGCAGTTTGTTTTGCACGAAGAACGGCCTAAAAAGCAAGGCTATAGCCTTGCAAAATGACCAATTTTTGACCAAATTTTTTTTTTAAAAACCAATCTAGTGCACTCTAAGGTCTTTAGAGTCAATTTGCGACGCTCCACTTGATTATATTTGAAAGGGTTGCCGAGAAAAAGCAGTTTGTTTTGCACGAAGAACGGCCTAAAAAGCAAGGCTATAGCCTTGCAAAATGACCAATTTTTGACCAAAATTTTTTTTTCTAAAAACCAATCTAGTGCACTCTAAGGTCTTTAGAGTCAATTTGCGACGCTCCACTTGATTATATTTGAAAGGGTTGCCGAGAAAAAGCAGTTTGTTTTGCACGAAGAACGGCCTAAAAAGCAAGGCTATAGCCTTGCAAAATGACCAATTTTTGACCAAAATTTTTTTTTCTAAAAACCAATCTAGTGCACTCTCAAGGTCTTTAGAGTCAATTTGCGACGCTCCACTTGATTATATTTGAAAGGGTTGCCGAGAAAAAGCAGTTTGTTTTGCACGAAGAACGGCCTAAAAAGCAAGGCTATAGCCTTGCAAAATGACCAATTTTTGACCAAAAATTTTTTTTTCTAAAAACCAATCTAGTGCACTCTAAGGTCTTTAGAGTCAATTTGCGACGCTCCACTTGATTATATTTGAAAGGGTTGCCGAGAAAAAGCAGTTTGTTTTGCACGAAGAACGGCCTAAAAAGCAAGGCTATAGCCTTGCAAAATGACCAATTTTTGACCAAAATTTTTTTTCTAAAAACCAATCTAGTGCACTCTAAGGTCTTTAGAGTCAATTTGCGACGCTCCACTTGATTATATTTGAAAGGGTTGCCGAGAAAAAGCAGTTTGTTTTGCACGAAGAACGGCCTAAAAAGCAAGGCTATAGCCTTGCAAAATGACCAATTTTTGACCAAAAATTTTTTTTTCTAAAAACCAATCTAGTGCACTCTAAGGTCTTTAGAGTCAATTTGCGACGCTCCACTTGATTATATTTGAAAGGGTTGCCGAGAAAAAGCAGTTTGTTTTGCACGAAGAACGGCCTAAAAAGCAAGGCTATAGCCTTGCAAAATGACCAATTTTTGACCAAAATTTTTTTTTCTAAAAACCAATCTAGTGCACTCTAAGGTCTTTAGAGTCAATTTGCGACGCTCCACTTGATTATATTTGAAAGGGTTGCCGAGAAAAAGCAGTTTGTTTTGCACGAAGAACGGCCTAAAAAGCAAGGCTATAGCCTTGCAAAATGACCAATTTTTGACCAAAATTTTTTTTTTAAAAACCAATCTAGTGCACTCTATAGGTCTTTAGAGTCAATTTGCGACGCTCCACTTGATTATATTTGAAAGGGTTGCCGAGAAAAAGCAGTTTGTTTTGCACGAAAACGGCCTAAAAAGCAAGGCTATAGCCTTGCAAAATGACCAATTTTTGACCAAAATTTTTTTTTCTAAAAACCAATCTAGTGCACTCTAAGGTCTTTAAGTCAATTTGCGACGCTCCACTTGATTATATTTGAAAGGGTTGCCGAGAAAAAGCAGTTTGTTTTGCACGAAGAACGGCCTAAAAAGCAAGGCTATAGCCTTGCAAAATGACCAATTTTTGACCAAAATTTTTTTTTCTAAAAACCAATCTAGTGCACTCTAAGGTCTTTAGAGTCAATTTGCGACGCTCCACTTGATTATATTTGAAAGGGTTGCCGAGAAAAAGCAGTTTGTTTTGCACGAAGAACGGCCTAAAAAGCAAGGCTATAGCCTTGCAAAATGACCAATTTTTGACCAAAATTTTTTTTTCTAAAAACCAATCTAGTGCACTCTTAAGGTCTTTAGAGTCAATTTGCGACGCTCCACTTGATTATATTTGAAAGGGTTGCCGAGAAAAAGCAGTTTGTTTTGCACGAAGAACGGCCTAAAAAGCAAGGCTATAGCCTTGCAAAATGACCAATTTTTGACCAAAATTTTTTTTTCTAAAAACCAATCTAGTGCACTCTTAAGGTCTTTAGAGTCAATTTGCGACGCTCCACTTGATTATATTTGAAAGGGTTGCCGAGAAAAAGCAGTTTGTTTTGCACGAAGAACGGCCTAAAAAGCAAGGCTATAGCCTTGCAAAATGACCAATTTTTGACCAAAATTTTTTTTTCTAAAAACCAATCTAGTGCACTCTATAGGTCTTTAGAGTCAATTTGCGACGCTCCACTTGATTATATTTGAAAGGGTTGCCGAGAAAAAGCAGTTTGTTTTGCACGAAGAACGGCCTAAAAAGCAAGGCTATAGCCTTGCAAAATGACCAATTTTTGACCAAAATTTTTTTTAAAAACCAATCTAGTGCACTCTATAGGTCTTTAGAGTCAATTTGCGACGCTCCACTTGATTATATTTGAAAGGGTTGCCGAGAAAAAGCAGTTTGTTTTGCACGAAGAACGGCCTAAAAAGCAAGGCTATAGCCTTGCAAAATGACCAATTTTTGACCAAAAATTTTTTTTTCTAAAAACCAATCTAGTGCACTCTATAGGTCTTAGAGTCAATTTGCGACGCTCCACTTGATTATATTTGAAAGGGTTGCCGAGAAAAAGCAGTTTGTTTTGCACGAAAACGGCCTAAAAAGCAAGGCTATAGCCTTGCAAAATGACCAATTTTTGACCAAAAATTTTTTTTTCTAAAAACCAATCTAGTGCACTCTAAGGTTTTAGAGTCAATTTGCGACGCTCCACTTGATTATATTTGAAAGGGTTGCCGAGAAAAAGCAGTTTGTTTTGCACGAAGAACGGCCTAAAAAGCAAGGCTATAGCCTTGCAAAATGACCAATTTTTGACCAAAATTTTTTTTTCTAAAAACCAATCTAGTGCACTCTAAGGTCTTTAGAGTCAATTTGCGACGCTCCACTTGATTATATTTGAAAGGGTTGCCGAGAAAAAGCAGTTTGTTTTGCACGAAGAACGGCCTAAAAAGCAAGGCTATAGCCTTGCAAAATGACCAATTTTTGACCAAAATTTTTTTTTCTAAAAACCAATCTAGTGCACTCTAAGGTCTTTAGAGTCAATTTGCGACGCTCCACTTGATTATATTTGAAAGGGTTGCCGAGAAAAAGCAGTTTGTTTTGCACGAAGAACGGCCTAAAAAGCAAGGCTATAGCCTTGCAAAATGACCAATTTTTGACCAAAATTTTTTTTTAAAAACCAATCTAGTGCACTCTATAGGTCTTTAGAGTCAATTTGCGACGCTCCACTTGATTATATTTGAAAGGGTTGCCGAGAAAAAGCAGTTTGTTTTGCACGAAGAACGGCCTAAAAAGCAAGGCTATAGCCTTGCAAAATGACCAATTTTTGACCAAAAATTTTTTTTCTAAAAACCAATCTAGTGCACTCTTAGGTCTTTAGAGTCAATTTGCGACGCTCCACTTGATTATATTTGAAAGGGTTGCCGAGAAAAAGCAGTTTGTTTTGCACGAAGAACGGCCTAAAAAGCAAGGCTATAGCCTTGCAAAATGACCAATTTTTGACCAAAAATTTTTTTTTCTAAAAACCAATCTAGTGCACTCTATAGGTCTTAGAGTCAATTTGCGACGCTCCACTTGATTATATTTGAAAGGGTTGCCGAGAAAAAGCAGTTTGTTTTGCACGAAGAACGGCCTAAAAAGCAAGGCTATAGCCTTGCAAAATGACCAATTTTTGACCAAAATTTTTTTTAAAAACCAATCTAGTGCACTCTAAGGTCTTTAGAGTCAATTTGCGACGCTCCACGATTATATTTGAAAGGGTTGCCGAGAAAAAGCAGTTTGTTTTTGAAGAACGGCCTAAAAAGCAAGGCTATAGCCTTGCAAAATGACCAATTTTGACCAAAATTTTTTTTCTAAAAACCAATCTAGTGCACTCTAAGGTCTTTAGATGAGTTTGCGATGCTCCCTTGATTATATTTGAAAGGTTGCCGAGAAAAAGCAGTTTGTTTTGCGTGATAAAATGGCCTAAAAACCAATCTAGTGCACTCTAAAGGTCTTTAGAGTCAATTTGCGACGCTCTACTTGATTATATTTGAAAGGGTTGCCGAGAAAAAGCAGTTTGTTTTGTACGAAGAACGGCCTAAAAAGCAAGACTATAGCCTTGCAAAATGACCAATTTTTACCAAAATTTTTTTTTCTAAAAACCAATCTAGTGCACTCTAAGGTCTTTAGAGTCAATTTGCGATGCTCCACTTGATTATATTTGAAAGGGTTGCCGAGAAAAAGCAGTTTGTTTTGCACGAGAACGGCCTAAAAAGCAAGGCTATAGCTTGCATAATGACCAATTTTTGACCAAAATTTTTTCCTTCAGAAACCAATCTAGTGGTCTACAGGTGTTAAGAATCAGTTAGAGCTGTCCCACTGAAAAACGGCCTAAAAAGCAGGGTTATAGCTGTCTTAGGTGAGTTTAAGTGATGAAATTCTTGTTAAGAAGGCAATAGGTTTGGCTGTGAAGCTTAAAAAGTAAGGCTACAGTCTCGGAAGTTGATCAATTTTTATCAAAAATTTCTTGAATCTAAATGTGTGATGTATTTTACAATCTATTAGAACGAGGTTGAGCTTTACCACGTTATCATATCTTAAGTTTATATCTTGAAAGAGTGCTTTGTTTTGTATGAATAACGGCCTAAAAACAAAGGCAATAGCCCTGCGGAATTTTCTGTTTTGACGGAGATGCATTTAATCACAAAGCTTCTCATATGGAGTCTAACATTGCGCCTCCAATGACTTTGAACTGTCTCATATATATTTTTGAAGTATTTTTTAAGAGAAAAGCATTTACTTTGAATGCAAAACGGCAAAAGAGCCATAATTATGCTTGTTACATTTCATTGATTATTTGATCTGTTTAGTATCTTGAGGCAGAGAAAAATGCAGAAAATTAGAATTTTCCGGAATTGAGAACACAATACATTGCTCTGTTTCATGCTAAAAATAATCAAGATAATAGTGATTTCAGTAGATAATCATTGCAGATTACGAGAAAAAGTGATTCCAACGCAATAATATTCAAGACACATTAGCAGTATAGAAATGTCAAGGTAAGGAGGCGTGATAAATCAATACGGGCAATGGGCGGCTGCGAGAAATAGAGAAGAGAAAAAAGAGAAACTTGCTTTACTAAAACGTTGCGATTGTTTATAGACGGCGACATTGTTTCTTGATTATAAAACAGGGTGAGAATATTTCCACAGACTCGTCTTTCCACAACGCAAACAGCAGCGTGAAGCATGCTTATTGGCTATATTCTTGGACAGAGTTGAGGTGAGTAGTTTAAATAGTTTCCTTCATCTGCTGCAGACAAAATTTTGAATCTTGATAGTTTATGTTGCCTGGGAATTTCTGATTGGCCTTGCTTTCAATAGTTTATCTAGCTAGAAAAAAGAACAGCATCGGGTTGCATTTTGATGTTCAGACTACTTGAAGGCTCTTCGCTTGTGTCGCAGAAATTTATGCTGTTTTGAATACGATCTTCAAAGGATTGTTTTGTTTACTTCCTGGTTGATTTTTTTCAGGTAACTAAAAGCTTTTAGCAGTTTCAGGCTGGCTTAGGGCTCCTGGGTTCCTTCAATATGCAATTAACTCAACTCTGCGAATAGTGAGTTTGCTCCTATCACAAAAATCACCAAGAACTTTCTCCTGGAAGCGAAAGCTACTACACTACGTTTCTGTATCGATTGATCGATTGCCTCGAATGGTTAGAACGATGAAGCAGCAAAAATCGGCATTATTCAAAGCTCGCAATCTAAACTTGTTGAAAGCATACCAATTCCGGAACTATTGCAATAATTTAATACCAGATGCACTTATCCGTACTTGAAGAGGTTGTTGAACTGAGATGATGCTGGAGGGTCAATCTGTCTGTTTTAAGGAAGAACGTGGATCGAGTCGATGTTTTTTACACCTATGTTTTTTTGTATGCGTTCCTAATCATAAAGCAGGTATCTGGGCTCAATCTGACCACTAGGAGTGCATAGCGTATACGGCCGAATATGACAGGTGCTTGTCGCAATTTTGTTAGACTGAAACCTCAACAATTGCAGCTGCAAGGATCATAAGAACCGGCAGTTTTGAAGTGAGCAAGGTCGATGGAGAATTTCTAAGCCGAACGCAGATCCATTAAACAGGAAAAGGTAATATGCACGACTTTTGATGATCATATTTTGAACTAAGTTTTTGGATATTATTACCCTTGGCCATCTATCATTTTATGTTATTTTTCCAATAAATCAAAGAGCATTTTTCTGCTTTCGAATAACAAAAGTTTCCAAATCAGTAAAAAATATATTGAAGCGCGTAGTTAACTCTGCTCGACATTTCAAGTAAGGTCCATTTCTACAAAGAACTTATTGAATTTTGAAAGTACTAGTCGATGCACAAAAACGGCTGCTGGGTTAATTCGTCACCACTTTTTGTTCCTGGTATACATCTTTAAAAATTCACTTTTAAATAGTTTTGAACGAAAGTTTCTGTGTACATTATTCATAGCGAATTTTCTTCAAGAAGATATTAGGATCTTAGAAGCGCAAGAAAATATTGAGCTTTTTATGTTTTTATACCATGGTTACAAGTACAATGCCGGCGTTTATAATGTGTTAAATTACTTCTCCAAGATGTTTGTGCAAGAGACATATATTGTTTTGTACCTGTCAAAAACACGGAAACCTCGACCACGGCAAAATAATACCTTAAAGTACCTTACTTAAGGTATCAGAACGTTGATTTCCTTGGAGGGTGAAAGCAGACACCAACAAAGTGGTCGCAAATTCGACAAAAATAGTACCTTTTTTGGGCATTACTTTTCCTGTGGAATCTTATCACAGTCTTTCTAGTTGACCATTTCACAAAATTTAGTTTAAAGGCTTGAAGTGACTTCCGTCTGCTTTGAAAACCATTGACAACTGACGATATAATTATCGTGATAGTTGAGAGAAGGCCTTTGCTTGTCTGACATCAAGATATTTAGGCTGAATAACATCGTATGTAATGATCATTATGTCGTTGACATTAGAATAGAAGGGGATTGGTATTTCGAACAACACTACAAGAAGTCGATTGGGGTTACTCTCTAGCAAGATCGCAGACTGCATTAGATGTGCTCAAATGTACATCACGGTACCATTAATTGGTTACCAGGAATTGAAATAAAATATTCATGTGTTTCTACTTACCAAACAAGCAAGTATTGTGGGATGTTTATCTTCGGATGACGTGCTCTAGGACATCTTTGCATCTATTAAATGAAAAAGAACTGAATACCTTAACTAGGTTATCTCGAATCAATCTACTAAACTTCCATTGACTATTTCCATGGTAAGACTTATTCATATTCGTATATGCACTGATACGAAAACAAGTTTGAAAGGAAGCAATCACTTCCATACACAGGCATTCATAAATAGGAACAATAAAAGCTAGATATAATCCGTCAAGAATTATCATTATGTTTAATGTCAAAAATGTTTTGGATAAAAGTACAATATTCTGCATCAAAAATGAGATTTATTTAAAGTGTATATCGATTCTGAAGAATATTTCAAAATGCTTCCACTCTGTAGTTGACTACACTGTTTGCTGACTTTTCACTTGCTTGACTTCTTTTCGCATAATTCTTTTTGCAAAAATTCTCAATCAATTCAAACAGACTCTTTTTAGAAGATTTTCCTCTACTACCCCCGCTAAAGCCAAAAACAAAGTATTCATTAGTAAATTTCTGTCGTCTAGGCTTGAAGGCTTAAACAATTTCTCAAAGGCCGTATTACTTTATTTATTGTATTTATCATGCAGTGTCCCTTTTTAGAATTCGTCTCCTCGCAGGGTTCTTCAAATTTCATTTTTAAAAGAGAAGCCTGCCACACTGTAAGAATTAAATGTCCAAATGTTGGGATCAGGGTCCATCAAGCAGGTTCAATCATCTGTTCAATACAGATGACGCGAAGAAGAAAAATAAAAAGAAGTTTTTCTATAAAAATTAATAACTGACCAACTATTTTAAACTTTTGACTAGAGATTTGCCAATTATTTTCTTGAAGCAATCAAAATTAAACTTCATACTATTTACACATCGCTTGGGTACTTCTATTTAGCTCAACACCATAGGGATCTAAAATTCAAACGAGCCCAAACTTGGTAAGCATGGAAAATATGCGGTGCTTGATTGTACAATTCAAGCAGCATTTGACGATTTGGGGTAAGGTAAGAGTAGGAATGCGAAGCTATGAAAACTACCACAACGTATCAATCAATCTTTTCTTCTAAGGTGATATTAATTATTTTGTTTCTCCTTTGTCTTGTAAAAAGAGGATTCTTGCTTTGATGAGACTTAAGAAAGAGTTATCAGGAATGGTCAATCAGATTTCCATTAGATTGCAAAAACTCTAAATGCCGAAAAATTCCAAAGAATCATTTTTAGGTTGCCTTGGGGTTTCGAGTTATCTTCTGATAATGAGATTAGTGAAGGCCCGTTCCGACGCTGCATTCAAAGAAAAAGAATATGTATATACGATTTCTCCCTATACATCACCTGTCAAAGGCATATGATGTCTCCTAAAGAAGGCGATAGACAAATAGATGTCGTGGTGAAAGAAAAAGAATAACAAACGATACGATTAGAAAATTCTTATGTTATATCGTATCTGGCAATGTGAAGCAAATCTATTAAGAATTCTCTTTCAATGAACAGCGATGTTCTGTTGATAGGCAATTCTGTTAGTCCAATTTCCTTATGAAGTATTTATGTGGATGCTAACTTCGATTTAGCTACAATTGAGATTTATTAATCTTTTTTAGTAAAAAATTATATGGCTATGACTATTGCATTCTGATTGGTATTGCATGCCTCGTTTACTGAAGCAGTAGAATCCAAATGCTTTAAACTACGAAGGTGCAACTTGTGTTCTGACGACAAGGTTATTATTCCCTTGCGAGAGGGTGGTAGAACAGGAAGCGATGGCATGGAATATCTAAGCAGATGTATGCTTATTTAACACTACTGGTTGCCAAACCAGGTGGCTTCTGAATTGGGCCGCTTAAGAGTTCTCATAAGGAAAGCGCAAATACTTGTAGCCTTGCTCAGAATGTTTATTACTGCGTGAATAAGAAATGGTTCTTCATACATAAAATATATTCGTTGAATATTAAATTGGTACGACTTACTCATATCAAAGCCTAAATACTAGCCTGAAAGAAAGCCTTTGGGAAACGGAAATATCTCTTTGAAGAATCTGAGGAGCACTTTCGAAAATCCTTTTTTTCAAGTTCAAATAATATACGAAAATTACGAATGGGTTTGACCAATATTTCTTAAAAGAAATGGCCAAGAGAAGAGCTGAAATTTCCTTAGCTTTAGGTAAAACATAGAATACGCTAAGGTAGCAGAAAAGCTTGGAGAGGGTTTGAAAAGTTGTCATAATCGTTTGAAAAGTTGGTCATTTGGTGTCAAATCACTCTGCGTTTAAATCATATCTCGTATAACTTCGTCGCAGAAACAATACAAGACTTGAAAATAGACTTGAAGAAAAAGCTTTAAAAGAACTTAATTAACTGATGTGTGTTTATATGTGTTGTCATAGTAGCAAATCAAATAAGTGATCTCATTTGAAAAATAAATAAATTTAATTCAGTGCGTTTTGCCAGTTACAACCAATAAGCTGTGATATTTTGAATAATTCCGAAAGAGCATGTTAAAAAATTTTAATTGGATTATAAGATCAGCAGAAGCATTCTTTTTTAACTCAGTTAGAAACATGCCGTCTTTTGGTCTGATTTAAGGGACTTCAGTATACAAAGCTCAGACAATGTAAATTTTTTGTGACCTGCATGCATGAACAAAAAGCTAGCAATAGAGCGCCTATTTTTGATTCGTAAGATCTTGATTAGCAAGGCAGTCAAAAGCCCAAGAAGTAAGGCAGTCAATTTTAATAACTTATCTGTTGCAAAAAGATAGAGCTGAAGATGCATAAAGATATGAGAAGGATTTAGCATCTATAAAGATCAGGTCCTATCTATTTGGATCAACATCCTTCATGCATCAACTTTTCAAATCACGCTTCAAATGTAAAAAGTCTTACGCAATTCTGCTACCAGCCATTTGTGATATGAGTTGTTCAATACCACTTTATGGCTTATTTCAAATTACAGAGAAGGTCTTGTTATAGCTGAGCCATTGAATGACCAGATGAGATGAGAGCACCCATTATGGTATCAATAGTTTAAAGCAGCGTTGAAACGCGATAAATAGGAAACAGGCAGGTTTCTTTTCAATATTTTTGTGCTTTTCTAGGCTTATATTTGTTATATCATAAGAATCGTTGGTGTTTTGAAGGTTCATGCAAAATTCATGATGATTTCAATCATTCATTGAAACCTTTGCAAGTCAATTCAATGATCTGCGAACATCTAACCAATTTAATGCTTAAACATTTTGCTTCCGAATCCAATCTCATTGGAGCAGTGATAGAAGCGAGTTTTGCTCTGCAAAAACTCCTAGAAGAAGATAAAAGATTGTTGATATTTTAATTTTGCAACAGTTTTCGTAGCTCCAATTAAGGAACTGTGCCATTCAAAGAAATAGCTGAGAAGGTTACGGTCTTTTGTCGTCGAACACTGCAGGTGATATAAATAGAAAAACTGCATAAATCAAAAGAGTTCCACTTGCAGACAATCAGAGCACAGTTAGCCGATACTGCTCCTTCTTTTTCTCATCTCAGTGACGACACAATCGATCATTCGCCACAATATAAGCAGCGGGTTCACACATAAATTTGGCTTTCCATTTACTCTCGGCGATTATGTTTGTTAATGTTATAAGGCGCTCAATGACTATTGACAAAAAGAAAGATCTACAATTTGGTATTAACGATTGCAATCAGAGATGAATGGACCACCTGTCACAGTTTGCTTGCAGAAGAACTGCATAATTAAAACGGCCTCTTGTCCGCCTGATTTGCGCACCAAAGAAAGCTGAGAGCAGACTGTTCGGCGCATTGCGCACCTTTCGTTGCATGCATCGTTTAATCCCAATCTAGGCTTTGTCTAATATGCAAATACACCAAACCTATTAGAGTAAACAAGGCTCTTAATTCGATTGGCAGCCTGATGTGGTGTTTTTGAACGCGAAGTTTGTTGTACATGTTTAGGCTCAAGGCTGATTGCTGTGGAATCCTGCCACCAAACATAGAGGGACCTGTTTATAACGTAAGCACGGCAAACATACCATGAACGGTGGTTGAAACACGGTCAGTACATTGGTACTTTGAAGAGAGAAGCATCCAGCAAGGCAGTGACATATATTCAGGTATCATGACTTTCAGCATTTTCGTGGTAGACTTAGATCAGTAATTTTTTCAATATATCGTTGAAGTTGACAGAGTTGAATAATCACGTTTAAGCGTTTAGAGGAAACTATTGACAAGAAGGAAAATTGTCCAGCAACGGGAACAGTAAAGCAACGAAGTAGTGTGCAGTAACTGATCAAAGAACTAACAGGGGTGCAATTAAGACAGCCAATTTAAGCAACATGTTCTCCAAGCAAACAAAATAACGTCCGCGTCTGATTAGAAGAAATGCTTGCCTCAAATGAATAGTCAAAGTCTACAGGCATAGAACTTAAACAAGAGGAAGAAGACTTAGAATATTTCAAGCAAATATATTCCCTCTTCAGGAGCCTACTTCGCAAATATCCTGCGAGCACTATATTTTTGAAGTATTGATGTTGACAGCTACCAAAATACCAGGATGGTCGCCGAGGCATTTAACCAACATGCTAATCACAGGATTAAAGCAAGCGTCAGTTTTCAAGGAGCACCTTGTTGAAAGTAGCAAATATGAAGCAAACAGTGGCTTAAAACGAGGCCGGTTGCTTGCACTTGAAAAATATTTGTCTTTTCGTCATCCGCCAGGTCCTATTTCCAATTGGCAGAAAAGAATTCTGACTAGAATGCTACTAGCACCTTTCTACAATTAGCACAGACAGTCCTAGGGTATCCTTGCCAATTTGGCAAGTTCTCGTCATCTCTGACTTCTTTCGAATGAAAACATGTGGACAACATTTTCCAGTTACGATACTTTGTAATATTTTAGAGTGGAATTAGAATGAATCACGGTAGTTAAAATGCCGATCAGTATCCCATTGATAATTTTATCGCAGTTTATAAAAAGAAAACATATCATAAAACGGCAGATATCGCATAAGTCGCAGGCAGAAGCAGGCGTTTATCGCGTGATATAAAAGAGTTGGAAATCTCCATGAAATAAACTGACAGTCAAATGACAATTTGGTTTGCTGCCGGATCAAACTTTAAACGGTTTTAGAATTTGAACCATTTTGCTACTCTTTTATGCTTACCTCTAAAAAGTAAATTAGTTTTGCAACAATGGTTACTTTCTTTCAATTCTTAGTATTTCAGAGGAATTAAACAAAAAGGAGAAAAGCGTCTTGTTAGAAGGGGAAGTTCTAGGACAACCATACGTAGCTACACAATAAAAAGGAAGATCTTAGTCAATACGCTACCTGTTTTGCCATTACTGCTTCCCCTATAAACCGAAATTAGGATTTGAGAATCTATAAACCAAATTAGGATTTGAGAATCTATAAACCAAATTAGGATTTGAGAATCTATAAACCGAAATTAGGATTTGAGAATCTCCTCATTTGAGCGATCAGCGCATACTACCAAAAGTAAACATTTTCCCTGCATACTTCATATTTCGATGATATCTTAGCAACCAAGCCCCAACTGCATAGATTTCATGTCTTTTCATGAGGTGTGATGCATCTGTCTAGACGAGCCAATAAAGGGGATTTGCAGACACAAGTTCACCAAGCAATGATAGTCGGTAAAAGACTAAGGCTTCTTTTAACACGTTAGCTGTATTGTACTCTATATGAACAACAGTTACACATAGCTAGTGGGTTCAAATGGGTCCTCAAAGCGGAACTTCCAAAGGGTACTAAAAGCGGAGCTCCCAAAGGTGCTCAAAGCGGAGCTCGCAAAGGTACTCAAAGCGGAGCTCGCAAAGGTACTCAAAGCAGAGCTCCTAAAGAAGGAAATCCAGATAAGATCAAAATGGATTTCAAGCTTCTTCTTAATGCGAGAATTACCCAATGTTACTACAACTTTGAAAGGAACTTTACTGCAACTGATTCCTACTTGCTTCTTATTCTCAATGTGAAGTTGTCGGATTCAATATGCAGCACCTCCACTTAGAAAAATTACAACTTATCTTTGAAATGCATGAATGAAGCTTACGGTTCTAGCCTTGCATAACGTTAGAGAAGCCTTAACTCATGCTTTACTTAACAGACAAGTAAAAAGCACTTCTGTTTGAACTGGAGCTGGCGCAGTCAACGCTAGTCTGTTTCTCGGGTAGTGTAACTGGAAAACTCCCAACAATTGTGCACCTTCCGTCAATCTTAAGGCTTCTGGTTGCACATCCTCTTGTTCTCAATCAATATTCAACGACCTTAGAAGACTGGATGCGTCTTGACTAATTCTTCGAGGCTCCAGAATTTTTCAACATGATTTGCGTTTCGATCTACAAAGGGGGAGGGTCTGAGATTTGGCCTGTAAACCAATTTGATGCTACAAATTACACCAAAACAGTTACCAGAGTTTCCGAGAGGTCTTTGAATCAACCTCATCTTTGAAGTTATTTGTCGAATTCAAGGCCAACTCAGGTCAAGGAAGATTATATTATAATGATAATAGGCAACACAAAAACAGAGATTAGGGACTAAAATATTACAAATCGGAACTGGCGAATTGCAGCTAGAAAAGTGACCGCTGATGTACACGAGCAAAAGAAGGTAGATTTGATGGCATTCATCAGCTTTATTTAACTTATTCAGCATTACTGGATAAACATTTATATTTATATTAATATTTCTCAAATTTCATGGTCGGAGCAAATTTCAATACTGAAATGGTTTGTCAATTCTCACAACTTTTGACACGCTGCAGAAGTGGCCTGCGTCAGAAATCAGAGGCCTTCAGTATGACGTGTTTTTAGTTGTTATGCAACTTTCATTTACATGGAGTCAGGTTATCACTATGGTCCTAACCAGAGGTTTTCGTAAAACAGTCGCAACACCTGCAAATGTATGAATGACGCGAGCTGGGTCAAACACACTTTACAGAAATAGCAACGAAAGTTCAAGTTTCATCGATATACTTTCGACTCCAAGCAACAAGAGTTGAATTTGCCAGATTGTGATATTTGCCACAATCAGGATTGCCTAGCAACTGAGATAAATGACCGAACATCTTCTTCATCCTTGCCCAGTATCATTTCCATAAGAGCTCAAAGATGTTTTAACCAAGCTGCAGGATTAGGCCATCCTGTAAACGCTAATTGAAAGAAAAGCTGCTTAAATAGTTTTCTTCATGTTTGTGTTCTGAAGGACCTTACAAAGCATCTAAAATCCAAAGAAAACCTTATATTTCAATCCAAAAACAGGTATGCATTTAAAATCTTGCTATTCTGACTTGCTATGAGCATGAAGCTCAAAGATGATATGGCAAAGAAAGTAGCACTCAAGATAAAAAATACTCTTTGAAGAGCACATTGCATATACCAAAAGTGGTTGCTGACAGCTTTGCTCGAAATTCAAAAAAGGTTCGATAAGACCTTTGAGTTAACTGGATCTCAATCCTGTAATTCTAAAGAAGTGTTTGTTAACCATCTTTCCAGGTTTCACCGATGGCTATGCGTCGATTCGAAAGGTCTTATGCCAGCTTTCCAAACTCGAATGATGACAGGCGGATGACCTTTTCAAGGGACGAATCATGGCTGCGATCTTCGGTTGACCAACTGACGACAACACAGAACCAACTGAGACAAAATGTGGCACAAAATAGTGAAAGCATCATCGTTTGCAGGCAAGAAAATGTGACAGTGGCTGAGAATCTGAGGGCAGCTGCAAGCATGTGGCAGCAGTTTGGGGACAAAGTTTCGCGGCTGGCTGACCAAATGGACTATGAAAGACAAACCATGGTACCTATTCTACTTCTTTGGGCCTTCATCCCTCATTCCAGGCTCACTCAACACGAAGTTTACACAACGTAAAGTTCCCCCATCTACAAATTTACTCAACTTCAAGTTTCCCCATTTACAAGTTAACTTAACTCAAAGTTTCCCCAACTTCAAGTTTCCCCAACTCCAGGTTAACCCAGCTTAAAGTTTTGCCCACATAAAGTTTCCCCAATTCCAAATTTACCCAACTTCAAGTTTCCCCGACTTCAAATTTTCCCAACTTCAAGTTTCCCCAACTGCAACCTTACCCAACTTCAAGTTTCAAACTTACTTCTAAAGTTTCCCTCGTCCAAACCCTAGCAGTAAGATTTAGAGTCATTAGAAACTTTCACTACATGTCCAAGTACTATCCTTTAGCAACTTCTACCTCCTTGCCAATGTATCTGATAAAGACATACAATTTTAACGGCTAGGATGAATAACTTGCACGCTTGTCGAGTAACAAAATCATTTTAGATACAAAATCCAGATTTTCTCAGTTTTCAAGTTCCATTGTGAAACGAACAAGAATTAGCATGGGTCGACTTCGAATCTAAGCGAAAAAGCTAGTGCCATGAATGCCAAAGTTGCTCTTTATTCAGGCAGTTACTGATACAGTAACCAAATTTCTCGTGTCTAGGAATCATCTGCAGGAGAAACAAAGCAAAAAGTCTCAACTCTGGCAAACCAGTACAGGCAACTAATGAATGGGGGCGTGCAAGTGGAGCGAAATGTTTCAAGGTTAGAGGAAGAAATTTTGATACTGAAACAGAACAGCGATCAAGCGAACAAAAAGGTTCAGGCAATGACGGAAAAAATAAATGACGTCATGCAGCAGCTAAACAAATTGAACAACGCAATGGATATTGGGATACAAGATCTTAGGCAGCTGAGTCATCAGACTGAGATCAACGCAAAGAAAAGTGTAAGTACTTATTTATAATTCATTATTTTCCCATAAAACTGCCATATTTTTAATTGAAAAATGATTCTGAAAATCACAATAAAAACCAGCATGTCGAAACTTTCATTGAGATTTTGAGAGGTGTACATACTTGGATATTTGCGGATGATACACTCTGCAAAGAAATCTATCTAGACCTTTACTTTGTTCACTACCACGACTGTAAATGCTTTCTACCTATTAAATGAAGGCAGTTCTGCCATTTCTAAGTTTTGGGACGTAAAGTGTAATTGGAGGGTTGGTCAAGGGATCACAAACTATTGACAGATGTGATTGTCCAGTTTCTTTGACAGGCTGAAGCTCTTCCATGATCTACATAACTCGAAATCTGTTCCTGAAACAAAACAAGTACATTTTGGCACCTGTGTGTCAGCATGTAATACATTCTACGTCTGCTTGGCAGGGAAACCTTGCAGCCTGATTCATCAGCTGATCGTCCCTTGTTGTGCAGCATGCATACAGTTAGCATGACCTACTTCTAGCCAACTCTATATCCCATTATCTATAGATTTGGCTAATCTGGTTTAGGCCACTAGCCTTATGAAGTGTGTTGGCTTACCAGCCAAAAGGATCTAGACACAGTGACGATTCGGGTTCTCAGTAACTCTAACATACAAGAGGAAGGCACGTACAATTGCCTTGACTGCATGACAAGCAAAGCGATGCCTCTTTAAGTACTTGTTTTGTGCTGGGAAATTTTTAGCCCTCAAACACTTCAAGCATATCGAGATACTGGATTACGAACATATAACCTAGGTAAATACATTTCAGGTCCGAAGCATGCTTCAAGACATCGAACACAAAGTCGAAAACGAGGAGCAGGAAAGGCAGGAGGAAAGCCTGAAACTGGCTGCAAAGTGAGCATCAGTTTTTGTTGAGGCATTCTTCCTCATTCACAATCAACTCTTCGGATGTTCCATTTAATTGCAGCACCAAGCAGGTTGAAAACAGACACTTGGAAGAGTTATTAAGTGTTTGCAGCTTTGATTTCGCAATAAATCCACCTAAGGCAATCAGAAACGCTTCAGATATTTATATTTGACACCAATGATAACTCAATAATTAATTATTTATGACACATGTGCTTATTAAAAATAGCTAGCTCAATCAGCAAGTATATGTGTTTACATTAAGGCCGTGTATCTCGTTATAAGCGTGAGAATGAATTATTCAGCAAGTTGATTTAGGTCTCGTGATGAAACCAATCATTATTCGTGTCCAACAGTTTGGTCAATGATTAACAGTACATACATAATTGAAAAGCAAACCTCTCTAAAGTAGGTTTTCAAAATAAAGATTTCTAGAGAGCGCAGGAAATTATTGCCAATGAATCAACAGCAGATCTTTAGTTGTGTGTTCTCACATTTGCAGCAAAAACTATTCATTTTCTTTGAAACCTCGCAGGTGTTTGGACGCTCAATGTCTGTTTAATGTCAATCTCACAAGATGTATTGCAGTTTCGTCAATATCACAACATCTATAAGAGCTTCATTGGCTCGTGTATAAATGGCATGGAAGGCATCCCCAATATGATTAAGGCTCTGCCTCTGACCATAGGCCTCTGCTATCCATCGGGTCGAGTCCGTGCTATTCCGATGCAATAGAATACTCTTTGATCGAATGCCTATGAGCGGTAGCTTTGTAGGCAACCCTATTTATTCACTGTGTGTAGCCGTGTCCATTACCAACTCAATTGAAATGCCATGGCCTTCACAGAATAAATAGATACTTTGTTGTTCAATTTAAGCAAACAGAATATAGAAAAGGGATCTAGGATGTGGCTTCTCATACGCAGTCTGTATGGTGAGACTTTCTTATTTTTGAGATGAAGCAAAAACAGAGGGAGGCGAAGGGAGGAGGGGCCAAAGAAGACGAAAATAGATATGTGCTTGCAGTCGATATTAACAATAAGTCCCTAGCTCAAAAGTTGAATAATTGTTGAGCCCAATGTTTCAGACTAAACAAATTGTCGATGAAATGATGACCTTTGCTCGATGGAGGGAATCAGGTTAGGCCTTAGCTTCTCTATTGAACGGTAATTTTAAACCGAGGATCTACGAAAATAACGTGTCGCTTGAATATCTATTCTGACGAACTGAGAGATCCCCTTTCTCAACAGACTCAGTTCATTGGAGTCTACAGTGCAAGAGCTGAAGAAAGCAAAGACAACTGACCCTGCAACGTTCATGGCAATGCTTGAGCAAAAGGACCATGAGTACAAAGCGGAGCTTAAGAACTTTCTGAAGCGAGTGAAAAGTCACGTGGAAGAACAGCGCTATCCGCTGAGCTCATCGAGTGGAGATATCAATGAGGATGTTGGCAAGAAACTGCGTTTCATAGAAAAGGTAAGAAGACACTCTCTGAAGGCCGACTGGAAGAAGAAAGAGCCACAAAGTCTCGTTAGGACGAAGCTTCCGATGCCTTTATAAGAAGTGCACGGAGAAAGTATTCCCTTTCTTACGAATGATTTTTCTTGACTCTTGCAGAGATTAGAGAAGGAAGAGCGAGAAAGATCCGATGGATTGAGAAACCTCGAAGAGGAGACAGCGAAGCACTTCAAGCGCGTATCTGGTCACATAATAGAGCAGCTTGACAGTCTTGGCACCACTATCACGGTACGTATGACATCATGCAAAAGTGCCAGTTTTGTGACAAAAATTCAGGGTCAGTGCAGAGTGCTTGCAAAGCGGATACAGTTAAGAGAATCGCACAAGACTACGTTGAACGAGGATGGCGGCCGTAAAGTTGATCTTTTTTGGTAAAACGTTCAGTTAGCAAATGTGAGACTTACTTTTGAATATAAATTTGAAAAATGTGAAAATAATTAGCAGATTATTATCTCAGCGTTATAAACATAGTTTTCATCCACTCATCAGAAGCACCACTAGGAAAGTTTCCTCAAGCGAAGTTTAAATTTTTGTGTTCTAAGACCTTGCTACCAGTGCCTTGGCTTTTGGCTCAACTCAACTTTGTCATGTGCATTCGTGACCAACAAAGCAAACGTGACCAAGTTTTAGACCCAATCACCCTTCTATATACCCTACAGCATACCCTTCCTCGCCATTTCCTTGCATATGCCTCTTTAGATAATAGCAGTTTGAATGCAGAGAAACTGCTGGTTGAGTTTATTAAAGAGAGTTCAGAGTGAGAGAGAGATACGCCTTTTCATCAGCCTACTGACATGTGGAAGGCATTAGAACAGGGAGGCTATGGTTAGGAGTATCCTAGACAAAAAATATTTATTGTGCAATAAGAGAGTTCAATTCAGAACTTCCAAAACACTGAATAGTGTAGAAAGGAAATGGCTTCAGTAAGAGGGTTTACAACATGCTTTCGAAACTACAAGAGCATAAGTAAGATGTGTAATAAACAATTTTCCAATTTTGATAATCTATCCCGGGGATAATTCGAATGGCTCTGTTTGAAAAAAGAGCATCGAAATTGACAATTTTAAATAAACAGACCCTCTGTAAAAGCCTGACCCCAAAATGAATTTAGACATTTCTGATTTAATGTTATGCTTGTGGTAAAAAATCTCTTCAAGAAATCATTTTTTTTCTGATTTTAGAACTCGCCATCGAATCCAGACATTCAAAAAGAAATAACAGAAATGAGAAAAGAAATTGCACAAAATAAAAAGTCCATCGATCGAGTCTTGAGAGCTGAGATAACTGCAAGGTTTGCAATTCCGCTAAAATCGGATACTTTTTATCCTAACGTTAGATTTGCTAAACAGAATGTTTTGATCACAGGAAATGCAACACTATGTGTCTTGTGCAAGAGGATTTAAGATGAAGACAACTACCGTACATTTTCACTTGGTTAATGGGTAATTATCCGGTGCAATTAAAACAACAAAATATAATTCAACAAGCTACATCACTTTGGAAGGTCAAGAACGCCTCCGTCAGTCGAATGACATTAAAATATGGCCACCAAATGATTCTCTGGGGCACGAATATTTGGAGACAGTTGACTAGTTTAAATGCACAAACAACAATTTACTTTTTGTTTAATAATTCAACATTCCATGAAATGTAAGTTCTTGAAGCCAAAACCATGGGTGTAAATTTCTATAAGACTTTTCTGTTGCAAAAATGGGCCTAAAGTCTGAAACATCTTGATTTCCTCGAACAGAAGAGTGGCCTCATTCGAAAATCCTTTTACCAGAGCCACATAAGCAATGAAAATGGCTAATTAAAGAAAGGGAACTCACCGTCTTTGAACTTCTTGACTTGAAACTTAAGCTGATACAAAGTGCAGGACCTAGAAAAATTTGCCGCCACGTTTTAAAACAACAACAACACTGTTATTGCTACTACCTTATATCCACTGAAAAACCTTAACCGGCTTTTGCCCTGTAAACAATGCACTCGGATCGATGTGAAAACGATTCAATAATTTGAACAACAAGAAGAAAGCCGACGATGATCAAATCAATATAGACTTTGGTCTTTGAAAGTTCTGCAATGGATTAAATGTACAGCAGAAAAAGAGGCTGGAGAAAATGAAGCGAGATTAATTTCTAAATGACCCACTCTTTTATGGCCATTAACGAGGAAAAGGAACCCTAATCCAAGAGGAAAAAGATTTTACCAGAAGGATAACAGGGGGTTTTCAAAAAGGGAATTTTGGGCAGGTAATGAGAAAGGTCTAAATATTCATGTTGGTTTCCCTTGTACCTGGATACTAAGCAACTCAAATGTGATTGAATGGAAGAAGTATCTGCTGAAATAACGCAATTTTTTTCAAAAAGGCTTATCGTTTCAAAAGTTTTACATTAAGCTTATTTACCAACCATTCTGTCGGTGCTTTTTGCATCCTATAAACAATCGATCTTTTTGATATACTCCTATCCTTTTAACGTTGCAGAAAGACGCAGGCTCAAAAGTTCAACGATTCAATCGAGGGCTTTGAAAAGCACAACAATAAAACAGCGAATGTTTTAAAGAAGGCAATAACTGATATGAAATCATACGTCGACAAAGAGCTAGAGGCTGTGAGTAAATATTGAGCTTTTTTCATTAACTCAGTGCTTCTTTGCCTTTGGGGCATAATATTTTAAAATTAAACTAATAGTTTGTTAGCGTTGTCAACAGTAACCAATGTAGTGATGATTGGTTTTCTGAATCGTCATGCTTTTAATATAGAGCTGCCTGTTGCCTTCAATAGCTTTTTTAACAACCCTGCCCTCAGTGATTGAAATGCAGACTTAATTTTATCAAGAATGAGAAAAGCTCTTTACACACGAAACATCAAAACAACAGCATTTGCTATCAATCAGATTTCTGCACAGCGACTATTTGATTGAATTAATTTAGCTGATTACGCGATTCACGCACTCTCACAAGTTTAACTGCAGTTAGCATTTATAGGGCTCTGCGAAAGACATTGAATTGATTCAGCTCCAACAACTTTCAACAAGTCACGGAGGAATGAGTTTTTCGGAGAAAACGATTAGAATATCTAGATAGATTAGAATTTCTACTATATAAACCCAGTTATAGAATGTATGGAGAAAGATAGTTGGGGTGATGAGCAGTGAATTACAAAGATAATCACCCTATATCAAAGCACTTCTTTCTGATTTCGTCTGAGAGCTCAAGTTAGAGACTATAGTTGCAAAGAAGGCAACTTCGAAATGTTTCCCTCCTTCGCCCAGCTTACTAAATGCACATTTTGTAAAATACTTGGATTTTGTTTCAGCATGGAGCTTCTATTTTTTCTGCATCATTTCAGTCCTAAATTCTGTCTGATGCAACTTCTGTCATCGAATTTCCGGTGCCAAGCAGTGCCAGACATAACATAAGCTACATAAAGTACTCAGTGTCTCACCCTTTGTCAATGCTGCATTAGATATGGCACTTTTGCCAAGAGTCCCGTTTTAAGAAAATGGAATAATTCAATTCGATGAAGTTAATCAACAACTCTATGACAAGCATAAACAATATACAGCAACCGTTAAAGATTTTGTCATGGAATTTGTTAAAAAGTTTATATATATGAAGTGACTCTACTGGAAGGCAATCAGTTTCATCGTCCTGTTACTATCGTTGATAAAATATCTGTCGGTTCTCTTCTACTTTTCTAAAAATGGTTTATTTTTGCTTCTTGAATGGAATATTAGTTTTCCTCGCTGTTTTCTATATCCCGAGGAAATCTCTACGTGGTTTATTTAGCAGAGGCAGCTTCTAAGAACGTGCATTCTATACACCGGGATTTTAAACCACTGTTTTCCTATTCGTGAATAGAAAAAGTCGATGTCAACAGAACATCCGATCATACCGACACTGGACAAGCGATTGTCGGACTTGGAAGAAAAAGTTACGCTACAAGAAACTGGAAGCAAGGTTAGTACTACACATTGTTTCATCTCCTGTTGCTAAGAAGATAGTGGATTGCTAAGAAGATAGGAAGAGGAGTCCACTTCTAACGTAAATTAAAAACTTTTCTCAACTTCAAATGGGTTTGTATTCCAACTCAATCAAGAGTGGCAGTTACTGTACATCTTCAATAACGAGAAGATGACTTAATTAGTTCAGGATTGGTTTGTTCTTAACGATATAGACTACTATCTGCCAGTGACTTTATCCTTTTCTGCAAAGCCTGTTCAGAAGATTTCGACTGACAATAATAATAATGAAAAGTTTTAGTTAAAACGAGCATGCAAGCGAATTAGCATTACAATTTGAATTATGGGAGGAAGAAATTTCGGGCCATGGCATTGAGGAGAATTTCATTTCGAGAGAAGGGTGCATTTAACAGAGATTTGATTTTCTTTCAAAAGTGGTTGTTAAGTTTGTAAAGAAATCATCCCTCTTTGAAAAAAAACAGAATCGAAATAAAACTCAATGTCTGCTATTGAAGGTCTGTTAATGTTGCATTTTTACACAATCCTGATCCCATTACCTAGACCAGATATGGTAAATTCGCCAGTTTCGTAATCTACAGCATCTCTATACAGTGCTGGCAAAAAATTAAACTCGATTTCTAATACAATACAATTCCAAATCAGGATAACTTTAAAAGGCCCTGTTCTATCTACTGCAAACAGACTACATTTTATGCCTGATTAAAAAAGTAGTGATATTACCAATCAGATGAAAGGTTTGGCCAAAATAGATGGAAAATTCAGAGAAGTCTTGTAATAGGGCGCAAGATTGAGAAGGCAAACCACTAGGCCTAAAAGTGAAGAGGTTTAATCACACCATGGAGAATGCTAGGCCCATTTGCTATGAGCATGCTCTTTTAAACAGTACCACCGCCGACTTAAATCAATTCATAAGAAATCAGTTGCAAATGAGATGCTGTTTTATGCATATTGATAGACACCAGAGTCGACCAGAAGTGACAGGGAATCAGTGCAACAACTAGAAGAACGGTACACTGACCTTGATGACCGACTTAATGACCATAAAGAAAAAATTGAAAAGGTAAATAATAATAAATATGATTCAAGTAATCAGGCCGTTAATGATTTAAAAAATAAATTGTATAATGTTTAATATCAAATTGCCAAGTAGGCAAAGTAAGCAAAATATTTAAAGCATTGAATATTAAAATGGCAAAATTAGGTTAACTTTTGAATTAATTAGTAGCTTTCTATTAAAGAATTAAAACAACAAATAGAAAAATAGTATTACTTTTTAGATGCAGAAGCTTAATTTAAAAAAATAATTTTATTGCTTAAACATAGCTTTATCTATCCGAACCTCGTGTTTCAGTCTATTAACTTCAACTAAAAAAGATGCTTGGGTCCTGTAATTTAGGCCAGAAACTATGATAATATAGTCATAACATGTGTTCTTGCTTTGTTATCCAGGAATTGAGATCTAACCGAGAAAGCATAAAACAAGTGTTCCCAATTATCGACAAACGATTGGGAGAATTTGATGTAAAAATGCATAAGCTGCGCAAAAACGTAGAGGTATACTGAGATCAAACGGTGAATTCTCCATAAACAGCTTTGAATGAAACAGGAGTACTATTTTACTGAGTAAAAACAGTGAACTTTTAAGATCTCCTGCTGCAAAAACTTGATAAAAGTTGCTACAGATACCACATTAAGTTCAAAAAAACCTTTCAATTGGTTAAATGAGTATGTAAATCTTATTGTGTGGAAAATTCACCGTCTTATGTCTTTTAAAAAATAATTAAAAGTTTTTAATGCAAAATAATTAAAAGTTAAGTTATCATTCAACCCTTATAAAGGCAACTAAAAATAAAAATTAAATAAGCTGCTAAAAATGCGATAACACACATTAAATGGAGCTATGTTTGTTACAATAACCCTTGCTTAAATCTCTTAATCTCTTAATTAAACAAAATCTGAAGGCGCAGAGATGACGCCATCATCCGGTAAGATGTGTCTGTTCGATTCGCAGCAATTGGAGTCTTCGGAAAACAAGACAACAACAGTTGTTTCGCGTTTAGATTCACGCCTCTCCCACATTGATAAAAAGCTCAAGGAAGATACAAATAATGAAAAGGTGATAACCTAAAATCCTGCAAATTCAACTAAACATAAAAAATCAGCAGCTGTATCGTCCTCAACATTTATCAGATGTCGAGTTTCGGACTAAGAATTAAGGGCCTAAATGGCTAAATGGGATAAAGGGATAAAGGCTTGGCCTCGAGTGCTGGCTTGAAAGCATGACCCGATAGCTCAGTTGGTAGAGCACTTGACGTACAAAATCAAGGGTCGTGCGTTCGAGTCCCGCTCGGGTCGGTTATTTTTCCGCACTCTCTATGATCCTTCGTATGAAATCCTGTTGCCTTAACCTTTTCAATTAAGGGCCTAGCGACTATTGAGAATAACATTTGACAGACGTGCCGGAATCATTGTAAACATCGAATTAAGAATGCTCCCTCGCAACGACGACATACAATTGTCACTCGAAATTTGAATTAATTCGAAGCTAACGCTCTTATACACAAATTGAATTCCATAAATCACTATTTCACTCACCTAGAAGGTAGGTTTAGAAATACCCTCGTCTCTGCTTGGGTAAGAGCCAATAATACGTTGACTCGCTACTACTATGCCTGCACACAGCGGTGTATGATGATTTCGGACTAATTCGAATCTATGGTTGGAAATATATGTTCTTCTTATAGACGCCATCAGTTACAGACGAGTTAACGTACGAGAAGGTATACTCAATGGAGAGAGATATCGTGGAGATTGGAGAACGGTTAAGGGATTACGATAAAAAGATCCAGGTAAGTAAAAATCCTTCCACCAGTCATACCATCTCTGAAGAAGTCGCCTTTTTATATGGGATTGAATTTGCTAAAAATTTTAGTGAAAATATTAAAAACTTTCCCCTTCTAACGTCTTTTTCAGAATTACTTGAAAAACGAAGGTAATCACCAGAAAGACGTACATGTATTGCAACGGGAAATGATCGACGTGAATAAAAAATTGGCAGAATACAATAAAACCTTCCAGGTAAATTATCTCTCTTAACTGTCTAATTATACCAAAAACTCGTAAATTGTCTCTCTCCATTGTCTAATTATACCAAAAACTCAACAAAAGCGACAAACTATTTAAGAAGATTCTCGACTGTATAAGCTACAGGCTGTCAGTCTAATTGTTGAACGAATCAGAAATCCAAATTGAAGGAGAAAAACCACCAGAATGTAGAGTTATTTTCAACAATTGTACCCTGCCAAGAACGGCTTACGTACCCCTATCTTATTAAATAGTTTTGTCTAACAAAAGAAATTGGTTTCAGCGAACATAAATCATTGGATGTTTTATGAAACCATGGCATTCTCCTGCAGGTTGATGAGAATTTTGCAATTAAAGGTCTACTTTGGAATCAGTCTTTTTTACTAAAACCACGTTGTTTTCATAACTTTTCATCAAAACAAAAACTGTTATTAAAAATTCCCAGCGCTTCTTTAAAGATTACTAAAATTATATGATAACTGCACTTTCTATGTGCAAATGTAAGTGCAAAAGACATAATATTGTGCAGCATGACATAGCATTAATTTCAGGTCATCTGCTCTTACGTTGCAGAGAACTGATTCGAACTGCAGTCACGTGCTTCGAGTCGTGCCTCCTCTGGAAAACCATTTGAAGGACCTTGACAGAAGACTTAAGGCCCATGAAAGAATGAAGGTACTAAGCAGTTAGTAATTCACATTAAGTTTAACAAAACAGATACTGATGATAAGTAGAGGTTCTTAAAAGACTTGAAAAATGAGATACAGGGGAGCACATGCCCCTACCCCCTATTACATTCTTTGATAGACTCTGATAGGCGCAGAAAAATAGTATAGCTACTCAAGAACGATACATAATGTGCACTTCATGCGCAATTAAACTGGAATTTAACTTAACATTCCAGGGAATGGGATGTTCTCATTCATACATTTAGGATAGGGGGATTCAGGATGGGGTATGAGCCAGCAGCCCATAAAAAAATAATTTTTTGAACATAAAAAATAAAAAACAAACTCTGCCCCATAGATGATCTTGGGATCATATGCACATCAAAGAAGCAATTATACTATATTAATCAAAGAGCCTACATTATCGTGTAGGATCAGTTTTGCATTTTGGCTAAGAGTCTTAAACTTTGCTCGCACGCAAGACGGCATTTAATGAACCCAGAAAAATAATTGTATAGTAGCGGCCTAAAAAACTATCACCCAAATTTCACACGAAAGAAAGTAGCCTGTGCAACCCTATTCTAAGTATATATAAAGACCCCCCTCTTTGGCTTTACATTACCTGGGTAGTGTCGCAAAGTAAGCTAAAGTTTCAAAATGATCATACCCTATAGTTTGAGACCAATTACCAAGAAACATGCAACAACAACAGCAACTTTAGAGAGCCCTCATGAAAAGCACTCTCGAGTGACTGGGACTTCCTCTGTAAATAACTGTATTATTATTATTATTATTATTATTATTATTATTATCATTATTGTTATTATTATTATTATTATTATTATTATTATTATTATTAACTTCATATCAGCGTCAACCTCTGACTACTGACATTGATGTTGTTCTCCTTAGAATAGTTCGATATCACGATTAACAACATCAAGTCAAATATGCTAGGTTAGGTAAAAGTAAGTTTTGCAAAAGTGTTGGTTAATTAATGACAATGAATCTTTCGTTTAAATACAAAACTAATTATAAAGTTGCAGACTCCCACAGCGACTGAGGAAGGAGCAAATTATGAGCAATTGTTTGAATTGGAGAGAGAAGTTATAGAAATCAGAGATATTTTAACGGAACATGACAAACTACTAAAGGTAAATAAAGAATAACTAAATCGGGATAATCATTAAATTGATGGGCTTGCATGATAAACACCTAAAGCTGACATCAATAATATTTAACGACTTAAAGTTAAAAAAAAATTATAGAGATAAATCATACAACAAAGTTGATTATCAAAGTTAACATGACATTTAAAAATCACCTTTAAAATACATTTAACTGCTAGAATTGAAAACATTATCTAAATAATCAAAGTGCAAGAGAAGAGATCTTTATACTTAGATGGAAAACGATGTTCTATTCATAATGAAGTAAGTTTGCTATCGCACTAAAGATCCTCGCCATGAATATTTAAATGAACCTAAAACAACCTAAAAGTAAACCTAGTCTGAATCTGAACTTCAATTAAAATTTAAATATTGTGCCAATACGTTATGGAAAGACGACTGACTCGTTCAAGAAAAAAAATATTATCCTTAGCAATGATGACAACTGGAGATCGAAAATTTTACCTTAGGGAAATAAATTTGACTGAAACCTAAATAACAACTAGTATTTATCAATAGCTTTGAATATTCACGAATTCTTAATTCTACAGGTACGCAAATCACAAGCACCAGATGACGTAAACGAAGGAATAATAGCTTTGATCGACGAGAAAGCATCAGAATTAGAAGAGAGGCTTGGAAGGAAAATACAAGCTAGTAAGGTGAGCGGGGAATAACAGGAGGGAGTGATAATACAAATACAGACTTCATTAAGAATTGAAGATGGTCACAGTTTGTTGTCTGCATTAGAATACCTAATGGCATTCTGTGGTAGCATACGCTTGAAGGAAGGGAGGGTTGCAAGTTGCTACTCAAACGTTTACATTGTATACGACCATCAGCCAACAGAATACAACTTGGAGTAGCTGCTGGAATATACCGTTTCGTATACTATAAGCATCGCACATTGCGTAGACTTGCTGAAGAGTGGACGAAGGATGAAACACAGTCCCTTCTCGCTCCCAAAGACAATAAAAGGACGTGTGTCGAGTTTGTGGCAATACTAATGAAATTGCTTTCTTTGGTTGGAAGAGAAGGGGTATTAGGTATTATAACTACAGATGCATGTCTGTCAATATCAAGTTCACAAGCTCAATAGCAATTTGTGAGAAAATTCACAACATCAATACAGAGCTAGTAGAACAACCTAAGTGTAGCTCTTGAAAATACTTTATAATCGAATTAAAAGCTTGTAAGCTTCAGGGTAATAGGGGAAGATGTTAAGGAAAATCAAGACAGAGGATGCAGTTTATTTAGTCAAAACGATGCTGAGACCTACTTTAATTTTTTTTTATTAATTTAGATGTGGAGCATGCGAAAAACATCTCATAACATTGGTGATAGCACTCAGGTGTCAGAGAAGTTATCAAGGTTAGAAGAGAAAATGAAATGGCAAATGTCCATGATAATAATGGTAGGTATGGAAGCAAAGCCTGTGTTTCACAAGAATTGCTCTATATTTCGTCGGTAATTTGGACTAGTATTTCAACAAGATGAAAGAACGTGTTTGAATAGCAGGATGTTGTTCAAACACTGAAATCAGCCCAGAGTATCATTCAATTTAAATCAGCAAAGCTTTCCCCCTCATAAATATTCCCGTCGCCGAAACCTCCAAGGCTTTTAATTGGAATTTTTCCATAAACAGGTAAGCACCTCTTTCCCCCTTAAAACACATAGCCCCTCAGTTTCTCTTCCTCGATTTGCATTTAATCTTTGTGTAGTTTAATCAACTAGCTAAATATTCAACTCGTCTAATGAACTTGCTATATCGATTATAAAATACATTGTCTGTCATCAAATACAACAGGTAGATAAAAAGTTACGAGATGGAAAGGGAAAAGAGCACCCATTGGACCGACCAAAAACTGCGGCCGCTCACAGGTAGGGGAATATTAGAAAATTCGAAATTGATAATACTAAATACTTTTCAAATATAACTTATGTATTATTTATACAATAAATATTGTCAAAAAAATACATATAAGCCAAACAAAAATACCTCTGGTGAATTGGTAAAGTAAGTAACAAACAAACAGTGAACAAGATTTAAAAGTGAAATGCCAAGCTTGGTAGCGAGATCAAGAGAGGATTACAGGGGTGCGAAAATGTTAATGGTTCCCACCATTAATGTAAATTGCCAAAAATGCAATGGCGCTAGGGTTGTTAGCACAGCGGTTGGGACTGAGAGTTTGAAAATACACCAGGAATAATTGTATACTAGGGGGTATAGAATAGAATGAAGAGAAAGGAAAAAGTGAAAGGAACATGGAGCGACAATGTGACATCCACTGGCGAAAAATAATTATGCATTTGCAACCCAAGATTTCCGTAGCAACTGTGTTGCTAAATAAAAGGACAATATTTTTACTGTGAACATGATTAGGCCTTGATATACTGATATGCTGGTGTTAGCACACGAAGGCAAATGTCTGTTCTTTATTCCAAACTCGACTGCTCGTAGATCACGATTCGAAGCGAAACCACCGCAAGTCAGGCGAAACTCGTAAGTCAAACGCATTTGCTTTTTCATACGTACACTTTCAATATGGATTACTTTACTTGGTTTTAGAACTGATACTTTCAATCCTCATTCTCGATCTAATCTCATTTTCGAATTCATCACAATTTTGATTTCGATTTCATCACCATATGCATTGCTTAAAAAGTTCGTAACTTACTTAATAAAATTCTTACGGATTTTGTCTGTCATTAAGATCATTCTTGAGAATCGAACAAGGAAAAGATGTCCAAGGACAGAGGCAAGTATTAGATCCTTTGCGTCAACTTCTAAACACCGTTTAAACTAAGAAAATTTTACATCAGATAAGCGCAAATAAATTTTGAAACACTGGCTGCATACATTCATAAATAAAAGTGTAATAAAGTTTTGGAAACAAGGAATGGAAATATGGGAAAGTCATTTGTCATCAAACAGGATAAACTATTTACACAAAAAATTTAGCGGAACTTGATGATCGTTTCTCAAAGTCTTTCTTAAACTTCCTAAACTCTTATCGAAACTTCTATGAAAAACAGATGACCTTAATAATTCTATGGCTACAACAATTCTAACAGGCCATTGAATATACATTCTGCTTATGATTCACAGTGATGTGCGTTTCCTGAAAGAACGGCTGCTTAAACTGGAGCAAAATACACAATATGTATGTATAGCACTCTGAATGCAATAAGATATTCAAGCCCAAACAATAAATGATAAAATGCGTAGTTGTGTATCCAGGATGAATGCAGCTGCACCAATATCCTGCCCTTGCAAAATAATGGCGGCAGGCTAAAACAGACACTTTTTGGTGTAAGATCCAAGCCCTATATTATGTCGTTCCAAGCATACGATTGACATGCGCAAGAACAAGGATGATGATGGTGGTCATTTGTCAAAAACAGTTAGCTACAGGGGCGCAACTAGGATATTTTGAGGGCAGGGGTTTCGTGGTAGAAATGTGGCATAAAGACATTGGATTTCCATGGGAATAGGGAAAATTCATTTCCTTGCCAAAAGGGCAGGGGTTGTAGCCCCCACAACCCCCCCCCCCCCTTTAGATGCACCCCTGAGCTACATCGCCTCCTTACATTAGATGCTACTCTATCTTGGAAACCACGATTAGGTTGGGTTTATGTTTTCTTTGATCTTTCATCCCAACCTGGAAACTTTCATCCGAACTGAAAACCTAATGCTAGGGAAGCAGTTACTATTAACTTTACTTATGGAATGTGTGAACTTCCTTTTTCAGATTTTGGACAGCCACGAGGAGACAGAAAACGATGTAATCCAACTGCAAAGACAATTCAAACGAGAGATTTTGATTGACAAGAGAATTGTAAGTTTCATTGTGTATGCACAATATCATCAGTAGATGCTAAAATAGAGCCATATCTTTCTTCAAAGCTCTTCCAAAATCCCGTAAGTATAAAGAATTCACTAAAGAAAGAGTTACAAATCCATTGGAGATTTGATTAGCGTTGGTAAACACAAAATACTCTATATATTTTTCTAGATGTATTTACATGCTTAAAGACAAGAAATAGCCTAACTCGGCCAGACTTTCAAAGATTTTTCTGCTGGCAACAATTGCAAGATATATGCAAGGAGCGTGTGTTTGAATTCACGCTCTCATTAACGCGAGATGCTTGAAAAGGCTTCTGTCAATACTTTTGGGCAAAGACGCATTACGGTCACTTGAGTCTTTGGCGGGCAAAAAGTTAATCATCTCCTCTTTTTTCTAGAGTTATCTTTCGCTTTTACTAATTATAGTGTCTTTTTCAACAGAGAAATAAACTGGTTGAATTTGTAAACAAGCGATGTCTGGAAGGCCAACGGATCCATATGTTTGTGAAACATTTTAGTGTTCATCACCTCAAGTACTTCCTGAACTACACGGGAAGGGCAGTATTGCTTAACAAATGGGGAATATATCAGGCATTGCGAATGTACGAGTTTAAAAAGAAGTGGCTAGCTCTGATAGGGAAGGAGCCATTTGAGTTGACTTTGAAAGAATACAAAGAAATAAGGAGAGAAGAGAGGGAGAAAGAGCGTGAACAGATAAAAAAGGAGAAGAAGAAGCCTGTTTCACCAATCATCATTGCATCGGAATCTTCAGAAAGCGAACCGGAGCCGGAGCCAAAATCTGAGCCGGAGCCAGAAAAACCGGAGGCACCGGAAAGTCAAAAGGAAGATCCAGCGCAAGATGAAGACGCGGAAGATGAGAAAACAAAAGAACCGGAGGGTCCGGTCAGAATAAATTATGAAGATGAAAATTCAGGAGATGACTACATTCAATATAAGACTGATGATGATGATGATGACGAAACAGATGACGAGTACTTCCCGCAAACGTCAGAAGACGAAGAAGATTCGAAATTATTCTCTGACGAAAACGATGATGAAGATGATGAAACAGAAGATGAAGATGATAAAGAAGAGGAAGGCGAGAAAGAAGGTGTCGAGGAAGAAGAGCAGGACGAGGACAATGCAGCAGAAGGTGAAGATGAAAAGGGGGCTGAAGAAGATGAAAAGGAAGGCGGAGAAAATGAAAATGAAGGCGAAAATGGGAACGAAGGAAGCGATAATGACGATGAAGCAGAAAATGAAGATGATGCTCAAGAGGACACTGAGGCAGAAAAGGAAAATGGAGCAGGAGATGAAACGCAGGATGAAGATGATGCAGAAGACGAAGATGAGACCAAGGAAGACGAGGATAATAAAATGACACGGATGAGGAAGATGATGCGGAGGGGGAAGATGATGCGGAGGGGGAAGATGATGCGGAGGCAGAAGATGATGGGGAAGAGGAAGATGATGGGGAAGAGGAAGATGATGGGAAAGAGGAAGATGATGGGGAAGAGGAAGATGATGGAGAAGAGGAAGATGATGGGAAAGAGGAAGATGATGGGAAAGAGGAAGATGGCAACAGAAAAGACAAGGAGAATGAGAATCAGAAGAAGGAAGATAAAAATGGAGACAGGAAAACATAAACGAGGGAAAATCGGAGGGAGGAAATGGATGAAAATGGCTAGATGCACCATACAAGATTGGTGCTTAAAACAACATCAGCTTCTCAAGACAAAAGTCAAAATGAAATACGCCAGTTGGAATTCTGTTCGAGTTAACTCTAAAGTAACTCTTTTAAAAAGAGATTTTTAGGTGTCCCAAATGGGTGCCTCCTGTAAAAATTCAAATATGTAATTCAATATAATCTTATCCGCATCAAATGCATCTTAGGCACTACCTTAGACATCGGAGACTCACAGCTATGTACAACTAGGGAATTTTTTTATAAATTAATTTATTAGAATAGTAGTAAACTATAGGCGAATGGTAGACATACAAAACACAAGATTAAAATCGATTGTTTCATTTTATATATGTACATTTTCACATGTTTACCCTTTTCTACAATGTTACCTCTCATGTGTCGGTACCACCCAGGGCGGTAGAAGACACGTGAGCTTCCAAAACGTAATAAAAATAAGTCATCCTCATCTAGACTACTTCATATGCATAAAAGTAGGAAAATTTGTAATTACAAATATTTTCGCTCACCCAACCCAAGTTCTTATGAGCTTTTCTTGAAGTTCTGGATCTAAATGGAAGCCGATTGTGTCAAGGTAGTTTAGAAATCTGAAAGAAAATTACAAATGCATTAAGAAATTATAAAGGCATCTTCTTCTATGCTTCAAGGTCTCTAAGACATGGCATCCTATTTCTAACAACAAGGCCCTACAAGAAAAAATTAATACTTAAACGGATTTCTTAAAGAGATAAGAAGAATGGCTGGTGCGATGAACTATTTGAAAAATTTCTTTAAGTGACACATATTGCATGGGACTGTCCTCGAAAACAGAATTCTAAATGAATTTCTTCTTCCAAAAAATATACAAATATTCCTCAACACTTTAAACATTAAAAAACTAAACATCAGGTCCCTTCCCTCCACAAATTCAGCCCCCTTGCTCCTAAACAGTCGACAATGGAGGGTAAAAATTTCAGATACAATATGCTTATGTTATGTGTTGAATCAGGATTTTTGTTGACGTGTTGAAAGACTGAACAAACCGTAGACTCAAAGTTCAAAATCCGGTCTCACGTAAACAAAAAGATTTTGTTCTCTGATTTCGACTGTTCTAAAGGAAGATTTGGGCCGTGGGTGAATGCTGACTGGTCAGAATAGCTCGCACCAGGATTTCGATCCGCAACGGGGTTTATGCATCTTTAACTTGCAACTGGCTATTTATTTACCACCCACAACATTTGCATACTTCTAGGAGTTATAGCATACTAAGATCATGTATACTGAAATCATGTACCCGCTGTTTCTCGCAATTGTGAACTTTTGCACCAAAAAAGAACTTAATTCACTCATAGGAAAGTCGAATGAAAAACTATTTCAGGTATGCCAAGACCTTGCATCCGCTGTCCCGGCAAAAGTCAAAACATTGATAATAAAAGGCAAGAAAACCTTGACTGAGTAGAATTGGGTGAGTGATCAAACCTACAAATAAATGTACACATAATTCCAGCAACTATACAGTTTACCAAAACCGACGCATTCTACTGCAACTTTGCTTATTACTTTCGTACCAAGACAATGTAGTTTTACACATTACACTTTAGAGGAAAATGGAACAAATGATACTGTGACATTTTTTAAAATAGTTCAACCTGTAAAGTGATATTGGTTATCCTAGAGAGGAACTGCTTAGACATTTAGACGCATCTGTCCTCAAGTAGAGACAGTTTCGCCCGAATAAGTGGGAATTATTCATGTGCTCTCAAATGAAAGTGTAGGTACCTTCTTGATCGTCTCCCAAACTGTGTGAGCTTGCGATTTTCTTCTGATTTGCACACAATACTCAATGTTGGCAAAATCTCTACACACACAGCTCGATGATCCAAACGACCTGAGATTGGAAAACAGCTTTCGACAGACCTGAAAAGTTCCTTTGTGTCCCTGAAAAAAATAGAAAAAGTCTTAAAAAATCATAAAATGGTCTTGAAGTTGAAAAGTGGCAAGAAAGGGCAGTCGAGCTTGCATTCATAAGCATTGAAAGCACCTCTCCTACTTCATAACATTATTGAAACCAAGTATTCACAGAACTGGAACCAGCATAAAGGTGGATACTGCTGGTAGCCTATTTAATCTCTACTGTCGTTTGTATCACCTCCTTGAAAATAGATGTAGCCCTACACAATACCCGGATTGATCATCAATGCATAAAAAGTCTTAGTAAAAAAGTAAGCAAGTAAGTAAATAAGTAAGTATGCAAGTTAGTAAGTAAGTAGGTTGTTAGTAAGTCTTGCTTCGGGTACTTTCTTGTTCTTGAATAAAAAGAAAAAACTACTTAGGTCCTTTTTATCACCCTTCATATGAATTTCCACGCACATTTTTAAATTCTCAGCCGTTGATTTGATCTATAAAGGCGCCATTAAGATGAAGACCAAACCCTTATATACAATATAGCTACTTTTCTAACTCAATGATATATTATATAATATAATATTAATAATAAAATATAACTTTAACTAAAAAATTTAATGCCAAAAAGATGTCATCTCTTCGACGTCATCAACAGATTAGAGTAAGGAAATCCTACTTGTTTGCTACATTGGTGATGAGTATAGAAAATAAAATATACCGTTTGTAGTCATCTGGTGGCAAAGAGCTAACTTGGTGGCGGTTAAGATGGGTCCCATGCAGTTCCATGAATGCCTCTTCCACTAATGGAACCAAATGTTTCAAATTCGGGTTATTTTCTCTCCCTCCTGAAAATCGCTCCTCATCTGCAATACTGTCAAAAATTCTCCCATGCCACCAACTGTATGGTTGCATGTTGGTGTGGAGACAGAGATGGTCAGAAACTCCATTGGCATCAGCTGAAGAAAGCTGCTCTGCAGACGAGGCAATCTTACCAAGTGTACGGCACAAATCAGATTCTGGAACATACAAGAAGTCAACTGATTAATACAATTAGAAGCTGGTGTCTGAAAACATTATAACAAATGGAAAACAGAGCAGATTATATCTAATCAATGTATGTATGATCAATATAAAACAAAGTACTTCGAGTATACAAAAGCTAGTTCCGCCTTTCCTTGCCATTGTGAAGTTTTGTAGGGCAAAGCACTTGTTCGAAGATCAATGAAAAGAGCTTTAGTTCAAAAGTCATACGAAGAATGGATGCTAGGTGAAAGAGGAGAACGGATGACTGCCGAATAATATAAACAAAGCAAAAAGCTTTTATTTTTTCTTAATTTCTATACTTCCATAAATGATTTCAGTACATGGACAACTAGAAACCAGTGTTGTGAAAGTGAATCAGCCTTTCAAAGAGAAACATTCCACAGGTTGGAAGTTTGGTTTCAGATGATTCATATGGAACGTACCATTTTTCAAGTCACGTTTACAAGCGCCAGTTGAAATTAAATTCTCTCTTGCTTCACAAGCAAAAAGATTTTCTTTGTTGATCTGCAAATAATCAAGTTTTAAATTAGACTGGAAAAGGTAAAAAAGCTTTTAACCTTAGTGTATGATGGAGAAATATACACAGCTTAAATAGAGTTGTCGGCAAGAGTTATCAATTAGAATTAGGGTCGATATGAATTAGATATGAATTAGATATCGATAGGGTCGAACTGGGTCGATATGAATTAGAATATGCATTACGAGAACATGCATTAGAAAATTTGAACGACTAGTGTGAGGGCGCAAAAACGTTTTCACTTAATCAGTATATGAGCTGCTTAGAAAGGTATTTCTTATATCTTAGTTCATAAATCACGTGTCTAAAGAAGTCAAGCAAAACAACAAAGTAGTGTCAGGAAGGTTGAAATGTTGCTAGCAATGACTACGACCATTTCAGCTAGATCAATCTTAGAAACGCTTCTATCTGGGAATATTAGCCTCATTTTACAACACTACATATCATATCAAAACGACCTATAATACTTGTATAACTTTAGTAGCCCCTTTTAACAATACTACCCCTTCTAACAATGTGACTATCTATAACATTAAAAGTGTGCAATATCCCTGCAGTCAGATGCGAGTTGAAATACCTTTGCAACATCAAACAGCTTATCTCTCTTATCCATGACCGTGGAATCTTCCACTTCACTGACAAGTGTGATTTCTAGTTCTTCAAAGCACAATTCCGTTTTCACTTCAGAATCCTCGCGCTTGACCTCCTCCGCATTAGCCTCACTACCGCTCTGCATAGAATGCATTTTTGAATCGCGAACTTCAAGACTTAGTCTAACAGCTTTTTCATCATCGACAATTTCTTGTTTTATGTCAACAGCTCTGCTACTTTGCCCATCTCCAAATTCTAAACAGTTGCCCTTGATCTTAACAAATAATGAAGTTTTACTCAAGTGTTAGAATAATTGGCATTAATTTGGGGGATTTTCAGTTTTATCGTAAACATTTCTAGTAAGAGCAAAATTAAAAAAAGCCATTGCTCGGAATATACAAGCAACATTAAGCAATATGGAAATTGGGTAAATAAGTACTTTCTGGTACAGAGCTTCACAATAGCTATTCCGCTATTTCTAGCTATTGTGGAAATCGAAATTCTCATGGCTACATAAAGAAACAAACCATATTCAAATTAACCCTGCTGACGTAAACCAGAGTACTTCTTAAAGATGTTTCCGCGAGACGGTCGTATTCCTGAAAGTCTACTAGGATTTCCAAATGCTTTGAAAATTTAGTTAAGGCAGATCATAAGCATACTGTACCTTCAAGGCGTCAGAAGGATGACGTCATAAAGATTGGACAGGTCTCTGGATAAAGCTTAGACTGGTTCGTTATAATAAGGGAACACCTATCTCTATGGATGAATATTACCATCAATAATATCTAGATAAAAAGATAAAACAAAAACGATCCGTGTTAGCTGGATTAAATTATTCACTAATAACTGATAGTAGGTGGTTGTTTAGAGTAGGAAGCTGGGAATAGGGTTAAAGAATAAACAAAAAATAACCAAAAAGGGTTTTGGATCTCTCTTTATATTTTCCATGCGAACGATAATTTACTTACTTTTTCATTTACAATAGGACAGGTTAGCGTCCCCAGGAGCTCCTTTCGGGGCATTTCCATGTCCGCTGAGCTAGAGATCATTTCGGAGGCGCAATTGACAGCAGGTAAAACTTCTTTGTCTCGTGACATCAACTCATTGACTTTTCCTTGAAGGGCCTCGTAGCAAGGATTCCTCCACTGCTCAAGTAGAAATTGTAATTTCAGTATCGACTTTCTAATGTCTCCATTGCAGTTGGCAACGACATTGCTAATCAATTCTCTTTTTGGCATCACTTTCTCTGCCAAACATATTGCCTCGAGGTGATTAGCTATAACCTCGTAATCAATAGGGTCCATCGTAAGGATAGAATACGATCCACCGTCCAGTTTGAACGACACTAGAGCATCTGGAAGATGGAAGAATAACGATAAATTAACAGTAAGTAACAGCTTAGAGCCCTTCACAAAAACAATCACAGTTAACATCGCTAGTGTTGTCATGAATATGGGGTTTATGATTAGCCACTGTCGGTGTGCCTCTACTTTAACATGCGTCATGCAGTTCTCAATGAAACCATAAGCTTAATGTATGTTATAAAGTGTTGAGCTATGTTTGTTAGACAAAAGTCCAATTCAAGTTGGCACTTGGTGACAACAATATATGACCAAGACAAGTGATCCGACTTTCAAAGTATTAAGTATAATAGAGAGTGAGGAAAAATAACCGACCCGAGCGGGACTCGAACTCACGACCCTTGACTTTGTACATCAAGTGCTCTACCAACTGAGCTATCGGGTCCTGCTTTCAAGCCAGCACTCGAGGCCAAGCCATCTATCCGCACTGTCCTTCTATAGTTGTGCAGGACCCAATAGCTCAGTTGGTAGAGCACTTGATGTACAAAGTCAAGGGTCGTGAGTTAGAGTCCCGCACAGGTCGGTTATTTTTCCGCACTCTCTATGATCCTTTGTATGAAATCCTGTTGCCTTAACCTTTTCAAAAGTATTTAGTATTTTTTTCTACCTAGCATCTGAAGGTAGTTTTAGGTCACTGTGAAGCTTTTTACTTATCGAGCAGTGTCCTTCCTGTCGATATGACCACACCTCGTGATTCCTTATGCCTGGAATTACAGAGAGCTGGCGATTCTCCTCACTCTGTATGAACGTTTGGTTATGCCAGGAACATGAGCCACGGACCCTTGAGTCAGTAGTCAGGGCCTCTAACCATTGAGCCATTCTCGCACAAGATGCAAGAAATACGTCTTTCAGGCCTTCAATACTAATTCAAAATTTCTAACCAGCTATTTGTAATATGCTCACCATTTGCTGTGATGATGATGGGTCTTTTGGCTTCTCTTCTCAATTCGTTGACACCGAACCAAAAGCCTCTGTCTTGCTCATCGAAAACTACGTCTCCCTGTGGATTAATTATTGGACAGATAAGAAATCAGCAAATAATAAACCACAAACAGAGGTACAGCATGCAACTCAAGGCCCATAACAGTCAGGTGCAAATCAAAAAACGTACCACTGAGAATTTGACACCTGTACATTTAGAGTACAAATATAAAAAAAGAAGAAAGTATCCTTCTTTGTGGTTCGATATGGAACTATTGGTAACATTAGAGAAGGGAACATAAAGGTCCTAATCAGGAGACAAGCTAAATGAGTTTCGTGCTGCATGCTTCTTTGTATGCGAAAAAGAAGAACAAAAACAAAGTCACTTTGCATAATGGCCTCTGAACAAGTAGAATCGTGGCAATTGAAAATGCCAGCTAAGATGTCAGGAGACCCAAAGGGTTGATAATGAAACTTGACTTACCGATTAGAAAGATTACTAAAATATACTCAGAAATTTTGGTCAAATAGTCTGAAGTTTGATCTAAATTGTGAAGGGACAGAATACCTGCTCAAAGAGAATCAGCGACATATCGCCTCCGCTTTGTTCATTCTGGTCTTTTGGTGGTACACTTTCCTCGGGCATCTTCTGAGACTCGCAAGGTTTCTGTGGGCCTTCGCCACTGCTTTGGTTCTCATTTCTTTCTGTTTCTTTGGTACCAAAGAATGTGGAAAGGCCCTTTGATCCGTCACCTGCTTTGCTGGATTCATTTCCAGTACCATGAAACTTGCGCTTAACTTGGTGGCTTTGGGTCGCCTCGCCGAGAAGCGCTTGGATCTGCTTGCCAGATCGGTGACTCGAAGGATTCATCTCAAGGACCTGAAATTGTAAATTTTTAATTTATAAGGAAAAATTCTTAGTATGAGAAAATAGTTCCCTTGAAAAATTCGTGGACTGTCTTCAAAATATCTTGACTTTGAGTAGAGATCTTAAAAAAGCAAACCTATTACGCCTTCTGAATTTAATAACTAAATAAAAGATTTAAACCTTATAGCCAAGCTCCTGCGCACAGGCATAGACAGCGGCTGTCGTTCCACAACCTGATCTACCAACGAACAAGTAAGTGTTTGACAAATTGTCGTCATCTTCGTCGCTGTCAAAGAAATCACTATCATCTTCGTCGCCCTTGACACGTGATCTAAATTAGGAAAAACATTACGTCATCATCCGTTGCGCAAATCGATGACATTAGAAGTGAGCGAATCTCCTGAAGGAGGGCGGTCTGTTTACCGTGATGAAAAATGGAGATATAAAAAGCTAAGTTAGGAATGACGTCATATACAAATGATTGGCCAGCATTAAAGATTGTAGTTTATTGAAGACACAAGAGTCATAACTGAAAACAGGACTTCCCAAAATATTTCAGCTATTCAAACCCTGCTTCATAAAACATGACTCAAAAAGAGCCCCCTTTGAATAGGAAACAAAACTTAATCTATACCTGGATGACATTAAAACTGAACAAGCATCAAAACATATTAATTGGGTTCAAGTAAACAAAGGAGCCATATGGTACCTGGGCGTTTTTCGAGCCATCATCTGCATCACAAGGTGCTCGTGTTTCTCCTTCCATAAAGACAGCCACTCAAATAGTTCTTTGCAGTGGCTTTCATTTCCAATTACTTGATCGTGCTTTTCGGGTGCGTATTTCTCTGTCCACAACAAAGTCGAGTTTACAAAATCTTCGGTGATCGGGTTTACTTCAAAATCCCTTTTTGATTCTACGTTCTGTTCTTCTTTCATTACGTTGGCTTCTTTTTGTGCTGATAATGAACTGGTTCCCGAAGACTCAGGCGGTTCTATAATTTCTAGGGATTCGTCATTATGCACCTCATCATTTGCCACACTTTCTGAGCAGCCCTCTGTGGTTTTATTTGAATTTTTCCTTTTCTTTGACGCTGGTCTCTTGCAAGTATCTATTTCACCATCCTCTTTGCATTTACTTCCACCTTTCGACTTTTTTTCTTCTCTAGCCAACCTCAACTCCTCCTTTCTCCTCTTTTTATCTTCCTTTGCTAATTTTGATTCTTCCATGATTTGCTTTTCCTCCACCATTCTAAGCTCTTCTTTCTGCTTTACACGGGAAGATCTTCTCCGGCTGCTTTCACCTTCCGATTTATTGACTTCATCATTTGAAAGTTCATTCAAGCGTTCCAGTTTACTAAGATCCTTTCCATCGGAACCTCTACTTACCTTTTCAACTCCGACCTTAGATTTTACCACTTCTTCCGTAGACATTCCACTCTTTTCATCTCTTTGATCAGACTCCCGTTCTTCTCTCAAATTAGCCAACTCTACATCTTCATTACGCTTTGATGGGTGATCAATAACCATCACATCAACTTCTTCTTTTCCAACTTCAGGACCACTAGCAGCAGTTTCACTACCATTGCCACCATGTTCATCAAATGCTTTTCCAGATTCCGTGTTATTTTTATGAAAGGTCATTATCGAATCGTTCGAATCCAAACTCCCCTCAGTGGTTGGGACAGATTCTTCTTCAGCCACTCTTCTTACGTTCTTGATTTCAATACATTCAGAAACATGGCCTGAGGGTTTCTGCCCAGAAACTGTAATCTCCTCGTGCAATTTCTCTTGAACTTCACAACTTGAACCAATTTTCTCTTTGCTGCTAACATTGAGGAAACCAGCCTGCCCGCAAAAACCAGATATGTCGTTCTCTTGCAAATTGGTACTTTCTTGAGCGACTTCCGTCACTCCGTCAAACCGCTGTCGCTTCGACCTTTTAGGAGAGAAATGCAAAGCAGGTGCAGCTATGACTTCGCCTTTTCCAGCAGCGGGGGGATCACCCGTAGATTCCGTGTCTCGCTTTCGTTTCGACCTCGGTGTGATGTTATCTGTTTTGCTCTCAGATGCTCCCGCCTCATTGTCCCCCGACACCTCCTTAGCTTTATCTATAACCTTTATTGTTTTCTTCCCTCTGCTAATAACCGGACTCACACGAATACTCTGTTTTTCATTGTCAGTCCGCATTTTTTCATCGGCGTTTTTCCGCGCTTGTTGGGCAGCCCTGTTCTTCTTGCCGCCCACAGTGAGAGAAACTTCCTCACCTCTTCCAGCAATCACATCTTTCTCATCACTAAGAAGTCGATCAGTAGTACACAAATGCTTTTGCGCTGTTCCCTCTCCTTTCCTTCTTTCATTTGCAAGGCCTTTGCCTTCTTCAGTGGGCGATGCTGATGTTTTTGGTGTAAAGTACGACATTATAGTAGAAACTCTATTCACACACTGAGGGCTCCCGTCACCACTGACTTCCGCGCTCTGCATCTTGGAAAGTGCATTATCATCGACGTCTTCAGAAGTGATGGGTACTTCTGAGCGTGAAGAATCGCATGCGCTGCTTTCATTCGAATCATCCTTATTCTTCCTCGTTGCTGCATCTTCTTTTTGTCTCTCTTTTACTGTATTTCGTTGAATGCATTCCGCCATAACACTAGCATTTTCTCGATTCTTCGGTGGTCTCCCTTTCTCTGAGCGTTTCTTCTTAGGAATATCAAATATGTCACCTTCAGCAGCATTCTTGTCGCAATTTGAGCTTTCAATCACCGCACCTGCAACACTGTCCACAACCATTGGATCTAAACTCAACTTTATGTTTCCCTCCTTCACAGCTTCTTCCGCCCCACATGGTGCTGAAGCTCCCGAGCAGCAGTTAACCGACTTTTGCCCAAAGAACTGCCTTATATCTGGGCTTCCTGCGGACAAAAGTCCTTGCTTCTCTCCCAATCTACTCTTGGAGTTACTTGATCCAACTTCATATACAACCGAATCACTTGCATTAGGAAGCCTCGTTTCAACATGGCTCTCGTCTTTTTCACAATCAACACCACTCTTCAACTTTCTGCTTTCTTTGGTTTCAACAAACAACCTTCTGATATCATTTGATGGTGTTAAGCTTCTGCTTTCCACGATTTCGCCCTGTTGTTCAACCTGGATTTTCGCTATACCTTCCTTAAACCGTTTCCTTTTATTCTGGCTTTTCCTAATCTGCTTCTCTTTGGTTCTCTGATTTTTCTCATCTTCCTTGATCCCGTCATCAGAATTTGCATTACTCTCCACTTTCTTCTTATCAACTAAGCGTTTTTTAAGCTTTCCTTTCTTAGCTTTCTTTTTCTTAAAGTGACCTTCAGTTTCACCTTGTCGCTCAACACTGGTTTTATTTGACATACACTCCACATTTTCAGCAGACAAATCTACGCCTTTACATTCACGCGAATCACCATAGCTTTCCCCATCTAAATACGTATGAAAATTGATAAATTTCTCCTTATAATCCTTCCTCTCCACATTTCTTCCTGATCGTCTTCTTGTAGAATCATCATCACCACCAAGTTCTCTTGCTTCCTCATCCTTCTTCAGCTCTTTTTTTCTTGGCTGCTTTGATACCTTCGCAAACGATTGCTTGATTGTTTCTAACTTGTGAATCACTTGTTTTGGATTTTCAACCAACTCAATACTTGAATCGAGCTCTTTGCATTCACCCTTGGCTTTCATCTTGTTGTTTTTCTTTGACCTCTTTACATCCTTGCTACATTTGTTGACTTTCTTGTCTCCCAAAAGCTGCTTCTTATTCTCTTTCATATTTTCCTTCTTTGAAGTATTTTCATCTGTCGTCTTTTCACCTCCAGAAATGCTAGTATCATCCTCCCTATGAATGCGTTGCTTGACTCTACCCTTTTTAAACATGCTTCTTATATCAAGAGCTGGCATAACTGCTACATTCTGTGCTGCAGCAGTAACGTCTGCTATGACTGGCTCAATCTTAGTGTGCCTTTCCCAAATCATTTTTAAATTTGACCTCATAAGCTCAGCTTTAGCCAAACCTAGGAAAAATTGACATATAGTCCAACAAGGTGTACAGCTTCTATAAAGACTTTTAAGACCTATAGGTGCTGTTCATAAAAAATCTAAAAATGAAATAAACAGAGGTTAACATGCACAAAAAATATACTGTAAAAATTTCATTTGGGCTTTAAGTAAATGACAAAACAAGACAGAAGAACAAAACAAGTGGAATCACAACAAGGTATCGTTACAGCCCCTTGATCAAAACGCGAATAGCTGACATTGCAACTTACATTGCTGCAAAACACCCTGCTGGCAGTTAAGATAAGCCCTTAAAACATCCAGTATTGGAAAGTTATTTCTTCTTGCCATGATTGTTGTAAGACAGATGTCTAATGATGCAGAGTTTGAGCTTGTGGTCACAATCCTCTTTGAAGTGGGCTTGAAAATCAAATATTGGAAGTAAATTATGGTAAAATAAACATGAGTGAAACTAAATAATAAGAGATCAGGTTTTGGGATATCTATATTCTTGTGGCATACTTTTAGTTAAAAGAACTACGTCAATTAATAACTTTTATTCTTAAAGACACGAAGAAACCCAAAACCAAATAATAAAAAGTAATAGAAGGACAAAAGCATTCTTGAACGCATGGTCTAAACATGAAATGCATTTCAGAGGGCTTATATTAACTAGAACTTTAAGCTATTGACCCTATGACAAAAATTTCTATTTGCGACATTTTGGTCCTGCAGACAATTTTATAAATTACAAAGAAAGCTATTGGTTAAAAAGGCAAGATATAAGGGCAAGAATGTAACTGAATTTATTATAAGAAGATAACAAATACTGAATAGAGTAGTCAAACTTTACTCACAAGCACACAATTTTTCCTCATGAACAAAAAATATATCAAAAAATGAACATATACCAAAAGACCTAACTTAAACCAATATTTCTTAAAAATTTCAAACCTTCTTTACTTGCAGCAGCATAGTCCAATTTAAGCCATCTGGCACCAAATGCCTTCCTATTGAATTTTCTTCACTAATCAACAAGTTGTTTTCCTTCTTGGAGGTAATTGGCAAACTTCCATACCAAACACTTTCTGCATCAGTGACTTGCAAAACATGGCTGGTGGTTGGAAGGCAGGTTTCTGATTCCAATATAACTTTATCTTCCTGTCTTACTCTCTTTTCATTTGAGAATTTTGAAAGAAAGTTTGTTTTCACCGACAATAACTCTGAAATAAGATAAAGTTAACTTAGACTTAACTTCAGTGGAATTTGTGCCTATCAAATCTCAATCCATACAAAAGTTTAGTTGACAAGTTTCTGTTTGAAATTATTCCTTAAAAATATTTGATCAGTCAATGATTATTACACTTTTTCAACATAACAAAGGCAGGGGTGATAGAATAAGAAAGAGGTATGATACAATGTGTTCAAATTGACTTTAAATGAATCTTATCATATTTGTAAACTCTCAATCTTATTAACACGCAAGGCATGCTATTGGATATTTTTGCCTTATTAAGATAACATGTCAATTTCTTTCTTCTGTCAGAAAATAAGAAAATTTTGGACTGAGTGCTTCTTTACATAGTGTTAAAAATCGACCTCATGAGCCTTGAATAATAAACTTCACTATGAAAGCCTTCCAAACACAACTGAAGCTTACTTTGTATGTATAGCATGTCTACATCAAAGGACTATTAGATAAACTTTAAAATATTTGCAAACATACCAGGAGCTTTGGGGTTTCCTTCATCCATACTGCAATTTTGATGACTTTGGTGTGATTCTTTAGAGATCTTTCTCTCTAGTAACTCTTTCTTAGAACATGTTTCGGATATTGATTCAGCATCTTGGCTTATCTTCTTTTCATTTTGCTCAGAAGATCTAAATGCCTTATCAACATTTTTCGTTTTGCTTTTTCCTCTCTGTTTCTTCTCATTGGTTCTATCTACTTTGTGTCTAAACTTTTCTCTTTCCTTTTCCTCCATCTCTTCATAAGTGTCCTCTATGTTCTCACTTTCCAAATCACTATTACCATAGTCAACTGCTTTTCTTTTTGCTCTTCTACTTCTTCTTACTATTGCAGTATCTTTTTTATCATCATTTTCTTCATTCTCATTGCTATTCTGTTGCTTAGCCTTTTCAATTTCTTCATCTGACTCAGAGTCAATCCTCTTCTTTCTCTTCTTTTTGGACTTCAATTTGCATAGAATATCTGTTTCTCTCTCTAAATCTTCCAGATCTTCATCTTTAACCTTAAAATTTTCATCAAGCCTTTCCTTCAAACCTGTGACTTGGTTGATTTTATTTTCACCTTGTTCTGTTTCATCGATGATAGCTCTCTCTACTTCAACTGCATATTCTCTAGTCTCATCATTTGTTTGATTATCATGTGACCCCTTTTGACCAATAACCAATTTATTAATTGCTCTATTGTTATCTACATTTGCAGCAGTGGATGTCAATTCAAGACCTTGATTCAAATCAGAACAGCCTGTTCCAGCTACTTCTTTCTCACTTTTTGCTACACAGCCTTCAGTGCTTTTAACCATTTCTTTGTCATAGAAAATTGAATCATCAGGTTTCAAGTTATCTTCCATTTGTTCTTCTCTATCGCTTGCACCCTTTACCAGGCAAAAAACATCCTTATCGTCAATTCCATTTGCAGCATCACTTGTGTGTCCAGATTTGTCCTCTAATTCATTCTCTGACTCTAATTTTTTTACTTCACAGTTATGCACTGTATCACATTGATCCTTATTTGAGTCACAAAAACCTTGTTTTGACCTTCTTTTTCTTTTTAGCTTGCTCTTTTGCTTAGATTTCTCACCTCCAACTGTTTGCATTGAAACAAGTTTTTCCTCAACATTACCCTCTTTTGCTGATTTTGGATACTGATATATTTTATGTTTTGTTGATAACCTTGCATCTTTGCTTACATTTTTGCATGGACTGCTTTGATTCACTTGCTTAAAAAATGTCAGAATGGACTGTTGCCTATTGTCAACCACACAACTTTCATCTTCCTAAATTGAAAAAACAAAAAACATATGAGATAGCAATACCAATCAATTCAAGGTATGATACTTCTAAATGAAGAAATTTAGAGCTATTCCACAAAGGAACAAAAAGGAATGAATATTGGAGGCAGATGATCCAAGGACCTTTTTTGATTGCAGTCCTTCAACAATTTTAATGTTTGCATCAAGAAAGCTCTTTGTTCTTAATTTTTTCATTATACGTTTTATTTCCAATTGTTTTGAATGACAAACACATTCCTTGTGTTTAATCGTCTCTTTTCTGCCTGTAATAATCATGAAAACACCATTATTTTCATTTCAGGTGTCATGTAAAGGTCCTCTACAAAAAACAGGGCATCAGTTTTTAGTCACTCGTGGAATATCAGTCAACGTAATAATCACGACTCGTTTTTAAAAATTTTAAGCACAAACAACATACCAAATCGCAAATCAAAACAACGTTTTGAGGATTTTACGATCAATCGACATTTTGTTACTATGAAAATTCAATACTGTCACATTCCTACAACCTGCCCTCGGTAACTTTAAGCTTTTTTACATGAATACTCAGTTTCTTAATCAGGCCTAGAAAAGCAAATAAGTTAACACCCGTGCCTTTTCTTTCGTTCAGCACGGAGGTGGAATGTTCTTGATTCGTTCAGTAGAGCTACATTAAACTGTCAGACATAAGACTTACTTTTGAATCGCTCTGATCCAATTGATTCGCGTCATCCATTGCAAAAATTGGTATAAAACCCTTCAAGGAAACAAAACAAATGAATAAAATTGATCAACTTGGATTCCCGCCATTTCAACAAAACCAAGCAAGTCACCTGGCTAGAAAGAGGTTGATTCCTCCTCAGCGTCCATTTATGAAAGGTATAATCTGATCCCGGGGGGACTTGATAGTTCACGTTGGCCTACCCGATAATAATAATAACAATGGGTCGATCGTTCCAGAAACAATAGCGCTATCATATAGCAGATATGAGAGAGAAAAGACTTTCATGCAGTACCTTGATATCACATTCAGAAAGATACATAGGAATTTTTTGATATCACAATAAGTACAGAAAAAGACGAAGTTAAAATATCCTGTTCATATAATTGTACAAAACACGGCGCCCCTACCCAACAACCCATGATATTAGTAAATCATTCGATAACTTAAGTTATCAAACAAGTGCTGGAATCTTTCACAAAATTAAAGTATATTCAGTGGCAATAATTGATGAGAAATTATTTTTAACCTTTTTTCCTAACTTGCATAATGCAGGGAGAGTAAATAGCTGGTTGATTTCTGTCCTTAAAGAATCCTATTATCGAAAATTCAATTCACCAAACTTTCTTAAAACTGGCAAGTTAATCATATCAGTTTTCACAATCTTAAGCGGTAGTAAATTTGACAACATTTTCCCACACTTAAAGGAAGTAAATTAAAGAAGTCAGGGCCCAAAATTTGCAACGGGTACGTTACCTTGAATGTTAAAGTATGCCATGGTATGCTAATCAAAATATAATGGAAGTCTTATAGCTAGGTGCAGTAATAATTTGGCATAAATACATTCAAGTAAAGCAATTTGTATGGCACTACTATTACTAATTGGTAAATAAACAAACTGAAATGGTGCCTTTAGCAAATCTATTGATGCACTGATACAATACTTATAAACTGGATCGTGTAATTTGGATTCACAGAAGCAGGGTTAATGCAGCGGGTGAAAAATATGCAATTTATATCAACAATTTCGGAAAGCTTCTAGGTTCACAAACAACCTCTTAAAGCTTAAGCCAATTTTCTACACATTCGGCTGTTAGGCTAATCTCAGTCAACGGGGGCCACGCCACCTAGGGGGGGGGGCGCCACTTTTTTGCAAAGGAAATAATTCCAATATAGCTATGAAATGTAGCAGATTCGAACTACTTAATTCAAGTTCATCTCGTTAGCCATCCACTTTCAAGTTCGTGGCGTGGGCCATGGTCAGATCAGCATTGCAGTAACTTTTTGCATTGATTAACTTTCTGAAAATGCGTTGATTGCCAGCCACATAAGAGAGTCCACTATCCATGCCTCGGTTTCTGAATTCTTTTAAGCTGAAAACATTTTAAAGCAGGGGTGTAATGGTGGGAGCCTTGTTAGAGTTTTCGAAAAAATCGAAAAACGTCAAAAATTTGCTCATAATCTACCTCATAATTTGAACTACAAATAGTACTCTCTCAAACTGCAGTAGGACCCCTTGTTCAAATTTTACGCCTACATTCCTGTGTTAATGACCAGGATAAAAATGGCGCGTCTTTAGTGTATGCCTTCCAAATGATCTTGTCTTGCGTTATTGAAGTCAGTGGCGTAGCAGGTATGCAAGGTACGCAGTGCATACCCTGAGAATTCAAGGAAAATATTTTCCAAATAACCTGGGCTGTTTCTCCCTTTGTTTTCAACTCAACTACGTCACGAAATTAGCAGTGAATCCATTCCGCCCAATTCTAACCAATCAACGCACTGAATTTCATGGATATATTAACACCAAGTTGGCTGAAACAATTGAGAAATAAGCAGAAAATTTTCTGCTTCCAACCTTGGAGCAGGCTGAAAATTAATCTCGTTTTTGAGGCTTCATAGATGGCTTCACGTTGAGGAAAATAGGAAGTATAGCCAATGCAAACGACCTAGCAAACGAAAGCTCCAAGACCTTGGACTACTTATTGGTTCAGGTTTTCATATTTTACGAACAATAATAAAGGTATTGGCACTATTATGGCTTTATCAAGTCAACCTCTAACGTAAACTTCTTACTCAGCAGCTTCACTGAATGATTCGGCCTAAAGTAACCTGAATGGCGCGTCTTTTGTGTATGCCTTCCAAATGATTCACCCCTTCCTTCTATCCGAGAGAACATGTTATTTAAAACACCCTTCAAGCCAATAATGAAATGCCATTCATTTTTCAATTACTGATAATGATAGTGGCTACCAAGAAAAATTCCATTGCGAATCACGTTTAAAGCAACAGCAAACTTATCAATTATTGATGTTCATTAAACTGCTCAAAATCACTTCACTACTTGGGCGTCAATTTGCGTCAGTGCCTGCAATCGCTCTTCATAAACTGCAAAGAATTTCATCAAGGGAAGTATTTGCCAAGGCATCGACAGTAGAGCCCTAAGAGAATCCATGTGGAGAAAGAGTGACAAATTAATGATACTAACGTAAGGATAAAAAATGGCGCGTCTTTAGAGGATGCCCTCCAAATGATCTTGCCTTGCTTTATTCAAGACTAACGTAACATAAAAATAAAAACTAAAAAATTAAACCTTGTACTGAATGAGTTACTAAGCGTATTATTGCGTGCGCACGCCTGCTGAGAAATTTGATGAAAAGAGATTAATATATTCACGGGACAGCCAGAATGCCTCAGCAGTCCTTAGATACGCACCATCTAAATATATTTGATCGATTGATTGTATAATTGCTGGTAAGCGTTGTTAACAGCCAAACAACAATACAATTCTTTTGCCTACCTGTTAAACTAATTGCGCATTAGGGTCGGTTTCCACTTGATCCGCACAGGTTGCGCGACCTGGCGAATGAGTGAATGGGCGAATGGCCAGAGTCGCTACCTTCTCTGGGGGAACGTTGCTCTGAATCTTTCTCCATAATTATGTTGGCAGAATCTGATTCCCCAGCACTACCGTCATTCTGCTGCGATTGCAGTTGTTGAATCAACGCTATTGAATATTGGCTCTTCAAACCTTCCATATTTTCTCTAGCTACACGCATTTAACTGAGTTGAACTACTCGGCGAATGGTCGCGCATTCACAGCGAAAGAGGAAGTTGAGACTTGCGCATGCTCAAAAGTGCATTCGCTCAGTCGCGCGACCAGTGCGAATCAAGTGGAAAGCGGCCTTCAGACTTGGAGCTCAATAAAGTTCCTGAGAATTTGTTTTGCACCAAAATGCAGTTAAGGGTGAAGAATTAAAATTGCACGAGTCTCTAAATAAAGATATGATTTTCTTCCACTCATAATTTAGAGTTTTAGTCAGTAAATGTTTACGTTTTATTGAAAACTACAAGTGGGTGTAGATAAGATCTTGCCTCGCAGCTAAACCACAGATATCGGCATTTGATGCTTTTCTCTCCGTATACGCAAGGGAATGGGTTGCTGAAAGTGTCCCTCGACGCCAGATTACATTTATGGTTTGATAGATAATTAGATTTGCAGGTTTTCGGGCCATCTTCTGAAGCCAATCACAAAGAAAACAACATCAAACATATTTATTATTGATGTACATTTAATGGCCCAAAACGAGTTTCATACTGTGGACATCAATCTGCCTCAAATTACCTGCAATTTTTCGTTAAGGATTGTATAGTACTTCATCAAAGAGTGTTCGCTAAGGCATTGACATTGGAGTCTAAGACAAACCATGTGCAAAGTAAACAGCCTTGATCTCATGCGTCAACCTCGAAAAAAGGTTGCAATAACGTAAGTATAGTATAAGTTCTCTATACAAAGAAGACTGCATAATTCTATTGGGTATCTCAAATAGGTCTGATTTTACTTAGGCCCCACAGTAAGCATAAGGTAAGTTCTTTATATCAGTTAAGACGAAACCAGAAAAGCAAAGTTGAAAAGTATTGTGGGTAGTACGAGACAAAAACTCGTCCCTGTTTGATTTTGTGTCTAATACTTGAATAAACGCAACGTTTAACGACTTTCAACAGAAAGATTCTGTGGTTCTGCTTTTAACGTCATTCTAAACAACAAAGCATTGAAGAAATCACAACATTATGATACTGGGTTTCAAATTTTCTACCTGTAGCTTTCCTTGAAATTTTTGCTTTACAAAATCCTCTATTCATTAAGTTTTAAGTTTTCTACCACTGTCAGTTAAAAACTTATTCAAGCAAGCTATAAAGGCTTAAGTTCCACCCTCGAACAATAGTCTGAATCGAGGTATGACTTTAAATTTACCTATAGAAGAATAAGAAACCTTTAGGAACTTCTTTTGAATTTTGGCACTGGCCTCTGACCCATTTCAGACTGGTGGTCCTACTGTGCTTCCCATTAATGGCGACTGGAACGATACTGCGACTGCCTTGCCAGATTTCTGCCGACTTCACCGTGATCCATTTTGGGAAAGCACTCAACAGCTCCCGGATAAGAACGGAGCGAAACATTGACGACATTGGATGCACAAGAAAATGTGTCGAGCACCAGAAATGCAAGTCGTACAATTTTCATCCCGAAAAGAAAAAGTGTCAACTCAACGAAAAGCGACACGGAGAAAATGGCACCAAACTGATGGACGCTCCAGGCTGGCTGTACAAATCGACCGATTACAACAGTATGCTGGTGAGAATTTATTTGCGTTTTGCACACTTGAGAAATGGTTGAATGTCAGGATGGGCTCTGAAATGGAATCAGAATGATTTAAGGACAACTTGGAAATGTTATGTTAATTGAGTGTATAATAAAAGAAAAGCCAAAGAGTACGAAGATCAAACTAGGTAAAAATAGATGTACTGTCCTATATATTAGATATTCCTGTATCATAACCAATAGTCTACTTTTTCGGGATCAACTCTGCAAACAAATACATTATAAGCCTTCGACCACAAGTCTTTTATGATTATGTAAAGAGTCTCAAATTCTCCAAAGGCCTACAAGTGGCAGATAACTTTAGTTGCATGCTATTATTCTTTGTATATTTCTCTTGTTTTTCCCTTTCTGCGTGGATATAACACTATTACCTCGCAATCTTGTCCAGATTGGAACAACATGCAAAGCCCTGAACCCATGTCCACCAAACGTCCTGTGTAGAGATGCGTGCGACCCTCCGTTCTACGAGTGTATTCACTGCGACAAGGATCACCATGGCGCACACTGCCATCTTTCATCTGGTATGCTTTCTGACAACAAAAACATATTTTCGTTACCCTGAAAGCACACCTTCTGTAAAAAAACGTGGCCATTTTGGAACCGTATGAGCCACTCCCAATTCTAAGTGTTGTTGAAGCTAAATTTAAAGACACGATGGACAATCGATTGCCCTACCTCGCTACTTTTCCAAAGGATTTGTCCTCTTAGATTGTTCGAAGTATCGTCTCTCATTGAATGCATTGTCTGGTATTATCTAAATACTGCACTTATCTTTAAGAAATGGACGCCTGCGATAAAAGCCCTTGTCAAAATGGAAACTGTTTGGCTGAGAAAGGTGGATACTCCTGCGTTTGTAATCCAGGGTACACGGGAAAGGACTGTGAATTAGGTAACACTTCACAAACATTCTTTACTTCCTTCCCTATTTCCGCTTTATGGTGTAAAACTGTAATATCAAAACCTAAAAACACATCAATGAATTGAGTTCAAGAGAGAGATATTAGAAAGTTCATTAACATCATTGGTTGTTACATTGACCATCTATTACGCATTACATCATGCATACGTCATCATGGACAACACCCATGCTGGTAAAAAACTACATTTTTCTTGATCGGAGGCAAATTTGAAGATGTGGGTTCCGAATATTGGTGAGTAAATCTACCCCAGATGTATTCTGAATAAATTATCTTTTGTTTTTGGTGCCCTTAGCGATGTGGTAATTGTATTCATGAACAATTAACTTTCTATATACTTCAATGTGCCAACAGATCTTGATGAATGTGAGAGTCTGCCTTGCTTCCACGGGGGAACATGCAGAAATGAAGTAAACAAATTTCAATGCGACTGTCTCCCTGGGTATACAGGCACTCATTGCGAGCAAGGTAAGCAACTTCCAGGTTGCAGGCAACATACGAGCCATCTTCGCAGCTCTACGTATGGAATGCAACAAGTGGAGAGGAGTTTCTTAGGTTCTTAGGAACCCTCTCTTGAGATAAAAGCTTTCTTGCGAATGTGAGACGATTGCCACAAGTCTGCACACTCACGTGATATACCTATAGCAGATCTACAGCCAAAGACCATGAAATAGCTGCTATTTTTTTCGTCTGGTTGATATTGTATTGCAAAAGCCACCAGCTATTCTTAATATGAAGTTATTCATTCTGCGTAATTACTTTTCAAATAGAATGTCTGACTGATAATATCCAGACATACCGAACGTCTTTGATGTGGCTCTTCGCTTCAAGGGACATTTCGTTGCGTCAATGAGTTTCTTAGGTTCTTAGGAACCCTCTCTTGAGATAAAAGCTTTCTTGCGAATGTGAGACGATTGCCACAAGTTTGCACACTCACGTGATATACCTATAGCAGATCTACAGCCAAAGACCATGAAATAGCTGCTATTTTTTTCGTCTGGTTGATATTGTATTGCAAAAGCCACCAGCTATTCTTAATATGAAGTTATTCATTCTGCGTAATTACTTTTCAAATAGAATGTCTGACTGATAATATCCAGACATACCAAACGTCTTTTATGTGGCTCTTCGCTTCAAGGGACATTTCGTTGCGTCAATGCAGAGCGCAATTCTCAACAGCAATTGCAAAAAAATTCATTTCTGACCTTGTTTGATCCATAAACATGGCCTTGCCCATAAATATTCTACATCAATGCGTCCTGTCATAAGAAAACACTTCTTGGTGATGAAATAAACGACACAATTCCTTGACCTTCTAGACATCAATGAGTGTGCCAGCAACCCTTGCCAGAACGGAGGAACATGCGTTGATGACGTCAACAGATACGCCTGTCACTGCATTCCAGGTTTCATTGGCGTTGGATGCGAAACTGGTAACTCTTTCGTGAGATTACTGTTTTTTGATGGAAAGAGAATACATAGTTCGTTCAAGTAACAAAACAGCCTGCAAAACTAGCTCATAAAATTATAAAATCATGCCAACATTTGCAATGCAGACATTTAGTTGGTTAACATTCTTTGCTAAAAGTAATGGAAAGGACACCTAGTAATTGGAGTGAAATTGTCACTTTTCTGATTGTACCGCTCATTGCTGCAAGTCAGTTAAACGAGAGGCATAAAGTGAAGAAAGACATTTCGAAGAGGTTGGAAAAAAGCAGAGATAACAGCCAAAAACACACATTTCAGTTTCATTTGAAAACACTTCTTGGTGATAAAATAAACGACACAATTCCTTGACCTTCTAGACATCAATGAGTGTGCCAGCAACCCTTGCCAAAATGGTGGAACATGCGCTGATGACGTCAACAGATATGCCTGTCACTGCATTCCAGGTTTCATTGGCGTTCGATGCGAAACTGGTAAACTCTTTTGTGAGATTACTGTTTGGCCATTTGGTAACAAAATGACTCTTAAGCCATTGCCATTTGTTGGTAAAAACAAATAACGTAGATCGTTCTACCATTTGAAACTGGTCGTACTCTAGCAAAAAGTGAATAGATTTGCTTTCACTAGACTTGTTTCTTAAATTGAATACAGGTTGCACAATTAGTTCATAAATAGCTGGCATGATTACTCCGCAGATATCAACGAATGCGCTAGCAGTCCATGCCAAAACGGAGCGACTTGCAACGATGAAGTCAACAAATACACTTGCAGTTGTGTTCCCGGATATGTTGGCCTACAATGCGAAACTGGTAGCCTTCGTTTCCGTTTCGAATTTACTTCAGTTTCACAAGGACCAAAATTATTGCAGTTCTAGAAATGAATGCCACTACTGGAAGCGCTTGATCAGTCTTTGGATGAGAGCTTCATTTGTTACCTTTGACAATTTTAATGCTTCTAGGACAAAAGATTTTTCTCAATCTTGAGAGATTCAAGTCAATGGTTAAAACGTGCACCTAATTTTATTTCTTTTAATTTTAAAGTTAAGAGTAAAATTCGCAAGTTGAATATTTTGATATTAGACACATATTCATTTGGGCTATGCCTTTTATGCTAGTGTTTATGAATTAATACTGGTATACGAAGCGTGTCTGGTAAACCTGAAGAGTTTAAAATCTTGAAAAACACTATGATGGCCCAACGTTATCATTGAAAATTCAAATGTTTTATCGAAAAAATTACTTTTTAATTATTACTTTTTATTTGCAATTTTTTCAAAGACATTATTATTTAATTACGAGAAATATTTTTTGAAATTATTTTTTGAAATTTTTGAAAAGCAACTTCAAAAATTTTTTTCTAAATTTTGTATTGCTTTGAAATCGTCTGACTTTGAAAATCGTGTTTGAAAAAAAAATTGAGGTCGGCCAAGTGTTATCACAGTATACCATCATACTTTGCGTCAACGTGAGGCTGAATTTAAAATGGCAGGTAATTACTGTCTAATTCGAACTTGTACTAGGGTCTCCAAGAGGTCTTTGGAAACAAGGGAACATGGCAACAAATGGTACATTGGTACAAGAACACGGGAACAACTTAAATTTTCTTCTAGGAACATGGGAACTTTATCGCTAGTCAGAGGAAGAAGAAAACATTAATTTTTTATTTTTCAACGGTAAATTTTTCTCAAAGGTAATACAGAACAAGTTCCAAGGTCCTTTGAGGTCCCGATAATCAGAATTGTAGTTCGACGAATTGTTTTGGTCCCCTTAGGAAAATCACCACTCTCCCCCTGACCACCCTAGTACTACACCCCTGCATATAAGTACTTCATTGAATCAAATTCTGTTCAAACAGGAGAAGGATATATTTAGCTGATGACTGAAGCAAATTCCAATTTTTTGGGAAAATCTGTGTTTGACGGCTCTCTGCCTCAGACGAAAGTTTTTGGACCACAATTTCACGACCCGTTGTTTCTTTGCTTATTATGTGAATCTGTTTTGGTCCGCTTCTCGCTCATTTTCGCCTGGAGCTCATCCCATAACAACTGTTTTCATTTGGCTGACAATTCTGTGACCAAGATGCTCAAAGTTGAATTAAATGTAAACCTGACAGGCCTCCAGGAATTTCGCGCCAAAAGAGAAATAGCCTCACGGTGGCGCAAAGCATGATGGTATAATGTGATAACACTGGGCCGACCTCAACAAATTTTTTTTGAAAACGATTTTCAAAGTCAGACGATTTCAAAGCAATCCAAAATTTCAAAATATTATTTAGAAATTATTTCTCGTTTTTAAAAAATATTGTCTATGAAAAACTTTGCAAATAAAAGCTATTAATTAAAAAGTAATTTTTTCGATGAAACCTTTGAATGTTCAGTGATAACGTTGGGCCACCATAGAACACTAACATTTTCTCTAGTGCATGGATTACCATGGGTGCTAAGGTCCCTTTTTGAATAGAAAGCTTTACCTGAATAGGAAGTTTTAGAAGCACCAGGGTTATTGCGTAGAGATATACCTATGTGACGATTGCTTTTGCAGACTTCAATGAGTGCGCAAGTAGCCCATGTCAAAATGGTGCTGCCTGCATTGATGGTCTCAACAAATTCACCTGCAATTGTGTCCTCGGTTTCATTGGTCTACGGTGTGAAACAAGTGAGTGAAAATCCAGTCTATAACTCATAACTTTCATTGAAGCTTGAAGGACACAAACTTGTTCTTCTATTAGTATACGTTTTTCAAGCAAATATTTATCTCCATTAAATTTACCAAGGTACAAAATTCAAACCCGGTAAAATTGTAATGGCCAGTTGCATCTTAGTAAGGGAAATTCTTTGAAACATTGAAGATACAAATACTTCCTAACAAAATCGCTGACCTGCGTTTTGCAGACGTAAACGAGTGCGCAAGCAGCCCGTGCCAGCACGGAGGCAGATGCGTTGATGGCGTCAACAGATATACTTGCAGTTGCGTTCCAGGTACTATTGGCTTACACTGCGAAACAGGTAAGGACTCATTTGTCCCTCGTATGGTTTTTCGATCAACATATACCCAAGTCTTTCAACAACACATCAATATTTTTTGAGTATCCACAAAGTGAAAATTTCACAAGGTGAACATTTCACTAAGTGAACATTTAGTTTTCGGTCTTTTGCACGAACACAGTACACGTGTAGATAAAACTTGAAAAGTCAGCAAATAGTCTTAGAGAAAAATTTGCAGCATTAGATATTTCCGAATTATTGTAATCTAAAAAATATGTTCGGTATTTTCTTTTCTTCTTTATTCTCCTTTTCTTTAATGAGGTAGATAGATTTATCAAGTCAATAGTGAAAAACACGATTTATTAACAACAATGATATTTCCAATTGAACTCAAAAAGTTAAATTTCCTACCAAGATCATCAAGACAAAAAAAGCTTTGCGATATTTTCAATGAGATTTTTTTACCAATGAAGAGAGAGGAAATTGCTCATTTACTTTAGATACAGAACACTGGAATTGGTCTGAGTGTGCTTTCGAAATTATTCAGAGGAGAAAATATTAGAAATGGTGACATAACAACATTTAATAATTGTTTCATCTACCTACAAGCCTTAGTCGTCCAGCTTCTTCTTCCAAGTATTTTTCAATTCTTTAACTGTATCAATCGATGTATTTTGCTTCCAGACTTGATATTTTGCACGAGATAGAAACAATGGACTCTTCCTTGTACTGCTCTGCCTTCCTCTTGAATGGCAGCTCTTAAAATGGTGACATCACAACATTTAATAATTGCTTCATCTTGCAGACATAAACGAATGCAGCAGCAGCCCGTGTAAAAACGGAGGAGCTTGCCTTAACCAAATCAACAGCTATGCATGCAACTGCGTATATGGTTACATTGGTGCACAATGCGATATCGGTACAACACTTCAGAGTTTTTTTCATTCAAGGCAGTCGAATCTCTTTTGATGTATCATTAAAAAATCCTTACCAAGAGAATTCTTGCTTCTGTAACGTGTAGAGTTTTGTTAATTAGTTGTGTTGCGTGCAATGTCTCTAATTGATCTTAATCTTGTTAACAAATACTGTCCTACGTCAATGTGTCGCTTCCATTATTGTGATCCCGTTCATTGTTGTAGAGTGACGCTTTACTGCTAATTGTCATCTTCAATTATATTCACAGTGCTTCGTGATGATAAGTGCTGTTGTCTTTGGCCTTAGGGCCTAAGGACGCCACCTTCTTCCACGCTAGTGAAGAACCCAGATTCGTTGCACTACTACAGACTTCAATTCTGGCTTTTGGTCCTTTTCGACATTTGGCTTCTCTGAAGATGTCGAGTGAAAAAGTACTTTAAGAATGCAAATATTTTGAAATCTCTAACGTTTTTTTAGCTCCAGAGTACATTGGGTGTTACATAGACGGTCGCTCGCGAGTGCTGCCATTTGGAAAGGGGTTAAACATCTCTGAGGGTCATCTTACTGCCAACTGCATTAAGAAATGCTTAGCCATGAAACAACCCTACGCAGGACTACAATACTTCCATCATTGTTTCTGTGGAACAACATACAACTCGCTAGGGAAAGGAGATGAAAGCAGTTGCAACACACCATGTAGGGACAGCACTGGTTTGATATGCGGTGGAGGGTGGAGGAATTCTGTCTATAAAACAGGTATCGTGAAATTTTATCTCTAATAAGGGGTTCTATAGGACAATGACAGTTATAGTCTCGCTGCATGTCAAATAGATAAAACTTTAAAAAGATTAATGTGATCTTCAATATCATTCACTGAAAAAGCAATTTCCATGACCAATAGATAACTATAGTCATAAACATAGGGAATTTCCCGTATTTTCTTGATGATGCTAAATGTTGAGAGTCATTCACGAAATTTCGTGTCCTGGAAATGTAGACATTTTAGTTGCACCAGTGGCCTCATGAAAGAACAGAACAATTTAGCTGACTGATTCAAAACTTTCTGTCTCTAATTATTGATCGAGATTTTTTCTCTGCTTAGGTTACAACAGTCGCAAGTGAAAATGGGACCTAGAATCCAGAAGAAAACATTCAATGAGATTATATAAACTTGACTTAAATTTAATGGAAATTAAATAGTTTGGAAAGATAGGGATCATTTTTGACTTTATTTGCCAATGTCTGTAAACAGGCTTGGCGTGAAAATGTCACAGGCAAGAATCTGCTCTGGAAAAGCACGGCTATTCCAGAACAGAGTTTTTAATGGAAGCACTTCAATCATCCATATGGTCCTTTATCATAACTAGCACTCCAGGTCGCGTGTTTGCAATTGCCCAATTCTCTTACAACAAAGAATAAACTCGTTTTAGATCAAAAAGAAACGTAAGCAAAGGTATCATCACTTTCAAAGCCACGTTCTTTCATTGTATTCCATTCTATAGGTGCAATCAGATTCATGAGTACTTACTTTATTGGTCAGAATGAGAGAGTTCCATCAAGTTGCAGGCCAAATTGTCCCTTGAATCGTAAGGAGGGTCCCGCGCAATGCACTGAGAATCAGGCTCAGGAAAGATTCACCAAGTTACGTAGCCATAGAAAAGTTAGCACTGAAAATTTACGTAGCCATAGAAGTCAACTTTGACTGTAGGTCGGAGGGTCCTCCACGAGAAACGGCCTTCCTCTCACCATTCCTACCTAATTTGCCAAGGCATCGACAGTGGAGCCCTAAGAGAATCCCTGTGCAGAAAGAGTGAAAAGTTAGTGATACTAACGTAAGGATAAAAAATGGCGCGTCTTTAGAAGATGCCGCGTCATCCAAATGATCTTGCCTTGCTTAATTCAAGACTAACATAACTAAAAAATAAAAGCATGTACTTAATGAACTGCTAAGCGTATTATTGCGTGCGCACACCTGCTGAGAAATTTAACGCAAAGAGAATACACGCTTTTTTATAAGGAACCACTTTATAAGAAATCTACACGTAAAAGGCCGAAATATATAAAGAACTTATACTACTAAAAACGAAATCTGTAAGGAACTTTTCGTTTAGAAATTTTTTATAACTGCAAGCATCAAAAGCTAAAAAGCCCGTTCCATTCATTTGCAGCCAATACTCGCATAGATTGTTTGCTATTCGTGTGTCAAGTGCTTTATTGAGTTCTTTCCGCATAGTCGATCTCGCCCCTCTCTCTATTAAGTGTTAAGGCTTCTTGATGTGCAATGAAAATTAAGGAACTTTTAAGGAACTTTTGGTACTAAAATATGATGACTTGAGGTCTACGAATAAGGAACTTTTGGAACTAAGCCTTGTGGTAGGTTCCTTATAAAAAAAGCGTGTAATATATTCACGGGACAGCCACAATGCCTCAACAGTCCTTGGATACGCACCATCTAGGTATGTTTGATCAATTAATTGCATAATTGATGGTAAGCGTTGTTAACAGTCGATCAACAATACAATAGCTTTGCCTACCTGTTAAATTAATTGCGCATTAGACTTGGAGCTCAATAATGTTCCTGATAATTTGTTTTGAACCAAAATGCAGTTAAGTGTGAATAATTAATTGCACGAGTCTCTAAATAAAGATACGACCTTCTTCCACTCATAAATTAGAGTTTTGGTCAGTAAATGTTTACACCTTATTGACAGCTACAAGTGGCTTGCTGAAAGTGTCCCTCAATGCCAGAATACATTTATGGTTTGATAGTTAACTATATCTGCAGGTTTTCGGGCCATCTTCTGAAGCAAATCACAAAATGCAACATCAACATATCAATTATTGATGCACATTTAATGGCCCAAAACGACTTTTATACAATGGACATCAATCTACCTCAATTTACCTGCAGTTGTTCATCAAATGCTGTATAATACTTCATCAAAGAGTGTTCGCCAAGGCATTGACGGTGAAGCTCTAAAACAAACCATGTGCAGAAAGAGTAACAGCCTAGATCTCATGCGTCGACCTCGAAAAATGGTTGCAATAACGTAAGTATAGTATAAGTTTTCGATACAAAGTATAATTGTATAGGGTATCTCAAATAGGTCAGGTTTTACTTGAAGTCCCGCAGTAAGCATAAGGTAAGTTGTTTATATCAGCTAAGACAAAACCAGAAAAGCAAAGTTGAAAAGTGTTGTGGGTATAAAGAGACAAAAACTTGTCCCTGTTTGATTTTGTGTCTAATACTTGAATAAACGCAACGTGTAACGAGTTTCAACAGAAAGATTCCATCAGCAAACTATCAATTGATGGAAGCACCTTTCGTTTGTAAGTGGCAGGTAACAAAATCATCAGCCTCTTCTATGACAAGTGAGTTCTACAAGTAAGGAACAAGTGGAACTTTATCTATCTTTTTCCTTCCAAACTCTTTTGTGGCTTTCGATACAACATTGGCTTTCAATTATTTTAGCCTTTGGTCATTTTCAGACGCTTATATCCCTAGCATTTCTGGACACAAAAGTATGCAATGTCATTCTCTAGAATACAAATACGTGATTCTGCTTTTAACGTCATTCTAAACAACAAAACATTGAAGAAATCACAACATTATGATACCGGGTTTCAAATTTTTAACCTGTAGCTCTCCTTGAAATTTGTACATTACAAAATCCTCTATTCATAATGTTGTCCACCACTGTCAGTTAAAAACGTATTCAAGCAAAGTATAAAGGCTTACGTTTCACCTTCGAACAATAGCCTAAATCGAGGTATGAATTTAAAAATTACCGATACAAGACTAAGAAACCTTTGGAGAAAGCTTTTGAATTTTGGCACTGCCTAATGCATTCGGCTGTTGGGCTTATCTCAACAGGGCCCACGCCACCTTGGGGCGGCAAACACTTTTTTGCAAAGGAAATAATTCCAATATAGCTATGAAATTTAGCAGATTCGAGCTACTTAATTCAAGTTCAATTCATTAGCCATGCCCAACACCCCCCCTCCCCCCCCCCCCAAAAAAACACACACACACTTTCGTGGCGCGGGCATGGTCAGATCAGCATTGCAGTAACTTTTTGCATTGATTAACTTTCTGAAAATGCGTTGATTGCCAGCCACATAAGAGAGTCCACTATCCATGCCTCGGTTTCTGAATTCTTTTAAGCTGAACACATTTTAAAGCAGGGATGTAGTGGTGGGAGCCTTGTTAGAGTTTTCGAAAAAATCGAAAAACGTCAAAAATTTGCTCATAATCTACCTCATAATTTGAACTAATTAAAATTTAAAATTGCAACTACATTCCTGTGTTAATGATACCAACTGAAAGATAAAAAAGGCGCGTCTTTAGAGGATGCCCTCAAAATGATCATGCCTTGCTTTATTCAAGACTAACATAACTAAAAAATAAAGAGAATAACATATTCACGGGACAGCCACAATACCCAAACAGTCCTTGGATACGCACCATCTAGGTATGTTTGATCAATTGAATGCATAGTTGATGGTAAGCGTTGTTAACAGTCGATCAACAATACAATATTTTTGCCTACCTATTAAACTAATCGCGCATTAGACTTGGAACTCAATAAAGTTCCTGGGAATTTTTTTTGCACCAAAATGCAGTTAAGGGTGAAGAATTAAAATTGCATGAGTCTCTAAATAAAGATATGATCTTCTTCCACTCATAAATTAGAGTTTTGGTCAGTAAATGTTTACACCTTATTGACAGCTACAAGTGGCTTGCTGAAAGTGTCCCTCGACGCCAGAATACATTTATGGTTTTGTAGCTAACAAGATCTGCAGGTTCTGAAGCCATCTTCTGAAGCAAATCACAAAATGCAACATCAACATATCAATTATTGATGCACATTTAATGGCCCAAAAACGACTTTCATACAATGGACATCAATCTACCTCAATTTTACCTGCTATTTGAATAAATTCAAAGTGTATCGAGTTTCAACAGAAAGATTTTATCAGCAAACTATCAATTAGCGGCAAGACCCCTCGTTTCTAATTTGTAGTTAATTAAATCTTCAGTTTCTAGTATAACAGCTCCAGTAGAGTTCTACAAGTAAGATAAGTGGGTGCAGATAATTAACATTATCACTCTCACTCGACCCTGATTACTCAAACAAACGGGTCTTTATTTTGCACAATCTAGGGCATAAATTTCCTAAAACCGGGTGTTTTGAGAAAATATAGGAAACCAATTAATTAAATTAAAGGAAACCAAAGTGAGTACTTTGCACGAATCAGATAGAAGTTTGAACTGCTAGAATTACTTTCCAAAGCCCAACCTAAGCAGTTAGCAAAAAATCTTTGGATATATTTTTGACTTGTTTTCTTCTTTACTATTTTCAATGGGCACAGAACTTCATCTAGAGGATCTCTTTTTGTGTAATCTTAAGAGAGGTACTTGTGATTTCAATACAGTATGATTCAATCTTGCTTTAATAGCTATCGTCTCGATCAAATTTTCACTTTAATATAATTCCTATAGAGCTTCTTGTGGTGTCATGGTGATGCTAAAAAAAATGGTCACAACAATTTAATTGGTACTAACACCACTAACTTCATTCTTATTTGTTTGGTGCTGATTTTTTCTATCTAAGATCAAATTTGGATTTGTGGCAAAGTAAGTGTACGCTGATAAAGAGATTAGGATGGTGTTTTGGTACCATGACTTTATAGCTAGGCCTAGCCTCGGGTATTATAGGGTTTCATTGGGTTCAAATTTTCCCCGTATGAAATTCCATTACAAACCAATAAAATTAAAAACCTTACAAGAATTTCAAGATGTTGTAAACTGTACAATTTTTTAATTTTGTGCAGACAGAACAGGTAACAAGGTGGCCTACTGGCACAAAATAAAAGTAATTTTAACTAACCCAGCTGAACTTGGAGTCTTCATTGTGTGCTACGTATGGTCTTATCTTAATTGACATTAAATTGTAATTCCCACTTACCTTTGTCAAGTCTTTTCCATGTCTCTCATAGCCTTACCCTTGGCTATGCCTTTGAGATGTCGGTCTTCTTACTCCTGGCCGAAACCTGATACAGCAAACTGGAGTTTGAATCTGCCCAAGAGCAATATATACAACTGGGCATACTATAATTTCATTCAGTCACACCCATGGCACTTTATGTCCAAAATAGTGTCCCACTGAAATAGGTATATCATCAAAAAAATTGGTTCTAAATTTCAAAGTTATTCGGGTTTCAAATTTTCTACTAGGAGCTTTCCATAAAATTTTTTCTTTTAAAAAATCCTCTACTCAAAAAATTTCCTATATATACGAATTTTAATATACGAATATAAGAATATAAGAATTACCGATATAAGAATAAAAAACCTTTGGGAACTGCTTTTGAATTTTGGCACTGACCTATGACCAATTTCAGACTGGTGGTCCTACTGTGCTTCCCATTAATGGCGACTGGAACGATACTGCGACTGCCTTGCCAGATTTCTGCCGACTTCACCGTGATTCATGTTGGAAAAGCACTCAACAGCTCCCGGATAAGAACGGAGCGAAACATTGACGACATTGGATGCACAAGAAAATGTGTCGAGCACCAGAAATGTAAGTCGTACAATTTTCATCCTGAAAAGAAAAAGTGTCAACTCAACAAAAAGCGACACGGAGAAAATGGCACCAAACTGATGGACGCTCCAGGCTGGCTGTACAAATCGACCGATTACAACAGTATGCTGGTGAGACTTTATTTGCGTTCCACAATTGAGAAATGGTTAAATGTCAGGATGGGCTCTGAAATGGAATCAGAATGATTTAAGGACAACTTGGAAATGTTATGTTAATTGAGTGTATAATAAAAGAAAAGCCAAAGAGTACGAAGATCAAACTAGGTAAAAATAGATGTACTGTCCTATATATTAGATATTCCTGTATCATAACCAATAGTCAACTTTTTAGGAATCAACTCTGCAAACAAATACATTATAAGCCTTCGACCACAAGTCTTTTATGATTATGTAAAGAGTCTCAAATTCTCCAAAGGCCTACAAGTGGCAGATAACTTTAGTTGCATGCTATTATTCTTTGTATATTTCTCTTGTTTTCCCCTTTCTGCGTGGATATAACACTATTACCTCGCAATCTTGTCCAGATTGGAACAACATGCAAAGCCCTGAACCCATGTCCACCAAACGTCCTGTGTAGAGATGCGTGTGACCCTCCGTTCTACGAGTGTATTCACTGCGACAAGGATCACCATGGCGCACACTGCCATCTTTCATCTGGTATGCTTTCTGACAACAAAAACATATTTTCGTTACCCTGAAAGCACACCTTCTGTAAAAAAACGTGGCCATTTTGGAACCGTATGAGCCACTCCCAATTCTAAGTGTTGTTGAAGCTAAATTTAAAGACACGATGGACAATCGATTGCCCTACCTCGCTACTTTTCCAAAGGATTTGTCCTCTTAGATTGTTCGAAGTATCGTCTCTCATTGAATGCATTGTCTGGTATTATCTAAATACTGCACTTATCTTTAAGAAATGGACACCTGCGATAAAAGCCCTTGTCGAAATGGAAACTGTTTGGCTGAGAAAGGTGGATACTCTTGCGTTTGTAATCCAGGGTACACGGGAAAGGAGTGTGAATTAGGTAACACTTCACAAACTGTCTTTACTTCCTTCCCTATTTCCGCTTTATGGTGTAAAACTGTAATATCAAAATCTAAAACACATCAATGCATTGTATTGGGTTCCGAGTATTGGTGAGTAAATTTGCCCCAGATGTATTCTGAATAAATTTTCTATTGTTTTTGGTGACATAAGCGATGTGGTGATTCTATTCATGAACAATTAACTTTCTATATACTTCAATGTGCCAACAGATCTTGATGAATGTGAGAGTCTGCCTTGTTTCCACGGGGGAACATGCAGAAATGAAGTAAACAAATTTCAATGCGACTGTCTTCCTGGGTATACAGGCACTCATTGCGAGCAAGGTAAGCAACTTTCAGGTTGCAGGCAACATGCGAGCCATCTTCGCAGCTCTACGTATGGAATGCAACAAGTGGAGAGAAGTTTCTTAGGTTCTTAGGAACCCAATCTTGAAATAAAAGCTTTCTTGCGATCGTCAGACGATTGTCACAAGTCTGCACACTCACGTGATATACCTAGAGCAGATCTACAGCCAAAGACCATGAAATAGCTGTTATTTTTTTCGTCTGGTTGATATTGTATTGCAAAAGCCACCAGCTATTCTTAATATGAAGTTATTCATTCTGCGTAATTACTTTTCAAATAGAATGTCTGACTGATAATATCCAGCCATACCGAACGTCTTTGATGTGGCATATTGATTCAAGGGTCATTTTGTTGCGTCAATTCAGAGCGCACTTCTTAACAACAATTACAAAAAAAATTCATTTTTGACTTAATAAACGACACAATTCCTTGACTTTCTAGACATCAATGAGTGTGCCAGCAACCCTTGCCAGAACAGAGGAATATGCGCTGATGACGTCAACAGATATGCCTGTCACTGCATTCCAGGTTTCATTGGCGTTCGATGCGAAACTGGTAAACTCTTCAGTCATCTGGCCATTTGGCCATTTGGTAACAAAATGACTCTTAAGCCATTGCCCATTGTTGATAAAAACAAATAACGTAGAACGTTCTACCAATTGAAACTGGTCGTACTCTAGCCATGTGAATAGATTTGCTTTCACTAGACTTGTTTCTAAAATTGAATAGAGGTTGCACAATTAGTTCATAAATAGCTGGCATGATTACTCCGCAGATATCAACGAATGCGCTAGCAGTCCATGCCAAAACGGAGCAACTTGCAACGATGAAGTCAACAAATACACTTGCAGTTGTGTTCCCGGATATGTTGGCCTACAATGCGAAACTGGTAGCCTTCGTTCTCGTTTCGAGAGCACTTCAGTTTCAACTTTCGTCAACAATTTTAAGCTTTAAGGTCAAAGAGGTTTCTCAAAACCTTGAGAAATTCAAATCAATAGTTAAAACCTCAACCTCAAATTTAAGCTCTATCTTTCAGTTCCAAAGTTCAGAATTACAACTGCAAACTCAAGGTTTTCTTGTTTTGCATATAAAGACAGCTGGTTATCGCTCAAAACTGGTATACTAAGCTTGTCTAAAGAAGCTTGAAAAAATATTAAATATTAAATATCTTTATATATTAGAAAATAAATATGAATTGACATGAATGAATAAATGAATATTAAGAAAATACTGACTCTTTTACTAGTACTCAGACTACACAGTGAAATGTTTAGTATCTCCTTTAGAAAAACAGACTCTGTTAAAAATTTGTGGAAAGATTTAAGCGACATTACAACCGATCCAGGGATATTGCGTAGAGATATACCTATGTGACGATTGCTTCCACAGACGTAAACGAGTGCGCAAGCAGCCCGTGCCAGAACGGAGGCAGATGCGTTGATGGCGTCAACAGATATACTTGCAGTTGCGTTTTAGGAACTATTGGCTTACACTGCGAAACAGGTAAGAACTCATTTGTCCCTCGTATGGTTTTTTGATCAACATATACCTTTTAACATTTGATAAGTCTTTTAATAACATGTCAATCTTTGTCGAGTATCCACACAGTGAACATAGAATGTAAACATACAATATGAACATTTCACAAAGCGAAGATTTCACAAGGTAAACATTTCACAGAGCGAATATTTCACAAAGTGAACATTTCACAAAGTGAACATTTCACAAAGTGAACATTTCACCAAGTGAACATTTCACAAAGTGAACATTTCACAAGGTGAACATTTCACAAAATGAATATTTCAAGAAGCGAACATTTCACAAAGTGAACATTTCACAAAGTGAACATTTCACAAAGTGAACATTTCACAAAGTGAACATTTCACAAAGTGAACATTTCACAAGGTAAACATTTCACAAAGTGAACATTTCACAAAGTGAACATTTCACAAAGTGAACATTTCACAAAGTGAACATTTCACAAAGTGAACATTTCACAAGGTAAACATTTCACAAAGTGAACACTTCACAAAGTGAACCTTTCAAAAAGTGAACATTTCACAAAGTGAACATTTTACAAAGTGAACATTTCACATGGTGAACATTTCACAAAGTGAACATTTCACAAGGTGAACATTTCACAAAGTGAACATTTCACAAAGTGAACATTTCACAAAGTGAACATTTCACAAGGTGAACATTTCACAAAGTGAACATTTCACAAGGTGAACATTTCAAAAAGTGAACATTTCACAAAGTGAACATTTCACAAAGTGAACATTTCACAAGGTGAACATTTCACAAAGTGAACATTTCACAAAGTGAACATTTCACAAAGTGAACATTTCACAAGGTGAACATTTCACAAAGTGAACATTTCACAAGGTGAACATTTCAAAAAGTGAACATTTCACAAAGTGAACATTTCACAAGGTGAACATTTCACAAAGTGAACATTTCAAGAAGCGAACATTTCACAGAGTGAACATTTGACAAAGCAAACATTTAGTTTTCGGACTTTCGGATGAACGCAATACCAGTGTCTATAAACTTCGAAAAGTCAATTTTGTAGCTCAAAATTGTGCAGAATTTGAGATTTGCGCATTATGTTTTCTTTATAATAAGTTCGTCTTTTTCCTTTTTTTTTGCTTTTCATCAGTTGAGTAATATTAAATAGATTTGTCAAGCCAATAGTGAAAAACACGATTTATTTACTAAATGTATATTTCTGATACAACACAAAACAGTAAAATTTCCCACTGTTACTGCAATCGTCAGTCTTAATTTGAATTGAAATTAAATACGTTGTTCTATTGAAAAATTAGAAATGGTGACATCAAAACATTTAATAATTGCTTCATCTTGCAGACTTGGTAAACGAATGCAGCAGCAGCCCGTGTAAAAACGGAGGAGCTTGCCTTAACCAAATCAACAGCTATGCATGCAACTGCGTACATGGTTACATTGGTGCACAATGCGATATCGGTACAACACTTCAGAGATTTTTTCATTGAACGCAGACTAATCTCTTTTGATATATTATTAACAAGATTCTTCGCAGCCAAATTCCTGCTACTACAAACTTCAATTCTGGCTGTTGGCCATTTTCAACATTTGGCTACTCTGAAGACGTCGATTCAAAAAGTACTTTAAAAATGCAAAGATACTCAAAGATCTCCAATGTTTTATTTAGCCGCAGAGTACATTGGATGCTACAAGGACAGTGCCACACGAACGCTGCCCATTGGACAGAGGTTAACCATCTCTATGGGTCACCTCACTGCAAACTGCATTAAGAAATGCTTAGCCTTGAAACAACCCTACGCAGGACTACAATACTTCCATCATTGTTTCTGTGGAACAACATACAACTCGCTAGGGAAAGGAGATGAAAGCAGTTGCAACACACCATGTGAGGACAGCACTGGTTTGATATGCGGTGGAGGGTGGAGGAATTCTGTCTATAAAACAGGTATCGTGAAATTTTATCTCTAATAAGGGGTTCTATAAGACAATGACAGTTATTCCTTTACAGGGTCTCGCAGCATGTCAAATAGATAAAACTTTAAATGTAATGTCCAATACCATTTACTGAAAAAGCAATTTCCATGACCAATAGATAACTATAGTCATAAACATAGGGAATTTCCCGTATTTTCTTGATGATGCTAAATGTTGAGAGTCATTCACGAAATTTCGTGTCCTGGAAATGTAGACATTTCAGTTGCACCAGTGGCCTCATGAAAGAACAGAAAATTTAGCTGACTGATTCAAAACTTTCTGTCTCTAATTATTGATCGAGATTTTTTCTCTGCTTAGGTTACAACAGTCGCAAGTGAAAATGGGACCTAGAATCCAGAAGAAACACATTCAATGAGATTATATAAACTTGACTTAAATTTAATGGAAATTAAAAAGTTTAGAAAGATAGGGATCATTTTTGACTTTATTTGCCAATGTCTGTAAACAGGCTTGGCGTGAAAATGTCACAGGCAAGAATCTGCTCTGGAAAAGCACGGCTATTCCAGAACAGAGTTTTTAATGGAAGCACTTCAGTCATTCATATGGTCCTTTATCATAACTAGCACTCCAGGTCGCGTGTTTGCAATTGCCCAATTCTCTTACAACAAAGAATAAACTCGTTTTAGATCAGAAAGAAACGTAACCAAAGGTATCATCGCTTCTAAAGGCACGTTCCTTCATTGTATTCCATTCTATAGGTGCAATCAGGTTTATGAGTACTTACTTTATTGGTCAGAACGAGAGAGTTCCATCAAGTTGCAGGCCAAATTGTCCCTTGAATCATAAGGAGGGTCCCGCGCAATGCACTGAGAATCAGGCTCAGGAAAGATTCACCAAGAAACAGTATTGGCTGGAACTGAATTCACTGGTTGGCCCCCCGGCATGACTGAAAGCAGATTGAGCTGTGGAATTTTCAGCACATGCTGCAAATGATACCCTTGCGTAACACTGAAAAGTTACGTAGCCATAGAAGTCAACTTTGACTGCAGGTCGGAGGGTTGCCCACGGGAAACAGCCTTTCTCTCACCATTCCTAGCGTGCTTCTTTTCTTCATCCAGAAGTTCGCATTTCGGCTACGGCGTTGGAAGAGCACCAGAACGGAGAAGTTCGCCTTCTTCTTGGTCGATCATTAGCCTTGACGCACTAGATTCACAAACCAATAAGAACAAACTGAGGTTCCATATGGACATTGGCGGTATTTGTATGTGGTGTTGAAAAGATCTTTTGTTTTTCTTTGAACCAGCGGATAGATACAGCCAATCAGCCAGTCTCCAATAAATGAACCTCTGCTAGCGCAGTGACCTCGATGCTGCGAGGCTCCTCCAATATTCATTTCTATGCGCACGATTAGGTTCCATACCTGAGGTGTGGATATCATGGTACAATAGCTATAGTTTGGACACTAAGGTGCAATAGCTGAACCCTTGTCACTAATTTAAGTGCACATTTCGTGGCATTGGCACAATAAATTGAACTTTATTCTCAAGAATATGATTGGTCAATAGTAACAAATAAACCATCAGTACTAAATATATAGATATTAAATATATATTGTAATATTACTTATATATTTACATATATTACATATATATAAAATATTCTTATTACACTCGGAGCATGTAGCTATGAGCTAAGCTAATACTCTTTAAACTTGCAAATCTTTATGTATCGAAATTTGAGCTCGCTTGAAAGGTTTTCAAACACATACTCAGCCGAGGAATTTGGCATGACTAACATAAAATGGCAATTGCGCTTTCTGCTTTGTTCAAACTGGGATTCGCTCACTTGAATTAAAATATCATATATAAAAACATACCATTAAATCGCTCTGTTCAAACTTAATTGTATCATCCAATGAAAAAATTGATAAAGTACCTACAGGGAAATGAAAACACATGAAAAATATTGATAAAACATATTTCCCGCCATTTAAACTAAACCAAACTCGATGTTAGGAAGCACCGAAGCACGAATCTTTTATGGAAGGGCTTCATTTGAAACCAAATTCGATTCATCTACGCAACCTGAGGTTTTATCATAGAAAGACTCCCCCTAAAACCTGAAAGGGAGGTACGAACATTTCTTGCTCATAATTCCATAATTTTAATCAGCATATGCTTTGTATATGTAACCTACAACAATATCACACCTCACTCGGTCATTATATCCACTTGAACCTTCGAGATGATGCACCCCTTCCTTCTATCCGAGAGAACATGTTATTTAAAACACCCTTCAAGCCAAAAATGAAATCCCATTCATGGTTCAATTACTGATAATGATAGACGCAACCAAGAAAAATTCCATTGCGAATCACGTTTAAAGCAACAGCAAACTTATCAATTATTGATGTTCATTAAACTGCTCAAAATCACTTCACTACTTGGGCGTCAATTTGCGTCAGTGCCTGCAATCGCTCTTCATAAACTGCAACGAACTTAATCAAGGGAAGCATTTGCCAAGGCATCGAAAGTAGAGCCCTAAGAGAATCCAGGTGCAGAAAGAGTGACAAACTGCATTCACGCAAGTCGACCTTCAAAAATGGTTGCAATAACGTGAGTATAGTACAAGTTCTCTATTCAAAGTAGACTCGTAATTGTATAGGGTATCTCAAATAGGTCTGGTTCTACTTGAAGTCTCGCAGTAAGAATAAGGTAAGTCGTTTATGTCAGCTAAGACAAAACCAGAAAAGCAAAGTCAACAAGTATTCTCGGTAGAACGAGACAAAAACTCGTCCATGTTTGATTTTGTGTCTAATACTTGAATAAACGCAACGTGTAACGAGTTTCAACAGAAATATTTTATCGGCAAACTATCAATTGGTGGAAGAACCCTTCGTTTGTAAGTGGCAGATAATAAAATCATCAGCCTCTTCTATGGCAAGTGAGTTCTACAAGTAAGGAACAAGTGGAACTTTATCTATCTTTTTCCTTCCAAACTCTTTCGTGGCTTTCGATACAACATAGGCTTTCAATTATTTTAGCCTTTGGTCATTTTCAGCCGCTTATATCCCTTAACATTTCTGGACACAAAAGCATGCAATGTCATTCTCTAGAATACACATTTGTGGTTCTACTTTTAACGTCATTCTAAACAACAAAACATTGAAGAAATCACACCATTATGATACCGGGTTTCAAATATTCTACCTGTAGCTTTCCTTGAAATTTTTACATTACACAATCCTCTATTTATTAAGTTTTCCACCACTGTCAGTTAAAAACTTTTTCAAGCAAGCTATAAAGGCTTAAGTTCCACCCTCGAACAATAGTCTGAATCGAGGTATGACTTTAAATTTACCGATAGAAGAATAAGAAACCTTTAGGAACTTCTTTTGAATTTTGGCACTGACCTATGACCAATTTCAGACTGGTGGCCCTACTGTGCTTCCCATTAATGGCGACTGGAACGATACTGCGACTGCCTTGCCAGATTTCTGCCGACTTCACCGTGATCCATTTTGGGAAAGCACTCAACAGCTCCCGGATAAGAACGGAGCGAAACATTGACGACATTGGATGCACAAGAAAATGTGTCGAGCACCAGAAATGCAAGTCGTACAATTTTCATCCTGAAAAGAAAAAGTGTCAACTCAACGAAAAGCGACACGGAGAAAATGGCACCAAACTGATGGACGCTCCAGGCTGGCTGTACAAATCGACCGATTACAACAGTATGCTGGTGAGAATTTATTTGCGTTTTGCACACTTGAGAAATGGTTGAATGTCAGGATCGGCTCTGAAATGGAATCAGAATGATTTAAGGACAACTTGAAATGTTATGTTAATTGAGTGTATAATAAAAGAAAAGCCAAAGAGTACGAAGATCAAACTAGGTAAAAAAAGATGTACTGTCCTATATATTAGATATTCCTGTATCATAACCAATAGTCAACTTTTTAGGAATCAACTCTGCAAACAAATACATTATAAGCCTTCGACCACATGTCTTTTATGATTATGTAAAGAGTCTCAAAGTCTCCAAAGGCCTACAAGTGGCAGATAACTTTAGTTGCATGCTATTATTCTTTGTATATTTCTCTTGTTTTTCCCTTTCTGCGTGGATATCACACTATTACCTCGCAATCTTGTGCAGATTGGAACAACATGCAAAGCCCTGAACCCATGTCCACCAAACGTCCTGTGTAGAGATGCGTGTGACCCTCCGTTCTACGAGTGTATTCACTGCGACAAGGATCACCATGGCGCACACTGCCATCTTTCATCTGGTATGCTTTCTGATAAAAAAAACATATTTTCGTTACCCTGAAAGCACTCCTTCTGTAAAAAAACGTGGCCATTTTGGAAGCGTGGAAGCATTGTCTCTCAGAAGTATCGTGGAAGCAGAAGAAGTATCGTCTCTCATTGAATGCATTGTCTGGTATTATCTAAATACTGCTCTTATCTTTAAGAAATGGACGCCTGCAATAAAAGCCCTTGTCAAAATGGCAACTGCTTGGCTGAGAAAGGTGGATACTCTTGCGTTTGTAATCCAGGGTACACGGGAAAGGACTGTGAATTAGGTAGAACTTCACAAACTTTCTTTACTTCCTTCTCTATTTTCGTTTCATTGTTAAAAACTGTAGTATCAACACTTAAGACTATAATAAATCAAAGTATAAAGATAAAGAGGAAGATTATTAATAGTTCATAGACATCAATGGTTGTTGTATTGACAATCCATTACGCATTTCATTATGCATACGTCATCATGGACAAGACCCATGCTTGCTAGAAACTATATCTTTCCTGATCGGAGGCAAATTTGAAGATGTGGGTTACGAATATTGTTGAATAAATTTGCCCCAGATGCATTCTGAATTAATTTTCTGTTGTTTTTGGTCCCCTAAGGGATGTGCTAATTGCATTCATGAACAATTAACTTTCTATATACTTCAATGTGCCAACAGATCTTGATGAATGTGAGAGTCTGCCTTGTTTCCACGGGGGAACATGCAGAAATGAAGTAAACAAATTTAAATGCGACTGTCTTCCTGGCTATACAGGCACTCATTGCGAGCAAGGTAAGCAACTTCCAGGTTGCAGACAACATGCGAGCCATCTTCGCAGCTCTACGTATGGAATGCAACAAGTGGAGAGGAGTTTCTTATGTTCTTAGGAACCCAATCTTGAAATAAAAGCTTTCTTGCGAATGTGAGACGATTGCCACAAGTCTGCACACTCACGTGATATACCTATAGCAGATCTACAGCCAAAGACCATGCAAATGCTGTTATTTTTTTCGTCTGGTTGATATTGTATTGCAAAAGCCACCAGCTATTCTTAATATGAAGTTATTCATTCTGCGTAATTACTTTTCAAATAGAATGTCTGACTGATAATATCCAGACATACCGAACGTCTTTGATGTGGCATATTGATTCAAGGGTCATTTTGTTGCGTCAATTCAGAGCGCACTTCTCAACAACAATTACAAAAAGAATTCATTTCTGACCTTGTTTGATCCATAAACATGGCCTTGCCCATAAATATTCTACACCAACGCATCCTGTCATTAGAAAACACTTCTTGATGATGAAATAATCGACACAATTCCTTGACCTTCTAGACATCAATGAGTGTGCCAGCAACCCTTGCCAGAACAGAGGAATATGCGCTGATGACGTCAACAGATATGCCTGTCACTGCATTCCAGGTTTCATTGGCGTTCGATGCGAAACTGGTAAACTCTTCAGTCATTTGGCCATTTGGCCATTTGGTAACAAAATGACTCTTAAGCCATTGCCCATTGTTGATAAAAACAAATAACGTAGAACGTTCTACCAATTGAAACTGGTCGTACTCTAGCCATGTGAATAGATTTGCTTTCACTAGACTTGTTTCTAAAATTGAATACAAGTTGCACAATTAGTTCATAAATAGCTGGCATGATTACTCCGCAGATATCAACGAATGCGCTAGCAGTCCATGCCAAAACGGAGCAACTTGCAACGATGAAGTCAACAAATACACTTGCAGTTGTGCTCCCGGATATGTTGGCCTACAATGCGAAACTGGTAGCCTTCGTTTCCGTTTCGAATTTACTTCAGTTTCACAAGGACCAAAATTATTGCAGTTCTAGAAATGAATGCCACTACTGGAAGCGCTTGATCAATCTTTGGATGAGAGCTTCATTTGTTACTTTGACAATTTTAATGCTTCTAGGACAAAAGATTTCTCAATCTTGAGAAAAGTCAATGGTTAAAACGTGCACCTAATTTTATTTCTTTTAATTTAAAGTTAAGAGTAAATTCGCAAGTTGAATATTTTGATATTAGACACATATATTTGGCTATGCCTTTTATGCTAGTGTTTATGAATTATATGGTATCGAAGCGTGGTCTGGTAAACCTGAAGAGTTTAAAATCTTGAAAAACACTATGATGGCCCAACGTTATCATTGAAAAAAAAATTACTTTACTTTTTATTTGCAATTTTTTCAAAGACATTATTTTTAATTACGAGAAATATTTTTTGAAATTATTTTTTGAAATTTTTGAAAAGCAACTTCAAAATTTTTTTTCTAAATTTTGTATTGCTTTGAAATCGTCTGACTTTGAAAATCGTTTTGAAAAAAAAGTTGAGGTCGGCCAAGTGTTATCACAGTATACCATCATACTTTGCGTCAACGTGAGGCTGAATTTAAAATGGCAGGTAATTACTGTCTAATTCGAACTTGTACTAGGGTCTCCAAGAGGTCTTTTGGAAACAAGGGAACATGGCAACAAATGGTACATTGGTACAAGAACACGGGAACAACTTAAATTTTCTTCTAGGAACATGGGAACTTTATCGCTAGTCAGAGGAAGAAGAAAACATTAATTTTTTATTTTTCAACGGTAAATTTTTCTCAAAGGTAATACAGAACAAGTTTCAAGGTCCTTTGAGGTCCCGATAATCAGAATTGTAGTTCGACGAATTTTTTGGTCCCCTTAGGAAAATCACCACTCTCCCCTTGACCCCCTAGTACTACACCCCTGCATATAAGTACTTCATTGAATTAAATTCTGTTCAAACAGGAGAAGGATATATTTAGCTGATGACTGAAGCAAATTCCAATTTTTTGAGAAAATCTGTGTTTGACGGCTCCCTGCCTCAGACGAAAGTTTTTGGACCACAATTTCATGAGGTGCAGACCCGTTGTTTCTTTGCTTATTATGCGAATCTGTTTTGGTCCACTTCTCGCTCATTTTCGCCTGGAGCTCATCCCATAACAACTGTTTTCATTTGGCTGACAATTCTGTGACCAAGATGCTCAAAGTTGAATTAAATGTAAACCTGACAGGCCTCCAGGAATTTCGCGCCAAAAGAGAAATAGCCTCACGGTGGCGCAAAGCATGATGTTATACTGTGATAACACTGGGCCGACCTCAACATTTTTTTTGAAAACGATTTTCAAAGTCAGACGATTTCAAAGCAATACAAAATTTCAAAATATTATTTAGAAATTATTTCTCGTTTTTAAAAAATATTGTCTATGAAAAACTTTGCAAATAAAAGCTATTAATTAAAAAGTAATTTTTTCGATGAAACCTTTGAATGTTCAGTGATAACGTTGGGCCACCATAGAACACTAACATTTTCTCTAGTGCATGGATTACCATGGGTGCTAAGGTCCCTTTTTGAATAGAAAGCTTTACCTGAATAGGAAGTTTTAGAAGCACCAGGGTTATTGCGTAGAGATATACCTATGTGACGATTGCTTTTGCAGACGTCAATGAGTGCGCAAGTAGCCCATGTCAAAATGGTGCTGCCTGCATTGATGGTCTCAACAAATTCACTTGCAATTGTGTCCTCGGTTTCATTGGTCTACGGTGCGAAGCAAGTGAGTGAAAATTCAATGAAAATCCAATTTATAATTCATAACTTCATTGAAGCTTAAAGGACACAAAGTTGTTCTTCTATTTAGTATACGTTTTTCAAGCAAATATTTATCTCCATTAAATTTACCAAGGTACAAAATTCAAACCCGGTAAAATTGTAATGGCCAGTTGCATCTTAGTAAGGGAAATTCTTTGAAACATTGAAGATACAAATACTTCCTAAAAAAATCGCTGACCTGCGTTTTGCAGACGTAAACGAGTGCGCAAGCAGCCCGTGCCAGCACGGAGGCAGATGCGTTGATGGCGTCAACAGATATACTTGCAGTTGCGTTCCAGGTACTATTGGCTTACACTGCGAAACAGGTAAGGACTCATTTGTCCCTCGTATGGTTTTTCGATCAACATATACCCAAGTCTTTCAACAACACATCAATATTTTTCGAGTATCCACAAAGTGAAAATTTCACAAGGTGAACATTTCACAAAGTGAACATTTAGTTTTCGGTCTTTTGCACGAACACAGTACACGTGTAGATAAAACTTGAAAAGTCAGCAAATAGTCTTAGAGAAAAATTTGCAGCATTAGATATTTCCGAATTATTGTTATCTAAAAAATATGTTCGGTATTTTCTATTCTTCTTTATTCTCCTTTTCTTTAATGAGGTAGATAGATTTATCAAGTCAATAGTGAAAAACACGATTTATTAACAACAATGATATTTCCAATTGAACTCAAAAATTAAATTTCCTACCAAGATCATCAAGACAAAAAAAGCTTTGCGATATTTTCAATGAGATTTTTTTACCAATGAAGAGAGAGGAAATTGCTCATTTACTTTAGATACAGAACACTGGAATTGGTCTGAGTGTGCTTTCGAAATTATTCAGAGGAGAAAATATTAGAAATGGTGACATAACAACATTTAATAATTGTTTCATCTACCTACAAGCCTTAGTCGTCCATCTTCTTCTTCCAAGTATTTTTCAATTCTCCAACCGCATCAATCGATGTATCTTGCTTCCAGACTCGATATTTCGCACGAGATAGAAACAATGTCAGCCTTCCTCTTGAATGGCAGCTCTTGAAATGGTGACATCGCAACATTTAATAATTGCTTCATCTTGCAGACATAAACGAATGCAGCAGCAGCCCGTGTAAAAACGGAGGAGCTTGCCTTAACAAAATCAACAGCTATGCATGCAACTGCGTATATGGTTACATTGGTGCACAATGCGATATCGGTACAACACTTCAGAGATTTTTTCATTGAACGCAGACTAATCTCTTTTGATATATTATTAACAAGATTCTTCGCAGCCAAATTCCTGCTACTACAAACTTCAATTCTGGCTGTTGGCCATTTTCAACATTTGGCTACTCTGAAGACGTCGATTCAAAAAGTACTTTAAAAATGCAAAGATACTCAAAGATCTCCAATGTTTTATTTAGCCGCAGAGTACATTGGATGCTACAAGGACAGTGCCACACGAACGCTGCCCATTGGACAGAGGTTAACCATCTCTATGGGTCACCTCACTGCAAACTGCATTAAGAAATGCTTAGCCTTGAAACAACCCTACGCAGGACTACAATACTTCCATCATTGTTTCTGTGGAACAACATACAACTCGCTAGGGAAAGGAGATGAAAGCAGTTGCAACACACCATGTGAGGACAGCACTGGTTTGATATGCGGTGGAGGGTGGAGGAATTCTGTCTATAAAACAGGTATCGTGAAATTTTATCTCTAATAAGGGGTTCTATAAGACAATGACAGTTATTCCTTTACAGGGTCTCGCAGCATGTCAAATAGATAAAACTTTAAATGTAATGTCCAATACCATTTACTGAAAAAGCAATTTCCATGACCAATAGATAACTATAGTCATAAACATAGGGAATTTCCCGTATTTTCTTGATGATGCTAAATGTTGAGAGTCATTCACGAAATTTCGTGTCCTGGAAATGTAGACATTTCAGTTGCACCAGTGGCCTCATGAAAGAACAGAAAAATTTAGCTGACTGATTCAAAACTTTCTGTCTCTAATTATTGATCGAGATTTTTTCTCTGCTTAGGTTACAACAGTCGCAAGTGAAAATGGGACCTAGAATCCAGAAGAAAACATTCAATGAGATTATATAAACTTGACTTAAATTTAATGGAAATTAAAAAGTTTAGAAAGATAGGGATCATTTTTGACTTTATTTGCCAATGTCTGTAAACAGGCTTGGCGTGAAAATGTCACAGGCAAGAATCTGCTCTGGAAAAGCACGGCTATTCCAGAACAGAGTTTTTAATGGAAGCACTTCAGTCATTCATATGGTCCTTTATCATAACTAGCACTCCAGGTCGCGTGTTTGCAATTGCCCAATTCTCTTACAACAAAGAATAAACTCGTTTTAGATCAGAAAGAAACGTAACCAAAGGTATCATCGCTTCTAAAGGCACGTTCCTTCATTGTATTCCATTCTATAGGTGCAATCAGGTTTATGAGTACTTACTTTATTGGTCAGAACGAGAGAGTTCCATCAAGTTGCAGGCCAAATTGTCCCTTGAATCATAAGGAGGGTCCCGCGCAATGCACTGAGAATCAGGCTCAGGAAAGATTCACCAAGAAACAGTATTGGCTGGAACTGAATTCACTGGTTGGCCCCCCGGCATGACTGAAAGCAGATTGAGCTGTGGAATTTTCAGCACATGCTGCAAATGATACCCTTGCGTAACACTGAAAAGTTACGTAGCCATAGAAGTCAACTTTGACTGCAGGTCGGAGGGTTGCCCACGGGAAACAGCCTTTCTCTCACCATTCCTAGCGTGCTTCTTTTCTTCATCCAGAAGTTCGCATTTCGGCTACGGCGTTGGAAGAGCACCAGAACGGAGAAGTTCGCCTTCTTCTTGGTCGATCATTAGCCTTGACGCACTAGATTCACAAACCAATAAGAACAAACTGAGGTTCCATATGGACATTGGCGGTATTTGTATGTGGTGTTGAAAAGATCTTTTGTTTTTCTTTGAACCAGCGGATAGATACAGCCAATCAGCCAGTCTCCAATAAATGAACCTCTGCTAGCGCAGTGACCTCGATGCTGCGAGGCTCCTCCAATATTCATTTCTATGCGCACGATTAGGTTCCATACCTGAGGTGTGGATATCATGGTACAATAGCTATAGTTTGGACACTAAGGTGCAATAGCTGAACCCTTGTCACTAATTTAAGTGCACATTTCGTGGCATTGGCACAATAAATTGAACTTTATTCTCAAGAATATGATTGGTCAATAGTAACAAATAAACCATCAGTACTAAATATATAGATATTAAATATATATTGTAATATTACTTATATATTTACATATATTACATATATATAAAATATTCTTATTACACTCGGAGCATGTAGCTATGAGCTAAGCTAATACTCTTTAAACTTGCAAATCTTTATGTATCGAAATTTGAGCTCGCTTGAAAGGTTTTCAAACACATACTCAGCCGAGGAATTTGGCATGACTAACATAAAATGGCAATTGCGCTTTCTGCTTTGTTCAAACTGGGATTCGCTCACTTGAATTAAAATATCATATATAAAAACATACCATTAAATCGCTCTGTTCAAACTTAATTGTATCATCCAATGAAAAAATTGATAAAGTACCTACAGGGAAATGAAAACACATGAAAAATATTGATAAAACATATTTCCCGCCATTTAAACTAAACCAAACTCGATGTTAGGAAGCACCGAAGCACGAATCTTTTATGGAAGGGCTTCATTTGAAACCAAATTCGATTCATCTACGCAACCTGAGGTTTTATCATAGAAAGACTCCCCCTAAAACCTGAAAGGGAGGTACGAACATTTCTTGCTCATAATTCCATAATTTTAATCAGCATATGCTTTGTATATGTAACCTACAACAATATCACACCTCACTCGGTCATTATATCCACTTGAACCTTCGAGATGATGCACCCCTTCCTTCTATCCGAGAGAACATGTTATTTAAAACACCCTTCAAGCCAAAATGAAATTCCATTCATGGTTCAATTACTGATAATGATAGACGCAACCAAGAAAAATTCCATTGCGAATCACGTTTAAAGCAACAGCAAACTTATCAATTATTGATGTTCATTAAACTGCTCAAAATCACTTCACTACTTGGGCGTCAATTTGCGTCAGTGCCTGCAATCGCTCTTCATAAACTGCAACGAACTTAATCAAGGGAAGCATTTGCCAAGGCATCGAAAGTAGAGCCCTAAGAGAATCCAGGTGCAGAAAGAGTGACAAACTGCATTCACGCAAGTCGACCTTCAAAAATGGTTGCAATAACGTGAGTATAGTACAAGTTCTCTATTCAAAGTAGACTCGTAATTGTATAGGGTATCTCAAATAGGTCTGGTTCTACTTGAAGTCTCGCAGTAAGAATAAGGTAAGTCGTTTATGTCAGCTAAGACAAAACCAGAAAAGCAAAGTCAACAAGTATTCTCGGTAGAACGAGACAAAAACTCGTCCATGTTTGATTTTGTGTCTAATACTTGAATAAACGCAACGTGTAACGAGTTTCAACAGAAATATTTTATCGGCAAACTATCAATTGGTGGAAGAACCCTTCGTTTGTAAGTGGCAGATAATAAAATCATCAGCCTCTTCTATGGCAAGTGAGTTCTACAAGTAAGGAACAAGTGGAACTTTATCTATCTTTTTCCTTCCAAACTCTTTCGTGGCTTTCGATACAACATAGGCTTTCAATTATTTTAGCCTTTGGTCATTTTCAGCCGCTTATATCCCTTAACATTTCTGGACACAAAAGCATGCAATGTCATTCTCTAGAATACACATTTGTGGTTCTACTTTTAACGTCATTCTAAACAACAAAACATTGAAGAAATCACACCATTATGATACCGGGTTTCAAATATTCTACCTGTAGCTTTCCTTGAAATTTTTACATTACACAATCCTCTATTTATTAAGTTTTCCACCACTGTCAGTTAAAAACTTTTCAAGCAAGCTATAAAGGCTTAAGTTCCACCCTCGAACAATAGTCTGAATCGAGGTATGACTTTAAATTTACCGATAGAAGAATAAGAAACCTTTAGGAACTTCTTTTGAATTTTGGCACTGACCTATGACCAATTTCAGACTGGTGGCCCTACTGTGCTTCCCATTAATGGCGACTGGAACGATACTGCGACTGCCTTGCCAGATTTCTGCCGACTTCACCGTGATCCATTTTGGGAAAGCACTCAACAGCTCCCGGATAAGAACGGAGCGAAACATTGACGACATTGGATGCACAAGAAAATGTGTCGAGCACCAGAAATGCAAGTCGTACAATTTTCATCCTGAAAAGAAAAAGTGTCAACTCAACGAAAAGCGACACGGAGAAAATGGCACCAAACTGATGGACGCTCCAGGCTGGCTGTACAAATCGACCGATTACAACAGTATGCTGGTGAGAATTTATTTGCGTTTTGCACACTTGAGAAATGGTTGAATGTCAGGATCGGCTCTGAAATGGAATCAGAATGATTTAAGGACAACTTTGAAATGTTATGTTAATTGAGTGTATAATAAAAGAAAAGCCAAAGAGTACGAAGATCAAACTAGGTAAAAAAAGATGTACTGTCCTATATATTAGATATTCCTGTATCATAACCAATAGTCAACTTTTTAGGAATCAACTCTGCAAACAAATACATTATAAGCCTTCGACCACATGTCTTTTATGATTATGTAAAGAGTCTCAAAGTCTCCAAAGGCCTACAAGTGGCAGATAACTTTAGTTGCATGCTATTATTCTTTGTATATTTCTCTTGTTTTTCCCTTTCTGCGTGGATATCACACTATTACCTCGCAATCTTGTGCAGATTGGAACAACATGCAAAGCCCTGAACCCATGTCCACCAAACGTCCTGTGTAGAGATGCGTGTGACCCTCCGTTCTACGAGTGTATTCACTGCGACAAGGATCACCATGGCGCACACTGCCATCTTTCATCTGGTATGCTTTCTGATGAAAAAAACATATTTTCGTTACCCTGAAAGCACTCCTTCTGTAAAAAAACGTGGCCATTTTGGAAGGGTGGAAGCATTGTCTCTCAGAAGTATCGTGGAAGCAGAAGAAGTATCGTCTCTCATTGAATGCATTGTCTGTATTATCTAAATACTGCTCTTATCTTTAAGAAATGGACGCCTGCAATAAAGCCCTTGTCAAAATGCAACTGCTTGCTGGAGAAAGGTGGATACTCTTGCGTTTGTAATCCAGGTACACGGAAAGGACTGTGAATTAGGTAGAACTTCACAAACTTTCTTTACTTCCTTCTCTATTTTCGTTTCATTGTTAAAAACTGTAGTATCAACACTTAAGACTATAATAAATCAAAATAAAGATAAAGAGGAAGATTATTAATAGTTCATAGACATCAATGGTTGTTGCATTGACAATCCATTACGCATTTCATTATGCATACGTCATCATGGACAAGACCCATGCTTGCTAGAAACTATATCTTTCCTGATCGGAGGCAAATTTGAAGATGTGGTTACGAATATTGTTGAAAAATTTGCCCCAGATGCATTCTGAATTAATTTCTGTTGTTTTTGTCCCCTAAGGATGTGCTAATTGCATTCATGAACAATTAACTTTCTATATACTTCAATGTGCCGACAGATGTTGATGAATGTGAGAGTCTGCCTTGCTTCCACGGGGGAACATGCAGAAATGAAGTAAACAAATTTAAATGCGACTGTCTTCCTGGCTATACAGGCACTCATTGCGAGCAAGGTAAGCAACTTCCAGGTTGCAGACAACATGCGAGCCATCTTCGCAGCTCTACGTATGGAATGCAACAAGTGGAGAGAGTTTCTTATGTTCTTAGGAACCCAATCTTGAAATAAAAGCTTTCTTGCGAATGTGAGACGATTGCCACAAGTCTGCACACTCACGTGATATACCTATAGCAGATCTACAGCCAAAGACCATGCAAAAGCTGTTATTTTTTCGTCTGGTTGATATTGTATTGCAAAAGCCACCAGCTATTCTTAATATGAAGTTATTCATTCTGCGTAATTACTTTTCAAATAGAATGTCTGACTGATAATATCCAGACATACCGAACGTCTTTGATGTGGCATATTGATTCAAGGGTCATTTTGTTGCGTCAATCAGAGCGCACTTCTCAACAACAATTACAAAAAGAATTCATTTCTGACCTTGTTTGATCCATAAACATGGCCTTGCCCATAAATATTCTACACCAACGCATCCTGTCATTAGAAAACACTTCTTGATGATGAAATAATCGACACAATTCCTTGACCTTCTAGACATCAATGAGTGTGCCAGCAACCCTTGCCAGAACAGAGGAATATGCGCTGATGACGTCAACAGATATGCCTGTCACTGCATTCCAGGTTTCATTGGCGTTCGATGCGAAACTGGTAAACTCTTCAGTCATTTGGCCATTTGGCCATTTGGTAACAAAATGACTCTTAAGCCATTGCCCATTGTTGATAAAAACAAATAACGTAGAACGTTCTACCAATTGAAACTGGTCGTACTCTAGCCATGTGAATAGATTTGCTTTCACTAGACTTGTTTCTAAAATTGAATACAAGTTGCACAATTAGTTCATAAATAGCTGGCATGATTACTCCGCAGATATCAACGAATGCGCTAGCAGTCCATGCCAAAACGGAGCAACTTGCAACGATGAAGTCAACAAATACACTTGCAGTTGTGCTCCCGGATATGTTGGCCTACAATGCGAAACTGGTAGCCTTCGTTTCCGTTTCGAATTTACTTCAGTTTCACAAGGACCAAAATTATTGCAGTTCTAGAAATGAATGCCAACTGGAAGCGCTTGATCAATCTTTGGATGAGAGCTTCATTTGTTACCTTTGACAATTTTAATGCTTCTAGGACAAAAGATTTTCTCAATCTTGAGAGATTCAAGTCAATGGTTAAAACGTGCACCTAATTTTATTTCTTTTAATTTTAAAGTTAAGAGTAAAATTCGCAAGTTGAATATTTTGATATTAGACACATATTCATTTGGGCTATGCCTTTTATGCTAGTGTTTATGAATTAATACTGGTATACGAAGCGTGTCTGGTAAACCTGAAGAGTTTAAAATCTTGAAAAACACTATGATGGCCCAACGTTATCATTGAAAATTCAAATGTTTTATCGAAAAAATTACTTTTTAATTACTTTTTATTTGCAATTTTTTCAAAGACATTATTTTTAATTACGAGAAATATTTTTTGAAATTATTTTTTGAAATTTTTGAAAAGCAACTTCAAAATTTTTTTTCTAAATTTTGTATTGCTTTGAAATCGTCTGACTTTGAAAATCGTTTTGAAAAAAGAAGTTGAGGTCGGCCAAGTGTTATCACAGTATACCATCATACTTTGCGTCAACGTGAGGCTGAATTTAAAATGGCAGGTAATTACTGTCTAATTCGAACTTGTACTAGGGTCTCCAAGAGGTCTTTTGGAAACAAGGGAACATGGCAACAAATGGTACATTGGTACAAGAACACGGGAACAACTTAAATTTTCTTCTAGGAACATGGGAACTTTATCGCTAGTCAGAGGAAGAAGAAAACATTAATTTTTTATTTTTCAACGGTAAATTTTTCTCAAAGGTAATACAGAACAAGTTTCAAGGTCCTTTGAGGTCCCGATAATCAGAATTGTAGTTCGACGAATTTTTTTGGTCCCCTTAGGAAAATCACCACTCTCCCCTTGACCCCCCTAGTACTACACCCCTGCATATAAGTACTTCATTGAATTAAATTCTGTTCAAACAGGAGAAGGATATATTTAGCTGATGACTGAAGCAAATTCCAATTTTTGAGAAAATCTGTGTTTGACGGCTCCCTGCCTCAGACGAAAGTTTTTGGACCACAATTTCATGAGGTGCAGACCCGTTGTTTCTTTGCTTATTATGCGAATCTGTTTTGGTCCACTTCTCGCTCATTTTCGCCTGGAGCTCATCCCATAACAACTGTTTTCATTTGGCTGACAATTCTGTGACCAAGATGCTCAAAGTTGAATTAAATGTAAACCTGACAGGCCTCCAGGAATTTCGCGCCAAAAGAGAAATAGCCTCACGGTGGCGCAAAGCATGATGTTATACTGTGATAACACTGGGCCGACGTCAACATTTTTTTGAAAACGATTTTCAAAGTCAGACGATTTCAAAGCAATACAAAATTTCAAAATATTATTTAGAAAATTTCTCGTTTTTAAAAAATTTGTCTATGAAAAACTTTGCAAATAAAAGCTATTAATTAAAAAGTAATTTTTTCGATGAAACCTTTGAATGTTCAGTGATAACGTTGGGCCACCATAGAACACTAACATTTTCTCTAGTGCATGGATTACCATGGGTGCTAAGGTCCCTTTTTGAATAGAAAGCTTTACCTGAATAGGAAGTTTTAGAAGCACCAGGGTTATTGCGTAGAGATATACCTATGTGACGATTGCTTTTGCAGACGTCAATGAGTGCGCAAGTAGCCCATGTCAAAATGGTGCTGCCTGCATTGATGGTCTCAACAAATTCACTTGCAATTGTGTCCTCGGTTTCATTGGTCTACGGTGCGAAGCAAGTGAGTGAAAATTCAATGAAAATCCAATTTATAATTCATAACTTCATTGAAGCTTAAAGGACACAAAGTTGTTCTTCTATTTAGTATACGTTTTTCAAGCAAATATTTATCTCCATTAAATTTACCAAGGTACAAAATTCAAACCCGGTAAAATTGTAATGGCCAGTTGCATCTTAGTAAGGGAAATTCTTTGAAACATTGAAGATACAAATACTTCCTAAAAAAATCGCTGAACCTGCGTTTTGCAGACGTAAACGAGTGCGCAAGCAGCCCGTGCCAGCACGGAGGCAGATGCGTTGATGGCGTCAACAGATATACTTGCAGTTGCGTTCCAGGTACTATTGGCTTACACTGCGAAACAGGTAAGGACTCATTTGTCCCTCGTATGGTTTTTCGATCAACATATACCCAAGTCTTTCAAACACATCAATATTTTTCGAGTATCCACAAAGTGAAATTTCACAAGGTGAACATTTCACAAAGTGAACATTTAGTTTTCGGTCTTTTGCACGAACACAGTACACGTGTAGATAAAACTTGAAAAGTCAGCAAATAGTCTTAGAGAAAAATTTGCAGCATTAGATATTTCCGAATTATTGTTATCTAAAAAATATGTTCGGTATTTTCTATTCTTCTTTATTCTCCTTTTCTTTAATGAGGTAGATAGATTTATCAAGTCAATAGTGAAAAACACGATTTATTAAAACAATGATATTTCCAATTGAACTCAAAAAATTAAATTTCCTACCAAGATCATCAAGACAAAAAAAGCTTTGCGATATTTTCAATGAGATTTTTTTACCAATGAAGAGAGAGGAAATTGCTCATTTACTTTAGATACAGAACACTGGAATTGGTCTGAGTGTGCTTTCGAAATTATTCAGAGGAGAAAATATTAGAAATGGTGACATAACAACATTTAATAATTGTTTCATCTACCTACAAGCCTTAGTCGTCCATCTTCTTCTTCCAAGTATTTTTCAATTCTCCAACCGCATCAATCGATGTATCTTGCTTCCAGACTCGATATTTCGCACGAGATAGAAACAATGTCAGCCTTCCTCTTGAATGGCAGCTCTTGAAATGGTGACATCGCAACATTTAATAATTGCTTCATCTTGCAGACATAAACGAATGCAGCAGCAGCCCGTGTAAAAACGGAGGAGCTTGCCTTAACAAAATCAACAGCTATGCATGCAACTGCGTATATGGTTACATTGGTGCACAATGCGATATCGGTACAACACTTCAGAGATTTTTTCATTGAACGCAGACTAATCTCTTTTGATATATTATTAACAAGATTCTTCGCAGCCAAATTCCTGCTACTACAAACTTCAATTCTGGCTGTTGGCCATTTTCAACATTTGGCTACTCTGAAGACGTCGATTCAAAAAGTACTTTAAAAATGCAAAGATACTCAAAGATCTCCAATGTTTTATTTAGCCGCAGAGTACATTGGATGCTACAAGGACAGTGCCACACGAACGCTGCCCATTGGACAGAGGTTAACCATCTCTATGGGTCACCTCACTGCAAACTGCATTAAGAAATGCTTAGCCTTGAAACAACCCTACGCAGGACTACAATACTTCCATCATTGTTTCTGTGGAACAACATACAACTCGCTAGGGAAAGGAGATGAAAGCAGTTGCAACACACCATGTGAGGACAGCACTGGTTTGATATGCGGTGGAGGGTGGAGGAATTCTGTCTATAAAACAGGTATCGTGAAATTTTATCTCTAATAAGGGGTTCTATAAGACAATGACAGTTATTCCTTTACAGGGTCTCGCAGCATGTCAAATAGATAAAACTTTAAATGTAATGTCCAATACCATTTACTGAAAAAGCAATTTCCATGACCAATAGATAACTATAGTCATAAACATAGGGAATTTCCCGTATTTTCTTGATGATGCTAAATGTTGAGAGTCATTCACGAAATTTCGTGTCCTGGAAATGTAGACATTTCAGTTGCACCAGTGGCCTCATGAAAGAACAAAAATTTAGCTGACTGATTCAAAACTTTCTGTCTCTAATTATTGATCGAGATTTTTCTCTGCTTAGGTTACAACAGTCGCAAGTGAAAATGGGACCTAGAATCCAGAAGAAAACATTCAATGAGATTATATAAACTTGACTTAAATTTAATGGAAATTAAAAAGTTTAGAAAGATAGGGATCATTTTTGACTTTATTTGCCAATGTCTGTAAACAGGCTTGGCGTGAAAATGTCACAGGCAAGAATCTGCTCTGGAAAAGCACGGCTATTCCAGAACAGAGTTTTTAATGGAAGCACTTCAGTCATTCATATGGTCCTTTATCATAACTAGCACTCCAGGTCGCGTGTTTGCAATTGCCCAATTCTCTTACAACAAAGAATAAACTCGTTTTAGATCAGAAAGAAACGTAACCAAAGGTATCATCGCTTCTAAAGGCACGTTCCTTCATTGTATTCCATTCTATAGGTGCAATCAGGTTTATGAGTACTTACTTTATTGGTCAGAACGAGAGAGTTCCATCAAGTTGCAGGCCAAATTGTCCCTTGAATCATAAGGAGGGTCCCGCGCAATGCACTGAGAATCAGGCTCAGGAAAGATTCACCAAGAAACAGTATTGGCTGGAACTGAATTCACTGGTTGGCCCCCCGGCATGACTGAAAGCAGATTGAGCTGTGGAATTTTCAGCACATGCTGCAAATGATACCCTTGCGTAACACTGAAAAGTTACGTAGCCATAGAAGTCAACTTTGACTGCAGGTCGGAGGGTTGCCCACGGGAAACAGCCTTTCTCTCACCATTCCTAGCGTGCTTCTTTTCTTCATCCAGAAGTTCGCATTTCGGCTACGGCGTTGGAAGAGCACCAGAACGGAGAAGTTCGCCTTCTTCTTGGTCGATCATTAGCCTTGACGCACTAGATTCACAAACCAATAAGAACAAACTGAGGTTCCATATGGACATTGGCGGTATTTGTATGTGGTGTTGAAAAGATCTTTTGTTTTTCTTTGAACCAGCGGATAGATACAGCCAATCAGCCAGTCTCCAATAAATGAACCTCTGCTAGCGCAGTGACCTCGATGCTGCGAGGCTCCTCCAATATTCATTTCTATGCGCACGATTAGGTTCCATACCTGAGGTGTGGATATCATGGTACAATAGCTATAGTTTGGACACTAAGGTGCAATAGCTGAACCCTTGTCACTAATTTAAGTGCACATTTCGTGGCATTGGCACAATAAATTGAACTTTATTCTCAAGAATATGATTGGTCAATAGTAACAAATAAACCATCAGTACTAAATATATAGATATTAAATATATATTGTAATATTACTTATATATTTACATATATTACATATATATAAAATATTCTTATTACACTCGGAGCATGTAGCTATGAGCTAAGCTAATACTCTTTAAACTTGCAAATCTTTATGTATCGAAATTTGAGCTCGCTTGAAAGGTTTTCAAACACATACTCAGCCGAGGAATTTGGCATGACTAACATAAAATGGCAATTGCGCTTTCTGCTTTGTTCAAACTGGGATTCGCTCACTTGAATTAAAATATCATATATAAAAACATACCATTAAATCGCTCTGTTCAAACTTAATTGTATCATCCAATGAAAAAATTGATAAAGTACCTACAGGGAAATGAAAACACATGAAAAATATTGATAAAACATATTTCCCGCCATTTAAACTAAACCAAACTCGATGTTAGGAAGCACCGAAGCACGAATCTTTTATGGAAGGGCTTCATTTGAAACCAAATTCGATTCATCTACGCAACCTGAGGTTTTATCATAGAAAGACTCCCCCTAAAACCTGAAAGGGAGGTACGAACATTTCTTGCTCATAATTCCATAATTTTAATCAGCATATGCTTTGTATATGTAACCTACAACAATATCACACCTCACTCGGTCATTATATCCACTTGAACCTTCGAGATGATGCACCCCTTCCTTCTATCCGAGAGAACATGTTATTTAAAACACCCTTCAAGCCAAAATGAAATCCCATTCATGGTTCAATTACTGATAATGATAGACGCAACCAAGAAAAATTCCATTGCGAATCACGTTTAAAGCAACAGCAAACTTATCAATTATTGATGTTCATTAAACTGCTCAAAATCACTTCACTACTTGGGCGTCAATTTGCGTCAGTGCCTGCAATCGCTCTTCATAAACTGCAACGAACTTAATCAAGGGAAGCATTTGCCAAGGCATCGAAAGTAGAGCCCTAAGAGAATCCAGGTGCAGAAAGAGTGACAAACTGCATTCACGCAAGTCGACCTTCAAAAATGGTTGCAATAACGTGAGTATAGTACAAGTTCTCTATTCAAAGTAGACTCGTAATTGTATAGGGTATCTCAAATAGGTCTGGTTCTACTTGAAGTCTCGCAGTAAGAATAAGGTAAGTCGTTTATGTCAGCTAAGACAAAACCAGAAAAGCAAAGTCAACAAGTATTCTCGGTAGAACGAGACAAAAACTCGTCCATGTTTGATTTTGTGTCTAATACTTGAATAAACGCAACGTGTAACGAGTTTCAACAGAAATATTTTATCGGCAAACTATCAATTGGTGGAAGAACCCTTCGTTTGTAAGTGGCAGATAATAAAATCATCAGCCTCTTCTATGGCAAGTGAGTTCTACAAGTAAGGAACAAGTGGAACTTTATCTATCTTTTTCCTTCCAAACTCTTTCGTGGCTTTCGATACAACATAGGCTTTCAATTATTTTAGCCTTTGGTCATTTTCAGCCGCTTATATCCCTTAACATTTCTGGACACAAAAGCATGCAATGTCATTCTCTAGAATACACATTTGTGGTTCTACTTTTAACGTCATTCTAAACAACAAAACATTGAAGAAATCACACCATTATGATACCGGGTTTCAAATATTCTACCTGTAGCTTTCCTTGAAATTTTTACATTACACAATCCTCTATTTATTAAGTTTTCCACCACTGTCAGTTAAAAACTTTTTCAAGCAAGCTATAAAGGCTTAAGTTCCACCCTCGAACAATAGTCTGAATCGAGGTATGACTTTAAATTTACCGATAGAAGAATAAGAAACCTTTAGGAACTTCTTTTGAATTTTGGCACTGACCTATGACCAATTTCAGACTGGTGGCCCTACTGTGCTTCCCATTAATGGCGACTGGAACGATACTGCGACTGCCTTGCCAGATTTCTGCCGACTTCACCGTGATCCATTTTGGGAAAGCACTCAACAGCTCCCGGATAAGAACGGAGCGAAACATTGACGACATTGGATGCACAAGAAAATGTGTCGAGCACCAGAAATGCAAGTCGTACAATTTTCATCCTGAAAAGAAAAAGTGTCAACTCAACGAAAAGCGACACGGAGAAAATGGCACCAAACTGATGGACGCTCCAGGCTGGCTGTACAAATCGACCGATTACAACAGTATGCTGGTGAGAATTTATTTGCGTTTTGCACACTTGAGAAATGGTTGAATGTCAGGATCGGCTCTGAAATGGAATCAGAATGATTTAAGGACAACTTGAAATGTTATGTTAATTGAGTGTATAATAAAAGAAAAGCCAAAGAGTACGAAGATCAAACTAGGTAAAAAAAGATGTACTGTCCTATATATTAGATATTCCTGTATCATAACCAATAGTCAACTTTTTAGGAATCAACTCTGCAAACAAATACATTATAAGCCTTCGACCACATGTCTTTTATGATTATGTAAAGAGTCTCAAAGTCTCCAAAGGCCTACAAGTGGCAGATAACTTTAGTTGCATGCTATTATTCTTTGTATATTTCTCTTGTTTTTCCCTTTCTGCGTGGATATCACACTATTACCTCGCAATCTTGTGCAGATTGGAACAACATGCAAAGCCCTGAACCCATGTCCACCAAACGTCCTGTGTAGAGATGCGTGTGACCCTCCGTTCTACGAGTGTATTCACTGCGACAAGGATCACCATGGCGCACACTGCCATCTTTCATCTGGTATGCTTTCTGATAAAAAAAACATATTTTCGTTACCCTGAAAGCACTCCTTCTGTAAAAAAACGTGGCCATTTTGGAAGCGTGGAAGCATTGTCTCTCAGAAGTATCGTGGAAGCAGCAGAAGTATCGTCTCTCATTGAATGCATTGTCTGGTATTATCTAAATACTGCTCTTATCTTTAAGAAATGGACGCCTGCAATAAAAGCCCTTGTCAAAATGGCAACTGCTTGGCTGAGAAAGGTGGATACTCTTGCGTTTGTAATCCAGGGTACACGGGAAAGGACTGTGAATTAGGTAGAACTTCACAAACTTTCTTTACTTCCTTCTCTATTTTCGTTTCATTGTTAAAAACTGTAGTATCAACACTTAAGACTATAATAAATCAAAGTATAAAGATAAGATTAATAGTTCATAGACATCAATGGTTGTTGCATTGACAATCCATTACGCATTTCATTATGCATACGTCATCATGGACAAGACCCATGCTTGCTAGAAACTATATCTTTCCTGATCGGAGGCAAATTTGAAGATGTGGGTTACGAATATTGTTGAATAAATTTGCCCCAGATGCATTCTGAATTAATTTTCTGTTGTTTTTGGTCCCCTAAGTGATGTGCTAATTGCATTCATGAACAATTAACTTTCTATATACTTCAATGTGCCAACAGATCTTGATGAATGTGAGAGTCTGCCTTGTTTCCACGGGGGAACATGCAGAAATGAAGTAAACAAATTTAAATGCGACTGTCTTCCTGGCTATACAGGCACTCATTGCGAGCAAGGTAAGCAACTTCCAGGTTGCAGACAACATGCGAGCCATCTTCGCAGCTCTACGTATGGAATGCAACAAGTGGAGAGGAGTTTCTTATGTTCTTAGGAACCCAATCTTGAAATAAAAGCTTTCTTGCGAATGTGAGACGATTGCCACAAGTCTGCACACTCACGTGATATACCTATAGCAGATCTACAGCCAAAGACCATGAAATAGCTGTTATTTTTTTCGTCTGGTTGATATTGTATTGCAAAAGCCACCAGCTATTCTTAATATGAAGTTATTCATTCTGCGTAATTACTTTTCAAATAGAATGTCTGACTGATAATATCCAGACATACCGAACGTCTTTGATGTGGCATATTGATTCAAGGGTCATTTTGTTGCGTCAATTCAGAGCGCACTTCTCAACAACAATTACAAAAAGAATTCATTTCTGACCTTGTTTGATCCATAAACATGGCCTTGCCCATAAATATTCTACACCAACGCATCCTGTCATTAGAAAACACTTCTTGATGATGAAATAATCGACACAATTCCTTGACCTTCTAGACATCAATGAGTGTGCCAGCAACCCTTGCCAGAACAGAGGAATATGCGCTGATGACGTCAACAGATATGCCTGTCACTGCATTCCAGGTTTCATTGGCGTTCGATGCGAAACTGGTAAACTCTTCAGTCATTTGGCCATTTGGCCATTTGGTAACAAAATGACTCTTAAGCCATTGCCCATTGTTGATAAAAACAAATAACGTAGAACGTTCTACCAATTGAAACTGGTCGTACTCTAGCCATGTGAATAGATTTGCTTTCACTAGACTTGTTTCTAAAATTGAATACAAGTTGCACAATTAGTTCATAAATAGCTGGCATGATTACTCCGCAGATATCAACGAATGCGCTAGCAGTCCATGCCAAAACGGAGCAACTTGCAACGATGAAGTCAACAAATACACTTGCAGTTGTGCTCCCGGATATGTTGGCCTACAATGCGAAACTGGTAGCCTTCGTTTCCGTTTCGAATTTACTTCAGTTTCACAAGGACCAAAATTATTGCAGTTCTAGAAATGAATGCCACTACTGGAAGCGCTTGATCAATCTTTGGATGAGAGCTTCATTTGTTACCTTTGACAATTTTAATGCTTCTAGGACAAAAGATTTTTCAATCTTGAGAGATTCAAGTCAATGGTTAAAACGTGCACCTAATTTTATTTCTTTTAATTTTAAAGTTAAGAGTAAAATTCGCAAGTTGAATATTTTGATATTAGACACATATTCATTTGGGCTATGCCTTTTATGCTAGTGTTTATGAATTAATACTGGTATACGAAGCGTGTCTGGTAAACCTGAAGAGTTTAAAATCTTGAAAAACACTATGATGGCCCAACGTTATCATTGAAAATTCAAATGTTTTATCGAAAAAATTACTTTTTAATTATTACTTTTTATTTGCAATTTTTTCAAAGACATTATTTTTTAATTACGAGAAATATTTTTTGAAATTATTTTTTGAAATTTTTGAAAAGCAACTTCAAAATTTTTTTTCTAAATTTTGTATTGCTTTGAAATCGTCTGACTTTGAAAATCGTTTTTGAAAAAAGAAGTTGAGGTCGGCCAAGTGTTATCACAGTATACCATCATACTTTGCGTCAACGTGAGGCTGAATTTAAAATGGCAGGTAATTACTGTCTAATTCGAACTTGTACTAGGGTCTCCAAGAGGTCTTTTGGAAACAAGGGAACATGGCAACAAATGGTACATTGGTACAAGAACACGGGAACAACTTAAATTTTCTTCTAGGAACATGGGAACTTTATCGCTAGTCAGAGGAAGAAGAAAACATTAATTTTTTATTTTTCAACGGTAAATTTTTCTCAAAGGTAATACAGAACAAGTTTCAAGGTCCTTTGAGGTCCCGATAATCAGAATTGTAGTTCGACGAATTTTTTTGGTCCCCTTAGGAAAATCACCACTCTCCCCTTGACCCCCCTAGTACTACACCCCTGCATATAAGTACTTCATTGAATTAAATTCTGTTCAAACAGGAGAAGGATATATTTAGCTGATGACTGAAGCAAATTCCAATTTTTTGAGAAAATCTGTGTTTGACGGCTCCCTGCCTCAGACGAAAGTTTTTGGACCACAATTTCATGAGGTGCAGACCCGTTGTTTCTTTGCTTATTATGCGAATCTGTTTTGGTCCACTTCTCGCTCATTTTCGCCTGGAGCTCATCCCATAACAACTGTTTTCATTTGGCTGACAATTCTGTGACCAAGATGCTCAAAGTTGAATTAAATGTAAACCTGACAGGCCTCCAGGAATTTCGCGCCAAAAGAGAAATAGCCTCACGGTGGCGCAAAGCATGATGTTATACTGTGATAACACTGGGCCGACCTCAACATTTTTTTTGAAAACGATTTTCAAAGTCAGACGATTTCAAAGCAATACAAAATTTCAAAATATTATTTAGAAATTATTTCTCGTTTTTAAAAAATATTGTCTATGAAAAACTTTGCAAATAAAAGCTATTAATTAAAAAGTAATTTTTTCGATGAAACCTTTGAATGTTCAGTGATAACGTTGGGCCACCATAGAACACTAACATTTTCTCTAGTGCATGGATTACCATGGGTGCTAAGGTCCCTTTTTGAATAGAAAGCTTTACCTGAATAGGAAGTTTTAGAAGCACCAGGGTTATTGCGTAGAGATATACCTATGTGACGATTGCTTTTGCAGACGTCAATGAGTGCGCAAGTAGCCCATGTCAAAATGGTGCTGCCTGCATTGATGGTCTCAACAAATTCACTTGCAATTGTGTCCTCGGTTTCATTGGTCTACGGTGCGAACAAGTGAAGTGAAAATTCAATGAAAATCCAATTTATAATTCATAACTTCATTGAAGCTTAAAGGACACAAAGTTGTTCTTCTATTTAGTATACGTTTTTCAAGCAAATATTTATCTCCATTAAATTTACCAAGGTACAAAATTCAAACCCGGTAAAATTGTAATGGCCAGTTGCATCTTAGTAAGGGAAATTCTTTGAAACATTGAAGATACAAATACTTCCTAAAAAAATCGCTGACCTGCGTTTTGCAGACGTAAACGAGTGCGCAAGCAGCCCGTGCCAGCACGGAGGCAGATGCGTTGATGGCGTCAACAGATATACTTGCAGTTGCGTTCCAGGTACTATTGGCTTACACTGCGAAACAGGTAAGGACTCATTTGTCCCTCGTATGGTTTTTCGATCAACATATACCCAAGTCTTTCAACAACACATCAATATTTTTCGAGTATCCACAAAGTGAAAATTTCACAAGGTGAACATTTCACAAAGTGAACATTTAGTTTTCGGTCTTTTGCACGAACACAGTACACGTGTAGATAAAACTTGAAAAGTCAGCAAATAGTCTTAGAGAAAAATTTGCAGCATTAGATATTTCCGAATTATTGTTATCTAAAAAATATGTTCGGTATTTTCTATTCTTCTTTATTCTCCTTTTCTTTAATGAGGTAGATAGATTTATCAAGTCAATAGTGAAAAACACGATTTATTAACAACAATGATATTTCCAATTGAACTCAAAAAATTAAATTTCCTACCAAGATCATCAAGACAAAAAAAGCTTTGCGATATTTTCAATGAGATTTTTTTACCAATGAAGAGAGAGGAAATTGCTCATTTACTTTAGATACAGAACACTGGAATTGGTCTGAGTGTGCTTTCGAAATTATTCAGAGGAGAAAATATTAGAAATGGTGACATAACAACATTTAATAATTGTTTCATCTACCTACAAGCCTTAGTCGTCCATCTTCTTCTTCCAAGTATTTTTCAATTCTCCAACCGCATCAATCGATGTATCTTGCTTCCAGACTCGATATTTCGCACGAGATAGAAACAATGTCAGCCTTCCTCTTGAATGGCAGCTCTTGAAATGGTGACATCGCAACATTTAATAATTGCTTCATCTTGCAGACATAAACGAATGCAGCAGCAGCCCGTGTAAAAACGGAGGAGCTTGCCTTAACAAAATCAACAGCTATGCATGCAACTGCGTATATGGTTACATTGGTGCACAATGCGATATCGGTACAACACTTCAGAGATTTTTTCATTGAACGCAGACTAATCTCTTTTGATATATTATTAACAAGATTCTTCGCAGCCAAATTCCTGCTACTACAAACTTCAATTCTGGCTGTTGGCCATTTTCAACATTTGGCTACTCTGAAGACGTCGATTCAAAAAGTACTTTAAAAATGCAAAGATACTCAAAGATCTCCAATGTTTTATTTAGCCGCAGAGTACATTGGATGCTACAAGGACAGTGCCACACGAACGCTGCCCATTGGACAGAGGTTAACCATCTCTATGGGTCACCTCACTGCAAACTGCATTAAGAAATGCTTAGCCTTGAAACAACCCTACGCAGGACTACAATACTACTTTTATTGTTTCTGTGGAACAACATACAACTCGCTAGGGAAAGGAGATGAAAGCAGTTGCAACACACCATGTGAGGACAGCACTGGTTTGATATGCGGTGGAGGGTGGAGGAATTCTGTCTATAAAACAGGTATCGTGAAATTTTATCTCTAATAAGGGGTTCTATAAGACAATGACAGTTATTCCTTTACAGGGTCTCGCAGCATGTCAAATAGATAAAACTTTAAATGTAATGTCCAATACCATTTACTGAAAAAGCAATTTCCATGACCAATAGATAACTATAGTCATAAACATAGGGAATTTCCCGTATTTTCTTGATGATGCTAAATGTTGAGAGTCATTCACGAAATTTCGTGTCCTGGAAATGTAGACATTTCAGTTGCACCAGTGGCCTCATGAAAGAACAGAAAATTTAGCTGACTGATTCAAAACTTTCTGTCTCTAATTATTGATCGAGATTTTTTCTCTGCTTAGGTTACAACAGTCGCAAGTGAAAATGGGACCTAGAATCCAGAAGAAAAACATTCAATGAGATTATATAAACTTGACTTAAATTTAATGGAAATTAAAAAGTTTAGAAAGATAGGGATCATTTTTGACTTTATTTGCCAATGTCTGTAAACAGGCTTGGCGTGAAAATGTCACAGGCAAGAATCTGCTCTGGAAAAGCACGGCTATTCCAGAACAGAGTTTTTAATGGAAGCACTTCAGTCATTCATATGGTCCTTTATCATAACTAGCACTCCAGGTCGCGTGTTTGCAATTGCCCAATTCTCTTACAAACAAAGAATAAACTCGTTTTAGATCAGAAAGAAACGTAAGCAAAGGTATCATCTTCTAAAGCACGTTCCTTCATTGTATTCCATTCTATAGGTGCAATCAGATTCATGAGTACTTACTTTATTGGTCAGAACGAGAGAGTTCCATCAAGTTGCAGGCCAAATTGTCCCTTGAATCATAAGGAGGGTCCCGCGCAATGCACTGAGAATCAGGCTCAGGAAAGTTTCACCAAGAAACAGTATTGGCTGGAACTGAATTCACTGGTTAGCCCCCAGGCATGACTGAAAAGCAGATTGAGCTGTGGAATTTTCAACACATGCTGCAAATGATACCCTTGCGTAACACTGAAAAGTTACGTAGCCATAGAAGTCAACTTTGACTGCAGGTCGGAGGGTTGCCCACGGGAAACAGCCTTTCTCTCACCATTCCTAGCGTGCTTCTTTTCTTCATCCAGAAGTTGGCATTTCGGCTACGGCGTTGCAGGAACATCAGAACGGAGAAGTTCGCCTTCTTCTTGGTCGATCATTAGCCTTGACGCACTAGATTCACAAACCAATAAGAACAAACTGAGGTTCCATATGGACATTGGCGGTATTTGTATGTGGTGTTGAAAAGATCTTTTGTTTTTCTTTGAACCAGCGGATAGATACAGCCAATCAGCCAGTCTCCAATAAATGAACCTCTGCTAACGCAGTGACCTCGATGCTGCGAGGCTCCTCCAATATTCATTTCTATGCGCACGATTAGGTTCCATACCTGAGGTGTGGATATCATGGTACAATAGCTATAGTCTGGACACTAAGGTGCAATAGCTGAACCCTTGTCACTAATTTAAGTGCACATTTCGTGGCATTGGCACAATAAATTGAACTTTATTCTCAAGAATATGATTGGTCAATAGTAACAAATAAACCATCAGTACTAAATATATAAATATATGCATATATATTGTAATATTACTTATATATTTACATATAATCACTTCATTACTTGGGCGTCAATTTGCGTCAGTGCCTGCAATCGCTCTTCATAAACTGCAACGAACTTAATCAAGAGAAGTATTTGCCAAGGCATCGACAGTGGAGCCCTAAGAGAATCCCTGTGCAGAAAGAGTGACAAATTAATGATACTAACGTAAGGATAAAAAATGGCGCGTCTTTAGAGGATGCCCTCCAAATGATCTTGCCTTGCTTTATTCAAGACTAACGTAACATAAAAATAAAAACTAAAAAATTAAACCTTGTACTGAATGAGCTACTAAGCGTATTATTGCGTGCGCACGCCTGCTGACAAATTCAATGCAAAAAGAATAATACATTGACGGGACAGCCACAATACCTCAACAGTCCTTGGATACGCACCATCTATGTATGTTTGATCGATTGATTGTATTATTGGTGGTAAGCGTTGTTAACAGTCGATCAACAATACTTTTGCCTACCTATTAAACTAATTGCGCATTAGATATGGAGCTCAATAAAGTTCCTCAGATGTTGTTTTGCACCAAAATTCAGTTAACGGTGAAGAATTAAAACTGCACGAGTCTCTAAATAAAGATATGATCTTTATTTAGTATCCCTCGACGCCAGAATACATTTATGATTTTGTAGCTAATTAGATCTAAAGGTTCTGAAGCCATCTTCTGAACAAATCACAAAATGCAACATCAACATATCTATTATTGATGCACATTTAATGGCCCAAAACGACTTTCATACAATGGACATCAATCTACCTCAATTTACCTGCAGTTGTTCATCAAATGCTGTATAATACTTCATCAAAGAGTGTTCGCCAAGGTATTGACGGTGGAGCTCTAAGACAAACCATGTGCAGAAAGAGTAACAGCCTAGATCTCATGCGTCGACCTCGAAAAATGGTTGCAATAACGTAAGTATAGTATAAGTTTTCGATACAAAGTATAATTGTATAGGGTATCTCAAATAGGTCTGGTTTTACTTGAAGTCCTGCAGTAAGCATAAGGAAAGTCGTTTATGTCAGCTAAGACAAAACCAGAAAAGCAAAGTTGAAAAGTGTTGTGGGTATAAAGAGACAAAAACTTGTCCCTGTTTGATTTTGTGTCTAATACTTGAATAAACGCAATGTGTTATGAGATTCAACAGAGAGATTTTATCGGCAAACTATCAATTGGTGGGTACACCCTTTGATCGTAGAGGTAGAGTGCAGTTAACCAAGTCTTCGGCCTCTTTTATGACAAGTGAGTTCTAAAAGTAAGGAACAAGTGGAACTTGATCTATTATTTTCTTCCCAAACCCTTTCGTGGCTTTCAATACAACATTGGCTTTCAATTATTTTAGCCTTTGGTCATTTTCAGACGTTTATATCCCTTAACATTTCTGGACACAAAAGGATGCAATGTCATTCTCTAGAATACAAATTTGTGGTTCTGCTTTTAACGTCATTCTAAACAACAAAGCATTGAAGAAATCACAACATTATGATACCGGGTTTCAAATTTTCTACCTGTAGCTCTCCTTGAAATATTTACATTACAAAATCCTCTATTCATAAAGTTTTCCACCACTGTCAGTTAAAAACTTATTCAAGCAAGCTATAAAGGCTTAAGTTCAACCCTCGAACAATAGTCTGAATCGAGGTATGAATTTAAAAATTACCGATGTACGAATAAGAAATCTTTGAGAACTGCTTTTGAATTTTGGCACTGGCCTCTGACCCATTTCAGACTGGTGGTCCTACTGTGCATCCCATTAATGGCGACTGGAACGATACTGCGACTTCCTTGCCAGATTTCTGCCGACTTCACCGTGATCCATTTTGGGAAAGCACTTAACAGCTCCCGGATAAGAACGGAGCGAAACATTGACGACATTGGATGCACAAGAAAATGTGTCGAGCACCAGAAATGCAAGTCGTACAATTTTCATCCTGAAAAGAAAAAGTGTCAACTCAACGAAAAGCGACACGGAGAAAATGGCACCAAACTGATGGACGCTCCAGGCTGGCTGTACAAATCGACCGATTACAACAGTATGCTGGTGAGACTTTATTTGCGTTGCACACTTGAGAAATGGTTGAATGTCAGGTTGGGCTATGAAATGAAATCAAAAAGATCTAGGGACAACTTGGAAATGTTTTGCATTCAAAATGAGATGTTAATTGAGTGTATAATAAAAGAAAAGCCAAAGAGTACGAAGATCAAACTAGGTAAAAAAAGATATACTGTCCAATATATTATATATTTCTTTAATACAACCAATAGTCAACTTTTTAGGAATCAACACTGCAAACAAATACATTATAAGCCTTCGGCCACAAGTCTTTTATGATTATGTAAAGAGTCTCAAAGTCTCCGAAGGCCTACAAGTGGCAGATAACTTTAGTTGCATGCTATTATTCTTTGTACATTTCTCTTGTTTTTCTCTTTCTGCGTGGATATAACACTATTACCTCGCAATCTTGTGCAGATTGGAACAACATGCAAAGCCCTGAACCCATGTCCACCAAACGTCCTGTGTAGAGATGCGTGCGACCCTCCGTTCTACGAGTGTATTCACTGCGACAAGGATCACCATGGCGCACACTGCCATCTTTCATCTGGTATGCTTTCTGTTGAAAAAAAACATATTTTCGTTACCCTGAAAGCACACCTTCAGTAAAAAAACGTTGCCATTTTGGAAGCGTATGAGCCACACCCATTTGTAGGTGTTTTTTGAAATCCAATTTCTAAGACACGATGCACAATCGATTGCCCTACCTCGCTACTCTTCCAAAGGATTTGTCCCCACCGATTGCTCGAAGTATCGTCTCTCATTGAATGCATTGTCTGGTATTATCTAAATACTGCTCTTATCTTTAAGAAATGGACGCCTGCAATAAAAGCCCTTGTCAAAATGGAAACTGTTTGGATGAGAAAGGTGGATACTCTTGCGTTTGTAATCCAGGGTACACGGGAAAGGACTGTGAATTAGGTAGCACTTCACAAACTTTCTTTACTTCCTTCTCTATTTTCTTTTCATTGTTTAAAACTGTAATATAAACACTTAAGACTATAATAAATCAAAGTATAAAGATAAAGAGGAAGATTATTAATAGTTCATATACAGCACTGGTTGTTACATTGACAATCCATTACGCATTTCATTATGCATACGTCATCATGGATAAGACCCATGCTTGCTAGAAACTATATGAACAATTAACAATTTGCATTGTATTGGGCTCCGAGTATTGGTGAGTAAATTTGCCCCAGATGTATTCTGAATAAATTATATATTGTTTTTGGTGACCTTAGTGATGTGCTAATTGCATTCATGAACAATTAACTTTCTATTTGCTTGCAATTACTTCAATGTGCCGACAGGTGTTGATGAATGTGAGAGTCTGCCTTGCTTCCACGGGGGAACATGCAGAAATGAAGTAAACAAATTTCAATGCGACTGTCTCCCTGGGTATACAGGCACTCATTGCGAGCAAGGTAAGCAACTTCCAGGTTGCAGACAACATGCGAGCCATCTTCGCAGCTCTACGTATGGAATGCAACAAGTGGAGAGGAGTTTCTTAGGTTCTTAGGAACCCAATCTTGAAATAAAAGCTTTCTTGCGATTGTCAGACGATTGTCACAAGTTTGCACACTCACGTGGTATCCATTCACTATGCGGCTATTTTGTTTCTGTCGATTGGTGTTGTATTGAGAAAGCCACCAGCTATTCTCAATTTGAAGTTATTCATTTTGCGTATTTACTTTTCGAATAGAATTTGATAATATTGATAATATCCAGACATACCAAAGGTCTTGGATGCCGCACGTTGATTCAAGGGACATTTTGTCGCGTCGATTCAGAGCGCATTTCCCAACAGCAATTAAAAAAAATTCATTTCTAACCTTGTTTGTTCCATAAACATGGCCTTGCCCATAAATATTCTACACCAATGCGTCCTGTCATTAGAAAACACTTCTTGATGATGAAATAAACGACACAATTCCTTGACCTTCTAGACATCAATGAGTGTGCCAGCAGCCCTTGCCAAAATGGTGGAACATGCGTTGATGACGTCAACAGATACGCCTGTCACTGCATTCCAGGTTTCATTGGCCTTCGATGCCAAACTGGTAACTCTTTTGCGAGATTGCTGTTTGTTTATGAAAAGAGAATACATAGTTCGTTCAAGTAATAAAACAGCCTGCAAAACTAGCTCATAAAATTATAAAATCATGCCAACATTTGCAATGCAGACATTTAGTTGGTTAACATTCTTTGCTAAAAGTAATGGAAACGACACCTAGTAATTGGAGTGAAATTTTCACTTTTCTGATTGTACCGCTCATTGCTGCAAGTCAGTTAAACGAGAGGCATAAAGTGAAGAAAGACATTTCGAAGAGGTTGGAAAAAAGCAGAGATAACAGCCAAAAACACTGATTTGCAGTTTATTAGAAAACACTTCTTGATGATGAAATAAACGACACAATTCCTTGACCTTCTAGACATCAATGAGTGTGCCAGCAACCCTTGCCAGAACGGAGGAATATGCGCTGATGACGTCAACAGATATGCCTGTCACTGCATTCCAGGTTTCATTGGCGTTCGATGCGAAACTGGTAAACTCTACAGACAATACCATTTGGCCATTTGGTAACAAAATGACTCTTAAGCCATTGCCCATTGTTGATAAAAACAAATAACGTAGAACGTTCTACCAATTGAAACTGGTCGTACTCTAGCCATGTGAATAGATTTGCTTCACTAGACTTGTTTCTAAAATTGAATACAGGTTGCAAAATTAGTTCATAAATAGCTGGCATGATTACTCCGCAGATATCAACGAATGCGCTAGCAGTCCATGCCAAAACGGAGCAACTTGCAACGATGAAGTCAACAAATACACTTGCAGTTGTGTTCCCGGATATGTTGGCCTACAATGCGAAACTGGTAGCCTTCGTTTCCGTTTCGAATTTACTTCAGTTTCAACTTTCGTCAACAATTTTAAGCTTTAAGGTCAAAGAGGTTCCTCAAAACCTTGAGAAATTCAAATCAATGGTTAAAACCTCAACCTCAAATCTAAGCCCTATCTTTCAGTTCCAAAAATCAGAGTTAGATTTCCAATTCAAGGTCTTCTTGTTTTGCATATAAAGACAGCTGGTTATCGCTCAAAACTGGTATACTAAGCTTGTCTAAAGAAGCTTGAAAAAATATTAAATATTTACATATATTAGATAATAAATATGAATTGACATAAATGAATAAATGGATATAAAGAAAATACCGACTCTTTTTCTAATACTTAGACTACACAGTGAAATGATTAGTATCTCCTTTAAAAGAACTGTCTCTGTTAAAAATTTGTGGAATGATTTAAGCGACTTTACAACCGATCCAGGGATATTGCGTAGAGATATACCTATGTGATGATTGCTTTTGCAGACTTCAATGAGTGCGCAAGTAGCCCATGTCAAAATGGTGCTGCCTGCATTGATGGTCTCAACAAATTCACCTGCAATTGTGTCCTCGGTTTCATTGGTCTACGGTGCGAAACAAGTGAGTGAACATCCAATCTATAACTCATAACTTTCATTGAAGCTTGAAGGATACAAACTTGCTCTTATATTTAGTATACGTTTTTCAAGCAAATTTTTATCTCAATCAAAAGTACAAAGGTACAAAATTCAAACCGGTCAGTCGCATCTTAGTAAGGGAAATTCTTTGAAACATTGAAGATACAAATACTACCTAACAAAATCACTGACTTGCGTTTTGCAGACGTAAACGAGTGCGCAAGCAGCCCGTGCCAGAACGGAGGCAGATGCGTTGATGGCGTCAACAGATATACTTGCAGTTGCGTTCCAGGTACTATTGGCTTACACTGCGAAACAGGTAAGGGCTCATTTGTCCCTCGTATGGTTTTTTGATCAACATATACCTTTTAACATTTGATAAGTCTTTTAATAACATATCAATCTTTGTCGAGTATCCACACAGTGAACATAGAATGTAAACATACAATATGAACATTTCACAAAGCGAAGATTTCACAAGGTAAACATTTCACAAAGTGAACATTTCACAAAGTGAACATTTCACAAAGTGAACATTTCACAAGGTGAACATTTCACAAGGTGAACATTTCACAAAGTGAACATTTCACAAAGTGAATATTTCACAAGGTGAACATTTCACAAAGTGAACATTTCACAAGGTGAACATTTCACAAAGTGAACATTTCACAAGGTGAACATTTCACAAAGTGAACATTTCACAAAGTGAACATTTCACAAAGTGAACATTTCACAAGGTGAACATTTCACAAAGTGAATATTTCAAGAAGCGAACATTTCACAAGGTGAACATTTCACAAAGTGAACATTTCACAAAGTGAACATTTCACAAGGTGAACATTTCACAAAGTGAATATTTCAAGAAGCGAACATTTCACAAGGTGAACATTTCACAAAGTGAACATTTCACAAAGCGAACATTTCACAAGGTGAACATTTCACAAAGTGAACATTTCACAAAGTGAACATTTCACAAAGTGAACATTTCACAAGGTGAACATTTCACAAAGTGAATATTTCAAGAAGCGAACATTTCACAGAGTGAACATTTGACAAAGCGAACATTTAGTTTTCGGACTTTTGGATGAACGCAATACCAGTGTCTAAAAACTTCGAAAAGTCAATTTTGTAGCTGAAAATTGTGCAGAATTTGAGATTGGCGCATTATGTTTTCTTAATAATATGTTCGTTTTTTTCCTTTTTTTTGCTTTTCATCAGTTGAGTAATATTAAATAGATTTGTTTACTAACAAGCCAATAGTGAAAAACACGATTTATTTACTAAATGTACATTTCTGATACAACACAAAACAGTAAAATTTTCCCACCGTAACTGTAATCAGTCAGTCTTGTTTTGAATTGAAATTAAATACGTTGTTCTATTGAAAAAATTAGAAATGGTGACATCACAACATTTAATAATTGCTTAATCTTGCAGACATAAACGAATGCAGCAGCAGCCCGTGTAAAAACGGAGGAGCTTGCCTTAACCAAATCAACAGCTATGCATGCAACTGCGTATATGGTTACGTTGGTGCACAATGCGATATCGGTACGACACTTCAGAGATTTTTTCATTGAACGCAGTCTAATCTCTTTTGATATATTATTAACAAGATCTTTACCAATAAAATTGCTGCTACTACAAACTTCAATCCCTTCATGTTGCTGGTTGACACTGCTAGTATAACCCAAGCCAAAATATTTCCCAAAGATTTCTAAACTATTATAGGAAAATATGGAATCTCCATAACTAATCAGTATTTTTCTATTCTCAACCGGCTATCTGTATTGTCACCTTTTGGTCCTTTTCAACATTTGACTTCTCTAAAGATGTCGAGTGAAAAAGAATTTTAACAATGCAAAGGTTCTGAAATATCCAATGTTTGTATTTAGTTGCAGAATACATTGGATGTTACCAAGACGGAAACCCGCGAGCGCTGCCCATAGGACAGAGGTTAACCATCTCCGAGGGTCATCTTACTGCCAACTGCATTAAGAAATGCTTAGCCCTGAGCCATCCATACGCAGGGCTACAGTTCCACACTCAATGTTTCTGTGGAACAACTTACAGCCGGCATGGGAAAGTAGATGAAAGCAGTTGCAACACACCATGTAGGGACAGCACTGGTTTGAAATGCGGTGGATCGTGGAAGAATTCTGTCTACAAAACAGGTATCGTGAAATCTTATCTCTAATAAGAAGTTCTTAAAGAAACTGTCCCTTCATGGTAGAATCGTAGCAATAAAGGCTATGATGATGCCTTTTCTTAAACTTTTTATTGCTTGACAGGATCTCGGTGCCATTTCAGTCATATATTTATCACTGTCAAATAGCTGAAACCATTCTGCGCTCTAGAAACTAATTCAGTGAAAAGCAGAATCGATAGCCAGTGGATGACTGTAGTCATAAACTTAGGAAATTCCCTGATTTCCTTGATGATACTGAAACCTGACTGTCAATAAGTAAATTTTCACTCCAGGAAAATTGGATGTTTGGGTTGTATACCAGGCCTAAATATTTCAACGTGCTTCTGTCCCTTTTTGTTATTAGTGGCATAGGGTCCAAGTACTTCTGACACGTGTTCTCTGCCTTAGGGTACAGCAGTAGTAAACGGCGATGAGTCCTGACACCCACAATAAAACATGGAACAACGAAAAACCAACTGGATACAAATTTAGAATGAATCAGAGGATTAGAAAACTTGCACAGCCTGTCAAGAGTCTTGAATGGGAGCACTTTAGACCTTGTTTTCAAAATTCTTCGCTGTGAACAAGACGCAATTTTGACTTTTGTAACCAAACAGACATCGAAAAAAAGATGCCGCAGTTTCCTTTACTCTGCATCTACTATTTCGCGATAACTCGATCCATCGTGAGCTATCAAACTAGGAGCAAACAAATTTGATTTTCAACAAGCAGTAATAAACCTCAGATGTAAATCCCCTTATGCTCGGGTCCTCTTATGCCCTGTTTACACGGGAGCCAAATGGAACTACTTCTGTAGCGGAGCTAAAAGAGAACGGATAGCAGGGCCCAAATGGAACGGTTCCAACAATTCTCGTGTAAACGCAACGCCTATTTGGGCTAGTTTTCGGAACCGTTCCATTTTCCTTCGTGTAAACAGGGTCAATTTTCAAGCTCAAGATCCCATTGAAACACAAGTTATCATCACTTTGCAGGGCACTACACGAAGCACTAGCATTTTTTTCAACCAGCACTTTACAGAATTTCAGACAATAATTGATTTTCATCATTTTCTTTATGGCATCGTATTATTTAAAGGCCAGAAATAATTTTCAAAATGCATCCGTTGTATGGGAGTTTGTCTTTAGTTGTTCAAGCCCATTCTAGCGAGGCTTGTCCTAGGACATTTTTGGTCGCCGTAAACTTTGTCCCCACTACAAAAGGGCTGCCTTTCTCAGCAGTCTAAGGGAAACTACAGAAAGTAGCAGAGGTCTGGACACTAATGTACAATAGCTGAGGTCTGGACACTATTGAGCAAGCGGTGCGTCTTCGCGAGCCTTCGAACATCGTACGAAATGTCGAGGGCATTCTAAACAAACATTCGAACATAAAACAACGACCTAGCAGTAGTAGGGCTACTACCTCATACTGAACACAACGCCTTTTGGTCTGTTTTGGGTCTCATCGTCTTGAGAGAATGGAGGAAAAGTCAGGCTTGCAAAGATGCGTGTCCATTGACGATCAGCTTATAGAAGAGGTTTCGAAAATGCTGGGCCTTGATAGAACAGGAACGGATATTAACGGAAATCGAGAGTACTGGAAAGAGAAGTTTGAAGAGGCTGATGCGACTCTTCAAAGCTGTGAGAAGAACCGGAGGATACTCGAGAAACAAAATGAGGACCTTAAGAAAAAGCATGAGCACCAGCAAAAGGCATTTGAAGATGCCAAAGCAACTATGACGACATTGCGCGCAAGAAATGAAACTCTAGAGAAACAAAGTAAGACCAAAGAGCGAATCAAAGAAGAGCAAGTGGAGGCGATGACTGAGCTACAGAAAGAACTCGTCTCGCGTAAAGAAATCGTAAGAGATGTGGAGCAAAGACTGAAGGAGAGTCAAGAAGAAGTCGTAAGGGGAGCTGAATTGAAAGCGATTCTTGAATCTGTAAATGAGAAGGCCAATCAAAAGGCTGTGGCACTTGAAATATATGTGGAAGCTCTCGTCGATATAAAGGGTGTGTATGAGACGAAAATTAAAGAGATGGGTGCAATTATTAAAAGGAAAGAATCTGAAGTGAAAGAGACCATGGATAAATTAAACGCGCAGGCTGAGATACTCGAAGCTGTGGAGAGCGAAACATCATGTTTGAAAGAGGGCATTCTAGAAATCCAGGGGAAGTTTGAAAACTGTTACAAGATGAGGGACATGGCGGAGATAAAATTCCATGAGCTGCGTGAGCTTTATGCGACAAACAGTGACAAATTGTCTGACGAATGTTATTCACTCAATGTTTCACTCCAGAAAGCTTATAGTGACTGTGACGTCTATTGTAGAAAAATAGAAGAGTCAGAAAGGACTATTGAGGGATTGAACGAAGAAATATGTACAGGAAAAGAGAAAATTAGCACTCTAGAGGGGCAAGTTAATGAAAGAGATGGTGAAATAAGCACAGCAAAAGTTCTTGAAACCGAACTTAAGAGCAGGCAATCGGAATTGGAACTGAATGATGCTGAACAAAAGGATGAAATCCGAAAGCTGAGGGAAATGTTTGATGCAGCGAAGGCGCAAAGCGAGTCTTTAGAAAACATGTTTGGCCAGAAGACTAGCGATTGCGAAGAGAATGAAAACAAATATAAAGACGCGAGCTTTCGAATTCAAACATTGGAGGCTAGATTGAGGGAAGAACAAGATAAGCATTCAGTGACGCTGGAAGTGAAGGAAAAGCTACTTCAGGAGAACAGCAACCTGCAGGGGAAAATAAAGATGTTACAAAATGAATGTGACCAGAAAGAGAAGAAGGAACACGATTTAGGCCATAGCTTGAACGCGGCACTGGAAGAGACTGGCAAGGTGAAGAAGGAATTAGAGAAGGCCTCTGATAGGGCATCAGAGCAAGAACAAAAGTACCAGGAGTTAGCAGGAAACAATCACTGTTTGATTGCGGTGAATGACGAGAATGAGCAAGAGATTGCAGCCTTGAAGAGCCACATGGAGAAGCTGAAGGGAGAGCTATGGACTCTGCGTGAAAAGAGCATCGAGATAGCGGCAGCAGCGGATGTTGTTGAAAAGTTCAAGGAACGATGCTGCGTGTTGAACGAGGAAAAGAGCGAGCTACTGGCAGTGGTAGAGAGGCTCAGAATCGACAACAACCGACTGGCACGGTTGAATGAAGAGCAGAGAGAGGCGATATGGAAAGCGAGGCAGGGTCGCTCTGTGGCCCAGTCGCGAATAACGGATTTAGAAAAGGCTCTTCTTGAATTACGGGACGGAAAAGAATTGGAAAATCAAAAAGGTACTCCACAGTTTTGTTTCGAAAATTACGTTTCTGTCTTTCAGTACTGATTCATAGCGGAGGAGTAGCTCACTCTAAAAAGTCTTCACTGTTTACAGTTATGATTAGAGTAATGTTCTTGGCCTGTTCAACTCCTCAAGGTTGTGCAAACGTTATAATGTGAAAAAGATCTTGAAGCACTTTATCTACACCCTCACATTTGTTGTGATTCAAATATGGCTCTAGTGTCATTTACGTAGATAGATTCATACCACGATACACTTAAGCCGCAAGGGAATTGCAAACATAGTTACAAAACATGATAGTTACTAGAGAATGTTTTAAGGAGTTGCCAGGCATAAACCTTGTGATATCATGTTTAGGGGCTAATTGCAAAATTCTGATAACCGAATATTTAGTTACTTGACGGTTTCCTAATAGTTCAACAAATGCAGAGAGAGTATACAGAGCAAGCAAAAGACTCGGAAAGACGATGGGAACAGAAGTTGAAAGAAAAAGAGGTCGAATACGAAAAGCAGTTGAAACGAAAAGAGGCAAACGAGATTTTGTTGAGACGAATGGATGACCAATTGAAGCAAAAAGAGGCACAATTGGAGGTGAAACGAGGTGAGCTGAAAAGAATGCTGGTGCAATGCTCTGATCTGAAGAATGACAAAATGAGATGCGAAAAGAAAATTGGTGAGCCTGCTATTTATTTGTATATTGCAAATATATAGAGAGAGCTTTGGGGGGAAGCGAAGTAGAGATCTAGGGGGTAGGGATCTGAAACTCATACAGCTGTTTACGTCATAGACATAAAAACCGGGGGGAGCTGCCCGTCCGCTTTCCAGCAGTTGAGTTATCAAGTTTCCATCCACACCCCACGAAAGCGTCGCTACCCTGCTTATATGCGCCCCAGTCCACCCCCCCCCCCCCCCCCACACACACACACACTTTAAAGATAATCCCTATGCACTCAGCTTAGCTTTATACCCTCTAGAAATCTTTTAATTTAGCTTTCGAGCTTACATACTCGAGATAAAAGTAGCAGAAATGAAGTTTGATATATTAAGGCACCTATTGTGAAAATATATTTTGCCAATTTTAAGTAGGGGCGGAAAGGGGTGGTTATACCAACAAAGCGTTCCGTATCATCAAGACTAGAATGTCAAGGGGCATATGACGAACTGATGAAGTAGATCCCATCGCATAGTATTGTAGTTTTTTGTTTCAGTAATTCTGAGTGAGTGAATCAACGCTATAAATTGAAAGAGAGGGTTGCTCGCAACTCCATCTACCTAGCAGCTGAAGTCTTGTGTTTACTTTTGAAGAATCGCTGCAATTCACGGAAAGGACGCTTTCGGGGAAGGTAGAAAGGCTGGAGCCACGACTAAGCCAGTTAGAAGAGAGGGAAAAGGAGCTTGTGATGATGGTGAAACAGAAGGAGGCGGAAAACAAGAACATCAATGAGAGATGGGAAAAACTGGCAACGGCTGGTGTCGAGGAAATTGCCAAAGCAATCTGGGATTGAGACCTGAGCATGTCTTTATCGTTGTTATTATTTACTTCATTTTGCTACATTGTTTACACGGACTTTTACGAGCCTTTGCAATTATGGTATTTTCTTAGTTTAAGATTTCCTAAGAGTTCTTAGTTTTAGCAAATCCTTATGACACGACGATGTAGGTAGAATGTAAACTTAAAATTATCTTCCTACTATTTGGAAACCTTCTTTGAGTATTTCTCTGATTGAAATGGTCGACAGGAAAGTGATTCTGTAGGCAAATTTGAAATTCTTGAAAGTCCCTAAATTGAATTTTACCGAGTAATACCCAAAATACCACGGAGAAGTAAGCAATATTTTTGGATAATTAGACTTGAACACAAAAGGTGGAAATAGTATGGTACATATGACAGGATTAACCAGATTCTTAGGAATAGATTCCCACTTTAAACTTGATGGATAAGCTCTTTTCGCCAAATTCGCTCAAGTAGAGCCACTGTAAAATTGACAATTTCGAGCGATGCAAGGACGATACGCGAGACAACTTGGAGCAAAACAATGACGAAACCTTGACAATTTGGCGGGAACGCAGAGGGGTCGCAATGCATTGTTGCCATGCATTTTCACATTGAGCCCTGTGCCGATGAGCCTGCATTGGCTGGAATGTAGTGTTCTTCTTTTCATTCCACGTGCGCTTTCCTGAAGTCGCATGTTTACATCTACTTGCATTCATTGACAATGCGACCTTTGTTTTATGCCATTTAGCACGACTAATTCCGACTACACAAACACTAACTATAATTCCTAATTAAGGCAGACAGTGGCAAACATTGTCTTCGATCATCAACACAGGTCAGCGAAGACTTGGATTTCCTTGCAAAGCGTTAAGTCCTCTGGGTGGTGTATGCGCTTAGAAAACGACAGCTTGGAATTTCAAACTCTCAAGTAATCGTAGTGCAAGATTTAGATTGGAGCCTTCTTCAAAATCCTGTGGCTTTTACAAAATTTTTCCAAAATCTGATTATCGCATAAACATAGTATTCATCGTATTTATAAACTAACAATAACAGCCTACCAGGGGTGGAAAATTTTTTTCTTTCTAGGACCACAGTTCAGATAGCAAATATTTTCTGCACCCTAAACAAGGAGCACAGAAAAGTGCCATGTAAAGTTGCGTCTCTTGAGCATTGAGAAGTACAGTGATTAAACCAGTTTGGAACTAGACATAATCATATCACATCTTCTATGAAGAATAAAACGACGACATGCACTAATATTTCAACCGTTAATAGCTGTATGACAATTGATAGCTTAGTTCCGAACGAATTGCTCTTGTTTGATAGGAGTTTTCTCTGCTTTCTATTTTTTCAATCAAGGATTCAGGTAAGGGCTTCTCTGTCTCACATGGTGCCATTATTCAACTATCTTATATTTTAACTGTAATTATGAGTTTACTCTTCAAAACTGTTCAAATGTTTTTGCCTATTGCAGGTCCTAAACAGAGAGCTTACTATATGGTACAGAAACAAAACTGAAACAATTTGATTTCTTAATTTCTAAATCCTACATTTGTCACATTGATTCACTCCATGAACTTGAAATGGCTCGCAGTGTTCAGCAGTTTATGAAGAACTTTTAAATCACCATCATGGTCTCCCAAAGTTGTTCCAAAACCGCCGTTCTGTAAAAATGCCACCCTGGTTGCTGTTTTGACTTCCAATACTGATCCATCGCCTTTTCTACGACCTTGTCATAATGTCCCAAACTTGGACCATTCACATCAACAAAGAACTCGTCATTTATATTGTCCTCTGCCATATTTCGGTCACTGCTGAAAAGATTCTCATATCTCGATACCATTGATTCGAGAATTGACTCGCAAGATTGCTTAACAACTGTAGCAGCCATTGCTTGCATTATCATTTCAGTATCTTTAAAAAGATTTTTGCTCGGATCAAAAAACTTTTTAATAATCTCTTTTGGGTCTGTCTTCTTCAGATCATCTTTTTTCAACTTAGCAGTCAGTTTTTCAAGTCTCTTGAGAAATTCTTTATGCTGATGTTTAAGCTCGTCACGGGGCAAAGGGCAAAGACGGTGTCTTGTTTCACTCTGAAGACCAGCTGCCTGCCTTCCATGATCTTTAATTACAGGAATTCCTCTGATTTCATTCTTCTCAGTCAGTTGTTGGCATGGTTGAGAGGCCATAGACAATTCTGACCAGGGGCTGTGAAAGAACCACACTTACTATGATCATCAAGGCGTTGGCACATCTTTCCAAACTGGCTCACGGCCTTCAAGAACAGTTCATACCTTTCATGGGGCAGAAGATGAACCATTTGTGCAGTGTTTACCACGACACCAAACTGCCCATAAACATCGGCAAGGCCAGACAAGTTGAGAAGAAAGTGAGCGTTCAGGATTTTACCCTTTAATTCTCTAGCTTTGTCTCCCTTTTCTCGTAATTTGTAATCTGCTGGCTCAGATCCTTTCTTGTTCCTTACAGCTTGCAAAATTTGATTCTCGGTGTGAATGTTGATGCACACTTCTGCTATTTGCAAATCTGGTCTCAGAAAAACCGACTAAGCTCTTCATATCCAGTTTCCACAAGGCTGTAGCTGCCACAAGCTTTTCGTAGTTGGCTCCCCAATTAAATAAGGTAAAGATTTGTTGGCAGACGTCTGTGTTTTGAACAAGCCATTTAAAAGTTACCATTTTACATAAATGGGTGTCGACTAGACCAGCCTTGTGCAACGAATCGTAGGTGTACAAAATATCTCTGCCTGCAAGCCATACATAGAGTCAAATGGGCGGTTGATTCGAATGTGAAAATAGGCACCGTCGAAAACAGTACTTTCGATCTGAGAACCATCGACTCCCAATTCATCGAAGCCTTCCTTCATATTATTACTAGCCAATGCAACAGCGTTGTATATATTTCACAACTGGTTGTCCAAAACTAATGACCTATAGCAAATTTTGGCCACCAGGAGAAATAGTCACTCCACCAAGAAATTGCCTTGATCTGTGCTTGTACGTGGCTTTATCTCAGAGAGTGCAAGTGGAGGTCCATGGCCGGTTTGCTCCATTTTGCCAGAAAGCAATTCCTTCATTCTAGATTTCACTTCCTTGGTGACATGAAACAAAAAATCTGGCGGAAATTTCCAAGAATGATTAAGTTCTCCAACAATTGCATTAGCTTGCTTCAAAATCAAAACGTCATCTTCATAGTCCAAGAAAGGACGCCCTTTGACATAGAGCTTGTAGCAAAGGCACCCTAGATTCATTCCTGCTTCATAGTTCTTGGTATTTCTCTTTTTTGCTTCTTTTACCCTTTGAGCTTGAGTTTGGAGGCTCTCGATGTGTCCCCTTGACTGCTGAATATGCCTCTTGACATGTTTCTTGAGGTTCCTAAATGCTTCTGGAACATTTTCTTCAGGTCCAAAACCAAGCCCAAGTGCCTCATTATATCTGAAACCTCCCCCCGTAGAGGTTTTTTCGGAGATGTCAACACTATAAGAGCAGACAGAGCAGGATAATTCTTTCAACTCCCTGTCAAAGCTGAATCCCGCTACCTCTATATCCTTGATTGAGCGTGCAAGCACGACTTTTGCAAGCAGCGTTTTTTTCTCGCCACTCGTTTGGCTCTGTGGGCTTTGGATTTTTTCGAACAGACTCCTCGATCTTCACAATGCTCGCTTTGATCAAGTTTATGTCACTGACAACCTCATTGAATCTTTCTGTCGCAATACATGTACCCTTGTGAGGAACGCTTTCTTTCTCTGCACCAACAACAGCTGATGTGGTACACTCGTGCGCATAGACGGTGAAAGGTACAATGTGAGAAGGTTGGTAAATTGCAGCTGATGCGAAGTCCATCGTTATCCCTGTCGTTTTTTGTTGCTTGCTTAGTTCAACTGATACCCGTTCTTGATCTGTTGGTCTTTTCTGTCCAGATGTTTACTTTTGATATCCACCAAAATTTAGCTTTTGCTGTCCATATGACGATAAATCCAAATGACTCTCATTTAGGTGCCAGTCTATCAGATGCTGACGATAATTTTTTTGCCAAAAGCTCCGCTTTGCAGCCAATAACTCGGGATGTTATTAAGGGGTGTTTCACTCTTAAATTTTTTGCGTGCATGTTTCTCCATTGCAAAAAAATTTTAGTCGATAGCAGGCCTTTACTTAAATTGCGAAACTATTTCCTCCCCTGCAAACTGCTCAGGCTTAAATTTTCAAAAAATTTAATAACGTTTAATTTTATTCAGTAACGTTGTAAAAGCTTGATTTTGATGACCATGTGTCTAATTTAAACCATGTTTAAGTAACAATAATTGATCTTCTGAGACGATCAAGTCCTTCACAACAACTTTAAATAAATTCTCTAGATCTCATGTTAGAGAACAGTCTTGGCACAATCTGGGATCCACAAAGTTTACCTTTGCATCGCTCTTTTACAAAAAGGACATTAATTTTGGTACGAATTCATAGATTCTATAACATCACAAAAATGAAGTGAAAAATTTGCAGAAAGGGAGAGCCTGTATTTAAACGAGTTTTAGTGGTACCAGTTTAGGAATATGTAACTTTTTTGCTTCTATATAAAAATGAAAGACTCACATTAATTTAGTTTCTTTGCTTTCGCCATTTTAATGCCCTTCTTTGAAATTGCTTTTTCGACCTATTGCATAAAATAGGCCAATCAAACTTCGAGAAGGTCAAATTTGAGGGACTTGATACGAAACATAGTGACATAAAACTCCTTGCAGTAAAAGGTCTCCTGGCACTAATCTTCTCTTTCAATTTAACAATCTCAAGCACCTGAATACCTAATACCCTTGTGGCGTAGAGAGCATTTCAAGAACTCTAAGACAAGCGTCAAGCAGTAACAAGTTAAAGGCCATCTGAATGTTTTTGGGGTAAATTACGCAAATTAAGCATTCATATGAAGCTATAAAGCTATATATCCTGGCACTGTCAATAAACTTTGTCCGGTTTCTGCAGTTCTATATCCACGACTGCACAAAACATATATTTTGGACATAAGCATCATAAGACCACTGAGTACACAGTTTCATGTTTCAGGCTAAACATGTTCTTTGACAACTAAGATGAATAGTGAAACAGAAAAACCGCTACAAGGAAAGTTCCACATGGTGACAACGTTGTCCAACATAAATAAGAAGCCTTCACATATATTCTATGTTTTTAAGATATTTAATTATTCAAAATGTGTTTTGTAGCGAACCTTTTTCGACACTCGCTTCAGGCTTCGTCAGCCTCTCTGCACGTTGATCGGATGGGTGGGTCTATGTTTCCATCTGCTCATCGAGATCCGGCATAGAGGCTTCGAGCACCAGAGGCAGGCATGACATGTCCCGCAGGTTAACCAACACAGCTGTGTTCGTAGCACTGAAGTCGGGAACGGAGATTAGAAGCACCGACTGTCCATCATCTCCTGCGCAAAGCAATGGTGGAATACAGTTTTTAAGTGAATGATTAATTAGTTATCAATGTAGCCTACGTTATGTCTCTGTATAGGTCTCCGTTAGGAGGAGCCATTGATCAGAGAATGGTCATTGCTCAGAAGGAGAGAAACTTAGAATGATACAAGCATGAATTTAAGGCAGAAACCGAAAAGGGATGAGCCAAATTACATAGCATATTCACAAGTGTTGTTGCAATAGGAAGTTCTCTGGTCTTTTGTTGAATATAGGCCAATGGAAAGTGGAACTTTTCTGGACTGCAGTAGCAGAATACATATTATATAAACAAGGCCTGATACATCCTTGTATGTAATTCTATAGAAATCATTTTATACATAGAACTGGTCATTACAACTGTAAGGACTTTGGAATTGGAAATTATGTTAAAAAATAGCATACTAACAAAGTTCTATTGAAGTATATCCAATTGGCAAATACACACCCTTGACAGTTTTTGTGATAAACGACGGTTGATTGCCAGCAAAGTAGACATGTGGGCAATTTTGCAAAACGAAAGGGTCTTCTGTGTAATATGGATAACAGCCTAACAAAGGTGAAAACAAAACCATAAAAATTAATGAAAATGAAATATTTGCATTTGGCATTGGATATGATCTAGCATTCAATCGTCTTGACTCTACGAGAAGGGCAACTAAGCACTCTTGGTTGTAAGTGAAAGTATCAAGTAGAGTGAAAACTACTCGCATATAGTATTCAATGAAAAGAATATGCCTTGAAGCAAATAAAAAACTAAATATTGGCTGTTGTTATATATCATTCCAAATAAAGATCCTTTGCAATGATTGACAAAAATATTCCTCTAAATTGTTAGAATACAGATAGATTTTAATAATCTACAAAACTAAGACCATGACAGGTCCTAGTTAAGAGCCAGTCACTGACTGTAACATCGGACTGCAATTTCCAAGCTTATTTTATCTATACCTTCCACTAACACAATTGAACTTCAATTAAATCACATACTCAGCGTATCAGGACACGTTGGGCATAAGTGTCCGCATTTGAGAGTAAACTCAAGAATCTCCATCCGATCTTCATAGCTTGAAAACTGGTATATGTTTTGAATATTCTGTCCCGATGTCCCAAGAAACCTGAATTGCAAGAGAGTTATTATCGCGCATGTTGATGCAAAGGCATAATCATACAGCTTCTAGGCTTTTCACGCTAGAAAACACAACGTCCGTTGCTATATTAACAACACCACAAAAATTTGCACAACCTTTCTAGCAATTATCGGTAGCTTTCTCTCTTAAGAAGTAGATAGTTAGGGAAATAACCATGATTTATACAAAGTAATGGAGAAAGAAGAAAATCGGCTAGTTAACACTAAACCCCAAAACGACAAGCTACGTGGTCTACTTAATGAACAGAGCCTGGTGGATGCCAAAATATTCTATTAATTGCCTTCAATGCAAGTAGCAAGTGGAAACACTAAAGACAATTCTAATTGGTTGCACAGTTAGTTGCAGAGAGAATGAATAATATGCCAGAAAACTTTCATGAAGCATACCTCACGCCACCAATAGCAACCTCGTAGGGGTTGCTCATGCTGTTGACTGTGGGAAATGACAAGGCCTTTGGAAACATGCACTTGTGGAGTGGCTGTTGAGGCATAAAGTGGTTGGATGGGTCGTATTCCCCCGGCATGATGTCCACTGGTACGCTTGCCTTTTTAAAGTAAACAAAAGCATTGTCATCCTGTCTTTGTGACAAGAAAAAATTAGAGCAGCAGGTTTGTATCAAACTTCAAAGAAGCTGCCAGATAATTAACTCACCCTTAACCATAAATGAAAATATAGGCTACTACTAAAAGACACCATTAAACTTACGCAACTGCAAAAAAGCTATTGATTGACAGTATAAAAATTGATATCTGCTTTATATTGACTCTATTTTCTACTTGACTAAAGAAACATTTTAATCATTTGAGAAAGCTCTCACATCACTTCTGATTTAAGAGATGCAATTAAAATAAAATAAGCAACACCTTGTTGGGTTTTATAAAAGCCATCTCAAATCCCAAGTCCTGAAAAAATGTAATAGTTCGGAGGTAAAAATTACATGATTTCTTACCCCCAGTTGAACTAGAATGTCATCTAAGTTCTGCATTGGTTCAACACTGCTTGCTTTGATATTCCTTGAAATGTACTTTGCCTGCAATGGATAAGTATCAAATTGAAAAATACATTAACATCATCAAAAGATAGTCCAGAGCATAAAAAGAAGAAATTTTACTTATAAATGTATCAGTAGTATAGTTTAATTCATAAGTGCGTGGGAAACAAAATTTTAACTTTCTTTAGGACTGAAGAAGACTTCTCTTCTTTGACAAAGAAATTACGTTTAAAGATTTTATAAAACCTTGATACACGTCAAAGATTGTGCAATTAAAACCTAATCAAATGTTAAAAAAAAGTCAGTTAGTGTATTGTCATAAAAAGATGTTCAAAAAAACAAAATATTGCAAAAGATGGACAAATATTTATCTTGAAAGTAGCAAAAACTGAATACATACAACTTTTTCACTATCCTTGGACTGTGTTGATTTACTCAATGAGTTACCCGCAACTATTACTCTCACAACTTTTGCAAAATCATTTTGGTCCTAGAACATTAATGTGTTGGAAACATGGAAAAGCATTTACACATTATGTATAAAAGACTGTTGATAGCATTAAAACGAGACTTTTCTACATGTGAAGATACATAGAGGCAGAGGTTTATTTATCTTCGGCCAGAATCATTTTATGAATCATGCAGTCACATATGCTTCTTTTTGCAAATGATAGATCTTGTATCAAATGCATCTGCAAAAATACTTTAGATCTTTGTATATGTCTGCTTATTTTCTACCAATGATGTTTCAAATGGATACTGCATAATGTTGTCATGCAAGGTCACTTCAAGCAAACATACCACAGATGCAATTTGGTAAGAACAACTTGTTGTTAACACCACCTGGCTTTACATTTGAAAATATTGTTATGAAATACCTCTGTGCTGCCAAGCTGGCCAGTAATCAAGTCTACAAACATCTGAAGAGCAAGCTGGTTATGGTCCTCTGTGCCAATACCCAGACCAGATATAAGTGCCACATATCTAGGCAAAAACAACTAAATTTACTGAATTTGCTTGGTATGACTTATGTCAAAACTGAATCAAAAAGCTACATATATCATATATTATTTCATTCATAAAGGGTATGCTGTAATCGATTTCCACATATACCTGTAGCCTGTGTAAATCTCTACAAAAATATAATGTACGTAATCATGCACATTAAATTTACAAATGATGTAACTAGTTTTGAAACTACTTAGAGAACTTGCACAGTATTTGATACTCCTAAAAAAATCAAAATCATCATATACTGGAAAATCATAATCAACATGGCCCTGAATGAGCATGTTAAATAGCAGCACATTTTTAGTCAAAGAAAAAGCAAGGCAACAATCTATGATCTATCTATGAACCTGTCTTCTCCCTTCGTCAAGGCCAAGTCCAAGTCTGGCATTGGTTGATATGGTAATCCACTGTACGTATAATCTTCAACAAAGAATTTTCCACCATCAACTTCACTTCCCAAAACAGCTATTATTGTTCCTGAAAAATAGACAGATCTTTCATCATTACATTCTTTACTTCAAATTCATAAAAACAATTGGGCCAACCTTGTTTTATAAGAATCATAAAGTCCATGGATAATAGTGTATATATTGACAACTGACAACAGCAAAATCTAGTGCTTACCTGTAACACAAGAATGAATGGGAATGTTGCCTGCAAGTGACACACGCTGAGATTCATCTTCAATAATCAATTCATCTGTTTCATCAATATATTTCTCTCGTGGTGGCAATGGCATAAGGTTGTGCTGAAATGAGAAGAGGAGTGTCAAGTGACACTGAGAAACAGTAACATCCATAGATTTTGGATTAAGGTATAAAAAGGGTCATACCTAATGCAATGAAAGAAAGTCATGATCGCCTTTTTTAGACCTTACATATAAGGATTCTGCCATTATGGCTAATATTCCGTGCTTTTGTGCTCAGAAATTCAGATCCACATTTAAAAATTCGCTTAACCAAGGTGGGTGGTCACAAAGTTGTTTATTGAAAAAAACAAACTCAACAGTCTTTTCCCGTATGGATGAGGCTTTAATGCCATTTAGAAAATGGAAGACAAACAAGCAAAGACATTGTTGGCAGAAAAAGAAACATTGTTGGCAAAAAAAGATGTCTTACTAACAAACAATAAATGACAATTAAACACATGCCTATCCATTAGAAATAAATTTAAAAATGTCCATTTCAAAAACGACTTTCTCAAGTGGGCAAACCTACTACTCAAAAATGGATTATTATGACTGACAGCTTCCAGAAATCACTCTTTACAAGGTAAATGTCTGGAGGCAAATTATTTATACTCCCAAATGTGAACAAGCACATGCCTGTGTGCGCACTTACATTTGCTCCTACTAAATCCCCTAATATCATTATTTGAACTGAACACCAAGTAACATTATAACTTAATGTAATTCACCTTGCCTCCCAGTCTTAATAGCAAAGTAAGAATGAATCTTGAATTAACAAAGGATTATACCTCTTGACTAATTTCATTCAGAATACTAGGTTCCAGTTCCATCTTTTTGAACAAAGTACCAATGACACAACATTTTTTATCTATCTCAAGTTCTGATAGCTTTTTTATAGCAACTGTATTACCTAAAAAAGAATTTTCTTTAAAAAATTTAAATTGATTTTCTTCAAAAAGAGTTGGTGGTGTTAAAAACAAGGAAAAAGCAATACTTCAAGAAACTGTTGATTAGCAATGAAAAAGTGCTATGGAAAAAAGCTAAAATTATTAACTTAGTAACAGTTTAAGAGTTTAGATGACTTACTTCATATGACATATTAATGCAATGTGAACATTTGCATGTAATGTTAGTACAAAAATATACTTCAAAATGACCAAAAATAATAAACTAGAGTAAGAACAGTAACATTCAGATAACCTACAGTCAATTATCAAGAACTCTCATTCAGCAACAAAATGAATTCCATCTGTGAATGCCTTTATCTCACTACTAATATATTCATTATCTCATTATCATCTCGTTTCTATCTCAAAGAAGAGACTTTCAGCAAAATTCAAAACATGCATTGACTCTGAGCATAAGCTCATGACTAAACAGCGTTTTCCTCGCAGATTGTAGAATAGTTTCAAGTAAATGGTATGCTGTATTGTGAAGACTTGTTTATAAATATTTCAAAATTGTGCGAGCTTCCAACCTTTTTTAAAAGAGATATAAGCAAAGAAAGTGATAAAATTCAATACTGAAAAACCTGGTTTTATCAAAGATTTTGCAAGAGCGTACATCTAACAACAAATTCATGTAAAAAGGTGACAGGCTGGGATGATACCTTTAATTTACAAAGAATACTAGTAGTGATGAAATCGATATAAAAAAATCTCAAGCATAAAAAATAATGTTAACTTCATTAAACATCAAAACTTTAAGTAACATGCCCCATTTTTTTCTGACTGTCGCCGCTAATTTTTTCCTCATTGCCATTAATCGGACTGCATAAAGCTGTGAGTACTGAAGGTCAAATTTTCGGCCTTGCAACATAAATCTGTCAGAAAGACTTTTGTAAGAACAAACGCATCTTTGCTTTCTTGCCTCCATCATTGATTTCCCGCTCAAAACAACGATGGTGATGCGGAGCCCCGTGAAATATCGCCTGGTCAGGAGCCTCAAGAAATATCAGGGGTGTAAAAACCGGAATACTACTAGCAGGGGCGTGCCGAATCAGGGGTATGGGGGGTGTGACACCCACCACTTTTTGTAGAAGCAGCCGGTAATTGTTTGCCTGTCGGTAAAAGTTGAAACAACTATAACAGCGTGTCGGTATTTCGGGGAAGAATTAAATTTGCACTTTTGTTATATCCAGCTTAGACACAAAGGAACCACTACGGTACTTGAGTATAAAATGTGTGCGCTATGATTTACTATCTTTATTCAACCCTGTCAGTAAATTTCTCATGTTACTCAGTCAAAAGCCCACTGACTACTAGACGAATTTTTATAATTTTTATAGCGAAATTACATGAAATAACAGTAATGAAATAACTATTACCAAATGCACATTCTCCTCTATACTTTAGTCATAAATAACTTTCAAGTCACTCACCTAAGCAAGCAAAACATAAGGTTAAAGAAGGTAGCAACGTGTGCATTCATAATACACGAATTTTATATAAGAAAACCTAGCTCGAGACCTAGCATTAATAGTTTTTTAATTTTTCACTAGTTTGTAGTACTAAAAATTTCCTAAAAGTTTCTTATTTTTAGATAAGCATTTAACATCAAATATTGCTCCTTCCCTCGCATATTAATTGTATTAAAGTTTATAACACAGCAGTACGATTATTATTTTGTTAAAGTTTATCACATATTGTATCTCTTGTTGATTATTATTTTGGAAACAGGGGTACTTTTTATCGAGACTCCCGGTACAGTGCGCTTAAATTGTTGTACTATTTTTATTATTATTACCGAGACACCCGGTTCGTATTATTTTCCGGCTCAGAAAGTCATCTTATTTTTTTAGAGTTTCTTGAAAATATTGACTTGGTTTTTAAAGTTTCTTAAATTTTTAGGGCTCTAGTACTATGCTTCTTATAAACCGGCTTTCTTATAAAAACGTGTAATTTAGAATATAAACAAACCATACGCTCTCTCGTAATAGGGGCAAGGATAAACCATAAAGAATCAATTAGAATACAAGGCGGCCAAAAACCACATTCTTCCTCAATCAAACTTCTACATGGAATGAAAGCCCTTCATCAAAATAAGCAAACCCTCGCAATGGTCCTCTCCCCTGAAAATATATATTACTGCAGTTAAAAGAACAGTTTTCGAAAACCTGCACCTTCAGAAATCTCATTAGTCCAATAGCAGGATTCAATTATTTGATCTGACGGTCTTTTTTTTTTAAATAATTGAAAATGAAGCAGAACACATAAGTAGATTATATTTTGTTTTTGTGGTACTCTGTCGTCTAACCGATTTTCCCATCGCACGATGGAGAGAGCACTTACATTATAAGCTTCAGATGATTTAATAATATTATTCTTCCAATTAACTGTAGTTTGATCATACGTTCCCAGGAAATGTTATATTGTGTGTTATGTATTTCATTGGCCATATCACAACCGATTCTATTCATATTTGGCTAATTTTGCATATTTGGAAGTATTTCGTGGTGAACTTTTTTGCTATGCGCTTAAAATTTAATATACCTAAGATAGGTTTTTGGTGACATCACACTTAAAAACCATTTGTATTTTTCAGAGTGTCTTCATTTAACAGCCCCCTTGAGTGATTTGGGTCTCTGTGGGTGGGGCTCTGCCTCAGCTCCGCCCACTCCCCGCCTAAAACTGAAACCTCGTCTGGAAGGGAATCAAATTGAATTGCTCCTTCATCGCGCGGGCTGCGATGCTATGTTTATTGGATGGTCGTTGATGGCGGACGGTCGGACGAAGGAAAATAATGAGCAGTAGATCTATATAATTGGTTGTTTTATTCTCAAGACCCAAGTCGAAATGCCTATCTTCAAAAGGCCAAGTTTCAAAGGGACTCGAAAAATTCCGGATAGACGCGTTGATGCTGGCGCTACCAGTAATCAATTGCTGGATAGACAGAGTTTAGACCCTGGTGTCGACTATGAACAAAATCCAGTTAAACTGAATCTTGGTGGAAGGAATTTCATCTTTTCTGATGGAGACTGGGTTTGTGAAGGTATTTCCTACCGAAATAATCTATTGATACTTCTTTGAATTTGAGGGTTTGATATAATGTCAGCTTGGTTTGGTGCACTACAGTTTCTGAGTCACTCCACATGTCTGTGATAGGCTTTAGCTATATAACAGAGATTAACATTAATAGTATCATTAGTATATTTATGTTAGACTCGTTGCAACTCAATGGTTTATTGGATTGACAAGATCAGAAGAGCTCAATATTACATCAAACATGATAGTGACCTCAATCGTATCAGTAATGCTGCCTCCAGTTCAAGGTCGAGCCCTAGTATAGGGTTTGTCAAACAAGAGTGAATTTTTGCGCACTGCCAATGCTGTTTCATTAATTTATCCTTGCAATGTACTGTTTTCAAGGCAAAGCAGTTTCTCTGCCACTAAAAATTCAGCTATACATTTTCAGCTAGAGGCCTGGTTTGAAACCTGCAAAGACATTTGCAATTACAAATCAAAATCAGTTTTATTCCTGCTTGCATATATCAATACATAAAGTGACATCAAAAACCACTTAAATAAAAACAATTCCAACCCCTGTAATGATGCTACAATTCTGACTGTTATTCATGACAAACATTGGCCTGAGCGTTTGAAGTCAAAGATAGAATATGAATGTTAGGCAATAACTGTGGGTGCAGCGAGATGCAATCATTCTGTTTGATTAATTTAAGCTGTCCGAAATGCAAACAAGCCCAATAAATGGGGCTTGACCATATACTGGGGAACCTTATACTGGAGGTAATATTACCATCATTACTCTTAGCAATCTGAGTAACAATGCAACCAATTTGTTCAGATTATTTTTTTGGCTTAATTGCCTTGCTTGAAAGTTGCTGGCCATGTTAAGATGGTGCTTATCTACAGCTTCTTCCCATCAGCATCAGAAATAGATTATGATTTATGATTGTGGAAGAGGAAAGAACAGCACCAGAAATATGACATTTTCCAGACCCAGTACTTGGTCTATAATTTGTGACATATCTTTTCTAATGAAGTCTGATTCTACTATAGATGGAAGCGACTCAGATGTTGCTACAATCCAGAGCAATAAAGAACTACAAAGACTGAGAAAAAGGGTCAAGGAGACAGAAGAGGAAAACAATTTGTTGAAATACAAAATTGAATTACTGTTAGATATGGTAATATTTTTTCCTATTTTCTTATTTCTTTTGATTGCTGACATGCTTACTTTTTTAATTCCCTAACTTCCTCAACCTTCACTTTTTCGGTGCATATATTATCTAGAATTCGGTGCATATAAGAATTTTCCAAACTATGGAAAAGATAAGAAATGACCAGCAGTTTATAAATGACCATATTCTGCTACTACACAAGATGACCTTAGATGTTTCCAACTTGTTTGTGTTATTTCCAACATATTGACTTATCATTCTTATCACACTACCTTAGTCCACATATTTCCAATTTCATTTTTGGGTCTTCCATTTATTTACAATTATTAGTACTCCATTATGGATGCTCCTTCGATGCACTTTGGTACAAATATTCTCTTGAAATTATAGAAGGACGCGACCCAGTAAACTTTGATCACTCTTCTTTCATTGACCTACAGACACTTGATAAATTCCAATTTGTATGAACTGCAGTGTCAAAACAGAATACTGATTAAAGAGCCAAGTGCAAATTTGACTCATTTGTCCGATCTTATTTTGGATGAATTTTTGAAGATAGTTCTGATTATTTCCTCTTCCACCATCTATAGTTCTGCTTATTCTGTCTACCACCACTTATGCATATATAGTTCTGCTCACTTTAGCCCCTTATAATAACCCATATCTACCCATGTGTTATAACCAGCTCTTTCCCATACCTTAGATCCATTAAAAAGTTTTTATTTGGTTCCATTTGTTTGCTAATCAGGGTAATAGTAATTTTGTACCATCTTTCTCTTAGGTTGCAGTCACTAATGCTGACCTTGATGTTATGCAAAATGAGCTCACACATCTTAGGGAGTTCAAAGAGAAGATTGAATCAAAAGGTAAATTGGATCCTAAGGCAGGAAAGAGATGAACATGTTCGGCTTGGAATGACCTAGAATTCGTTTCCTGACAGATAACAAACAATGAATTTCTAGTTGGTTTCACGATTGGCCAGAAGATTCAGGGATGCCAGCGGCTGAACTCATACTTAGTATGATGTTCTTATATTTTCTTAGTAATTCACTATTTCATCGCTAGTTTTTGTACATGCAGTTTTTTATGTTGTTGAAAGAAGTTTTATTCAACCTTGTTTTGTATATAGCTCACTATAATGCTTCTAGCATAGATTTACTTATACTCTCCATAAGAGTAAATATATTCCATCTCATTATATGTTTTTGAGTTGCCAAAGAATTTGTTTATATTCCATGAATCCTTAAAATATCATCTAATATAGATTAGATTTTCTATGGGACAGCTTTCTTCTTGGACAAGTAAACAATATATCAATGTTGGTATAGATTTTCATATATGAGGCTAGAAGCAAGGAATACTGCAGCCTCACTCTTGGGTTAACTCTGTTTGCTATACAGCTAGGTCTGATAATGCTTGGCTTATTTTCCACTGATTATCAGCCGAATGCTATTTACATATGATTTCCAATAGCAATTTAAACAACAGTGAAAGTACCTTGCTCCTTAGTTCCCTTAGAATGAAGTATATGTATCAATGCACAAAGTTTACCTTTTAAACACTGCTGAATTTTATTCAACACTATCCATAGTTTTTTTACTTTTTGAAGCAAGCTTTTTGTTTTCAAAAGCTAGTAAACTTACTTGAGTTTTTCAAAACTTGTTCCATAAAGCATTTGTTGTCTTCTTTTTCAAGCTTAAAGTTAATAGATATTTTTTAATAACTCTTTGAAGAGTTGCGATGTGAAGTGAACTTTGTATATCTTTGGTTTTTTTGAAATTTTGACTTTGCAATTACAATGTTAATTATTGATTTACCATGATAATGTTCAAGATAAGTTGCTTGTGATTGAGTTAATATAACCTAACATCAAAATTTCTGTGTCCTATCTTTAAAACATCTGTAAAAGTATGATATGGTCATTTTATCAAAGGTCCTGTCAGGTGCTCTGGCAATCTGATTTGCTCTCATCACATACTTTCCTAGATAAAGATAATTAATACTCAAGGGAACCTTGATCAACTGATTTTCAGAGACGCTCTGGAAACATTGATATGATAAGAAAATAATAGAAGCACTTATATTGTGCCGTGTATCCACAGGGCTCGTAGGCTCATCTGCTAGAAGCTTCAGGATGGATGTGATGGACCTCATTTTGACATCTGCTCTTACAGCTTCACCTGTAATGCATAAGCTGAAACCTTTTCAGTTGAGAGCCCCTCTTTCAACCCAAAGAGTTGCCAGTTCACTTAAATCTTAACAAAGAACCTTCCATTTTCCGCATTTGAACGATGACTAAAAATTCTTCTGTTTGCGTTTGGCAGATCATTCGTGGTACCTGTATATTGGCTTCTAAATGCAACGAGATATTAGCGCATAGCGGGAATTATTTGGCATTGATCAAATTCTTAATTTTGTAAACTTTGAAAGTTTCTTGTTGGGTAAACTTTTTATAGGTTACAATAAGATAACGCAGGCAGGAATCCTGAAAGAAGTATGCTTTGATTCATCAAGGATCCCATATTGATTATTTAACTTTATGCAAAGTTTCCTCAAGCACCGTCGATATCACAAGCACATTGAAACACGAGATGATAAGAATCTATAAAGATAAGAAATGTATCTGCTGCAAAAACTTAATTAGTAGCGATAAATGTAGTAGCGATAAATGTTTTCAATGACTGAAAAGGACCTCTATGTTATACAAGATATGCTTATGGAGTATTGATAGTGATAGTGCACGACAATTAATAGATATGACAATTTACCGATTGGGCTGGGTTATGAATTGCATTGCGTTCACTGTAGCAAGTATTGAGGCTATTTGAAGTGCTTCCAATGGAACATCTTAAAATTTCTGCTTTATAAGTTTTTTGCAAACAAGATCGAATTTTGAAAAATAAAAATCATTAATGTATTGAATCATTCAGCAACCCCGTGTAATCGCAACTCATTATTATCCTGAAATTCTCCTTGAACTTAAAGCTTTTGCAGAGGGCTCTCATTGCGCAGTCTCTGGTTATGAAATGAATGAGTTGCTGATATTTTGAAAGACCCCTCTGCACAATGCGAACTTTAATTTGTTGAAAGGCGTCTGCGAAAATCCCGCTAAAAATTTCAAAAAGATGAGTTTGTTGACAAATGCCTTTTTCTAATGAGAAAGAACACAAGCATTGCCGCTGTGCAGCGTCCTCGTTCCGCGGGCTCAAGCCACGGCCTCGCCCATAATTCATTGGTTCCTTCGCTTTCATGTGGGTTGGCAAAATAGATTCCGTTAAGGACAATAATTGTTTCCACAGCTTTACTCAAAAGACTCTTGATCTCCCAGAAGACCGGTGGAATTCTGCTGTCTATTTTGAAAGAAAAGGCATGGATAACTCGGAGGTAAGGCTGCTTGATACCCCTAACTGGTTAATTGCTCTGGTTTGTAACCATGCCAAGAGAGGGCCTACTACCCTATATCAGGGACTGTGCGCTCTTTGTGAAACGATTTAGCTATGAGTTGATGCGCGAATTAAGCCATCACTGTTGTTTATTCAAAGTAATAGTCTCGCCTTAAAAGACTCTCCTTTTTCTAAGCATTTACTCATTATCTACAATTGGGAATAGAAGCATTATCAGTTGTGAATGACTAACATCCGGAGGGTGCAGAATAATTTCTTAATCACGCCCACTTGGTCAGAAGCCTATATTTAATTTGTAAGAAGCCATATAACTATGAATATTGTTTGGTGAAAATTGTGTCTGAGTTTTTGTATTGAAATGGAAACGTGCTGCATAAGCTTGCCCTCTGACAGCTGCAAACCATCACAAGAATGGGTTCCGGCTTATCTCTGGTTTGGAAAAACAACTTCATGTTGTAATTGCCTTGATTGATAGCAGCAAACATATTTCTGCAAAGACAATTTTTACTAAAGAAGGGTTATGAAACGGTTTTTTAAAGATCAAAAGTATTTTGCGGTTAGAGACAGAATAACTGGAACAATAGGTGGTTTTTAGGTACTCCGTAGAAGTTCCATAGTTTTTGCTTATATGGAGAACTAATGCATATAACCCCTTCTAAATATATGTGTAATATGCTCCGAATTTTTATAGCCACTTGTCTCGAAATATATGTGTAATATGCTCCGAATTTTTATAGCCACTTGTCTTGAAAAGCCTGGGCATTGTAAGTGTCATAAACTTGGTCTCATTCGAAAGTGAAGCACTGCATTAAAATATTTGGGAGCTTTGTGAATCATTAAGATCATAACTTTGATTAATATTTCCGTGGGAAATAAAGAAATATTCCTATGAAAAATTCATTTTAAGTCACAGTGTTTGATGATCTCATGCTTTCTGCCAATCATGATCTTTTCATATATTTATTTAGGTAATCCTGACTACCACACAAGCAGATGGTAAGCTGTCCAGACCTTTGATCATATAAATCCCTTTATCGCTATTACATTTATTGATATTCTATCTTTCTGTTGAAAAGTTTCAAACTTCAGACACTATGGTACATATGTTTTATAGCACAGAAAAAGTGTTGGCTTGTGATTAGTATCTGATCTTGAGTTTTTTGGAACTAGCTCCAAACCACCTTTCATCTATCCTATTTTCTTGTTTGGCCTACTTAGAAGTAAGTAAAAACTCTTTGTGCATAGGAAAATGTTTTGTCATCAAAGTCATCATTGGTATTTGATCATCACACTTAAGCTAAAAGAGGCTTAGAATATCAAAACTATCCTTTTGCCAGTTTCCCAGGCATCTTGGTGCTAGTGAGAAACTATTGAGAAACTAAAAAGATCAAAGATGTTGAATCAAAGAAGTCACATGCAAGTTATTTCTCTATGCTAACAATAAAAAGAATGCCAATTTGTATGCAGATATATTTTACTGAACCCCAATGTACCAAGTCTCAACTGAACCCCAATGTAAATATTCTGGAGAAAGATTTGTTGTTGCTGTTTATGATTTTTGTGGCAATACACATGCTGCTACTTGCTGGGGAAAGCATTACTTTTGAAGTTTTCCCCTCAACACCTGCTGCTTCATTTACTGATGACATTGTTTTCTTTCTGTAGCTTTGAATAAAGTGTTCAAATTTGCTGATGTGGAGGAAACAGGACAGGTGGATGTGGCTACCATTGCTACATTGGCTGTTCAGCTGATGGGAAGTGAATTTAACGAATCAGAAAAGGAGCTGGTCAATAAAAAGGCTGAAGTAAAAGCAGAAAAAGGTGTGTTTTCATATTTTTTTATCCAAGGAATGTTCCCTGCATGATACAGTGCTAACTTTAAGATGAAGACTGTCAAAGATAAATCCATTCACATGATTGTGTTTATCATCAAAGGTATGCTTTCATATGCAAGCTTCTTGGAAATAATGCAACAGACCATGGCAACTACAACCCACTGGGGTGCGAAACTGAAAACTCCACTAGATTCTTCTGTTGGCTTTGATTCAATTCAAGAACAGTTACGATTGAAGGCACTTAAAAGAGGATTTGAGTTCAACATTATGGTAGTGGGTATGTCCTTGCTAATATATATATTATCTTTGCTCTAGGATTCAATACTTTTAGTTGATCACAAGGCTGGGATTTTGTATGTTTCCAGCACTGCTTTTAAGCAATTATATGTGCTAGGCAGGCAAATGGGCAAGTGGTGAACAGTTGTCTCCTCAAATATCAAACACAATAGAGTAGGGATAGAGTAATAACTTCGCTTTGCCTTGACAATGTCATTGATCTCAACTCACAGTTTTTATGTGTTGGTGATCCAGCATGTGTTTCCAGTTTCTACAGATTGGAATGGATAGTTTTTTATTTTAGGTATATTCACTACCACCAGGTGTTGGAAAGCCTGCTAATAGCTAGAACTGTTCAGTGGTTGCTTGATTTTTACTTAGCTTGATTTTCTCTCTGCTGATTAACCCTGAATGTTTTATTTTGTTTAACAGGATCATCTGGACTTGGCAAATCAACTTTGGTAAATACATTATTCAAAACAAAAGCAAGTAGACCTACTTGCACTGAAAATTCCAATGGCATTCCAAAAACAGTTCAGATAAAAACAGTAACACATGGTAATTCTGTTTGTGTATGTTTTCCCAGTCAAATCTGATTTAAAAGGCATTCAGAAGACTCCTAGGTCCACAATGAATGACATGTTATTCTTCATATTAACTGTGTTTGAAATTTTATTTAAATGGTTCCACCTTCCCTGATGTTTTAATTTATATATCACTTTATATATGAAGTAACAGACAAATGATTTGTACTTGATATTTTTTACTCTCAATGTCATAGCTTTACCATTAGAAGGTTGATTATTACAGGTGGTAAATTTGTTGCAAATTTGTTGTTTATGATTCTTCAAAGTTATCATTCTTTTTCTATTTCTAGTCCTGGAAGAAAAAGGTGTAAACTTGAAGCTCACTGTCACAGATACCCCTGGCTTTGGTGATCAAATCAATAACGCTAACTGGTCAGTATACTATGCTACGATGGCCAGTGATTTTTTTAGATTAATTTCCAGATAACATTTGTTTAATGTATGCTCTGTTGCACTTGTCCACCATTCTTGGCTTCAAATGTGGCCCTTGTCTTTTAACAGCTAATGTGCTCGACATTTTAGACAATTATACTATGTCAGAAGGGATTTTGAAAGCTAGTATTGTGCTGCTGTTTTTTTTTGGATTAAATTGCCATTAATGCAAACTTGATTTAAAATTATCTTATTCTTATTCTTCAATTATTTTGTTTTGGTGCTTGACCTTAGCTATCTGGATGATGCAAGTTAGCAGCCTTCTTTATCTCTAAACTCGGCATTCTAGAGCACATTTTCTTTAAACTTATCAGAATAACTTTGAAGGACAGTCCCATTAGAACAAATGCTTTATAAGAGTAGCCTTTCATTGTGCATGCCAAATGATCCTCATGTAGAGAGTGAATGGAGTATGGTCTCAGTAACCAATCTTTTGATTCTCAGCTGGGAACCAGTTGTTGGTTACATCAATGAACAGTATGACAAGTACCTCAAGGAGGAACTCAGCATCAACCGACGAACGAGAATTCCTGATAACAGAGTGCATTGCTGTTTGTACTTCATTGCACCCACTGGTCACAGGTAAGTTACTGTGCCATTGCTAGCCTCTACTGTCAATTATGCAGTCTTCTTGTACGTATGATGAAGTTATTTGGTGGTAAAAATATCTGCTAAGGTTGTCTAGTATCTGTGTTTACTTAATCTGTCGAAAAATATAAAGACAGAAATTCGAGCATTGCAAGCTACAAGCTTGTCTTCTCTGTCTGAGTATTTTTTTTTCGGCGATCAATCGACCTTGGTGTAGCTCAAGATGTATCGTGTTTTTTTCTCAGGTTGAAACCACTGGATATATCAGTCATGAAGCAGTTAGATAAATGTGTTAATGTTATTCCTGTAATCTCAAAAGCGGATACTGACCTTAGAAGAACGAGATGCATTCAAAAAACGAGTAAGATGCGTTCCATCCCTTGTAATAATTTATTTACCCTATGGCTCGTTGCACTCCGTGTTTCTCGTGAAGTGGTCTTTGGACTTTTCTTGTCGGTTTTTATCGTATCTACTTGGCAATACCAATATCCGAAGAGTAATGGCAATACAAGAAAAGTGATTCATCATCGACGCTGTCTTATCGCGCGAAGGTGATGGTGCAATTGCTTTGCGCTAATGTTGTGCGTAAATATTAATAGAAAGGTTTTCGTTCCATAGATTCGCGAGGATGTTCACTTTAACAACATCACAATATACCCGGTCGTACACAATGATCTTACCGACGATGAAATGAAAGTCAACAACAAAATCAAGGTAAGAACCTTGGAAATTTTTAAGGCTTTTAAAAAGATTTTGAGGATTTTTAAAGATTTTGATGAATTCTCTGATGTTTAAAGTTTTTAGTATTAGCATTTTTTTAAATGTTCCTTAAGATTGTTTTACTTTTTGGAAGTTTTTTAATGCCGCATCTGCACCTTGTTACAATTTTCCCTCTCGATGGTGGGAGAGTAATTTTTAACAGTTTCTTTTATTAATATTTCCTGGAAGATCATGAATATCACAGTTGTCTTAGAGTGTTCTCAAGCAAGGCATCTTCATTTCTTTGCCATCTTCCCCCAAAAGAATATCATCCCTTTTCTTATTTGTTTCAGGATCAAATCCCATTCGCTGTTGTGGGCAGTGACAAATATGTAAATGTTGGAGGAAAGAATGTTCTTGGACGAAAAACCCGATGGGGAGTAGTGGAAGGTGAATTTTCATCTAGCGTTACACTTTGATTCAAATGTTTCATTGTACAAAACTTCACCATCGCAAGATGTGATGGAAACGAAAAGGAATTAATTGTCAATATTTCTTGCCATTATAATGAGTTATTTTAGAGGTCGAACTGAATAGGAGTAGGATCAAATTAACAGTAGAATTTTTAATTATTTTTTACTTGCTTCGCATTTTGGTGATAGCTGGATTAGTTGTTTGGACACGGTCTGTTTTACACATTGATCTTTTAGTGGAGTCAGATTCATGAGAATATGCGGGCTTTTTATGCGCATTCTAGTTGTCTTACCCAACTAGCTCAGCAAATACTTTGCAATCAAAGTTTCCACCGCACTCAGTCGATTCATATCGGCATAGTTAATTAAAAAATATTAGACTTTTATTTCCTTTGGCTTTTGCCGCGTTCACTATAAATCATTCCTAACCAGGTTTCTGGTAGATATAATATGTTGTCATATTATTTAATCTGATTTCCTGAACCGCTCATCGTTGACCAAGGTAGAGTATTTTCAATCTTTCTTGGTCAAATACCAATGGCTTAATTCTAACAAGTGTGATGAAATGTTGACTTATTATGTATGACAAAACAACCACTTATTCTAACTCTCGGCATTCCATTCCAGTTGAAAATCGAATGCACTGCGAATTTTCGTTGCTTCGAGACATGCTTGTCAGGTTAGTATTGCTGTTTTGACATTTCTTGCAGGTGTTCAAAATCAGCTCGTTTAACCCTTCCTGTGTGGTGACCCTGCCAAGCCTTATTCATCATCTTCACCACCAACCGCCTAGACTCAGCCCTTCCTTCTGTTGCTTATTAAAATAATTATTCTTCTCGACTGGCGGCGTGCCAGTGACTGGATTAGGACCTCAGTCCATGCTTCCTGTCGACTTTATGTAATTCACTCTCTGCATTAAGTTGACACGGGCCTACTTTTTCAGCATCAAGATTGTTATACTAATAATATGATAATAACAGCTAATTGTGCTTGCTATCTGTCAGTTAGTTTTCTCGGTGTAACTGATACACTTTGCATATTTCCAATCACCCGAAAGTGAATTTACTTACCCAGGCAGTGAATAAACGTGGGCTCCTGATTATCCTTTTAATTTTTATTCTGTTGATTGTCGCTTGTCATCTAAAAGATCAAGCAAATTATAAGATTGTTTTTTCGATAAAGATGTTTGCGTTTTCGTTTGGCAATATGTTGAGACAATGCGAGAAAGGTTCTTTCTAAAGCCATCTTGAAAAATTCATTCACACACCAGCAAACACGTTTCTAGGACAAGTTTTGCAAATAGAGTAAAGTTTTGGCTTTATCAGAAAAAGATTGTAGAGGATGATACGTTTTATGTCATTGCAAAAGTTGTGTTTAACGCATTGAAGGCTAATTATGAGAAAATGAAACTGTTATAGATGACGTTTGTAGGGCTATATCATGCAAGCAAGATAATGAGAGAAAGGGTTGCTGAAGCAAAAGCAGAAACCAAACTGCTCTAATTCTTCATTTGACTTTGTTTTGATGTCTAGGACCCACATGCAGGACATGATCGAAGTGACTGCCTCTATTCATTTCGAAAACTACAGACGAGCCAAGCTCACAGAAATGCATAACAAATCGATAAAGTAATCTCGAGTATCTTAGCGCAACTAACTGAATTTTTAACGATTTCGAACTCGATGTGTATATGGACGTATCGTTTTCATAGAATCTGGATTAGTTTTTGTCGTATTGATACCCTGTACTGATATAAGAGCCTCTTGTGTTGATGACCAAAAGCACCTTGGACACTTGTGAGTGCGTACAGTGGATAGATTTCGTGCGCAATCGCCAGTTTGCTATTCGTTCCGTAGCTGTGGGTGTCTTGTGTGCCCGTTTGTTTTGTTGACTTTTCCTGGTTTCGTTTGTTGTCGTCAGTTGTATCAAATGCCTAGTGGGGTACGTTAATCGCAGACATATACGTAAGCATCGACGTAGAACTCAGCGTAGACGCGGACGCAAAGTGGTTGAACGTTTTTTGCGTAGCTTGACATCAAATGGCTCTCGCGTGCCGTTGAATATAGTCTATTCTATAATAATGATAGTACTAAACAACAATATACCCTTTAAGCTAATAATGCGAACGCTCCTAGGTTTAATTTTCCCCTCGATAAGCCTTCTACCATGTGTCAAAAGCTCCACATTTATGATGTGTTCTGACCCCAATAACGTGCTAAAAACCTTACTACTTGAGAGACTATTTCATTGGTCCCTTTGCTGTTTCCATTCTCTAGCTTACTGAAGCCATAAACAATCTGCTAGCTATAATAGTTTTCTATTAGCTTCTGCTTCAGCAGTGCTGGTTTGTCGATTTTAATTCACTGTTTAACGTCCCGTTGCGTAAAACACACATAAACAATTAACGTTGTATCCTCAAACCCTAACAAGTGCGTTCCTTGCTAACGGGTTTTCAGAAATGGGTGTCAAATTTGTCCATCCTGTCACTTGTAGATGCCATGTCCTTGTTATATGTTAATTATTAGTCTCTGTGTCTTTTAACAACTAATGTAATCGATTTTTGTTGTAATTCTTTGAATCGTCAGTCAAAATTGATCAATCTTTTTTAACTACCCATAAATATATTTTCAAAGTTGATAGACTTTTCTAATAATTGGTTACTTGATTAGAATGTGGTGTTCAAATGCTAAATATGTTTCGGACTTCATAACAGAGAACCGCTTCTCCAGGTAATGTAAGTCGTCGAATTTATCACACCCCACCCAAGAATAGTGTTCGACATAAGAGAAGTCTCTGTGGTACAAAGTGGCATTGATTTAAGCCAGAACGGCCTAAACAGAAGATTGTTTTGTTTTATTCTTCACCATGTAATATTGAGGTTGCTGTTTGAATTGAGCAGGATTGGAACCCTATTGGATGATATATATTGATGTATATTGATGGCATTATAGTGCCTTTGACGGTAGAAAATTTTGACTCTAATCTCCAAAATGTTATCAATAAATATAGTGTTGTATGCTCATTCAATATTTTCTCTTCTCTTTTCCTAGCTCAGTGTATAGTGAATTGTGGTTATCATACTTCAATATTTGAGAATTCATTGAGTGCGAAATCATTTTCTTTTATTCAATTATAGTTTTTCCCATTTTACCCAAAGGATAGCCATCAAACTATTTGAAAGTTAATAGTGAAAATATTAGTGGTAATGCTTATTAATGTGTTTATTGATATAGGAAATAATCATATATTGCACAAGGCAGATAATGTAGCCGGTAGGTCATCATAACGTTTGTCCAGCAATTAACAAATTCCTGTTTATTCTCAGTTTAATTAGTTCAGGCTAAGAAGCCTGATGTTTGAAATTGGTAAACAGAGACAATAAGATTTAGGACAGGGCGAAGCTTTTAATTGGTTATAATGGGATCAACCGAATCCATTCGTTTTTGCATGATTTATAATTTATCAAACCCTTTTCTATGACTACTAACGCTTTATTGGCTTCCTAGCTCAATCATTCCCCAAATTCTCTCTACGCGTGCTTAACCATTGTGCCCTAGTCCAAAAGCCTCATTTCAAGCCAGGAGTGACGTCACGCGCAATTTGACACAAACGTTGTCAGAGAGTTTCTAGAATCAAAATCACGATATTTTGTTACGATTCAAAAGTCCCCCCATAGTTTAGGATATCATAAAATAACAGACCGGATTTGCATGAATTTTTATGCAAATCTTTAACAACTTCAGTTGAACATCTAAAATTGTAATGAAGACTAAATTTCAAATTCATTCATCAGAACAGGCGTTAACCTTAAATTTACGATAAAAATAAGTGAATTGATGTTGTTCATACCTCTTAGGACACATACACAGGACATGATCGAATCCACCACGTGTTTCCATTACGAAAGATTTAGAAGACACGAACTCACACGTGAGATACTGCCAGACGCTGTAAACACAACAAATGATAATCAAAAGTACTGCATAATTGATAAGTCATTCTAAATATATACATAATTAACTTAAAACATAACCTAATAAAATGTATTCATGCAGAGAAATACTTTGTTAACGATACCGTTATGCATTCATTGCCGTTAAAATTTCTTATTGTACAGTTAAGCTTGTGAAACATTTCCTTCGCCTAAAGGTAGAATTATTAATATATTCATTATCTAACTTAGATGTAATTTTTTTTTTTTAAATCACTTTGTTGATTAAAGCTGGTAGAATCTGAACAGAAATGAGAGTAAACTAGTGAAGCGAAAAATCTCTCTGTTCTCTGAGGGAAAAGTGAAGGTGGCTTGTTGGTAGTTGGTAGGGGAGAGTTTGGAATAAACTAAGGTCATGAACACACACAATAAAGCATGACCGTCAAGACGAGCACTCGATTTGAGGCAGTTGGACCGTGCCGGTGGATAAGGACGTGAGAGGCATCTCTTAAGAGGGCGGGGGAGGCATGTTCAGGTAGAAAAGGGACACTTTCTTAGGTTGGTAACGTCATGTCAACTACTGAAGGGTGGTGGAGGACGTGGCACACGTACCCCCGGCTCCTAAGTCTATGCAAATTAAACTTTTAAAGGACAGTTGATTCTCATAGACGGTAGCTGTAAAGAATTCGATGGGCAAAGTGTCTCTAGAGCCCCCACTCTGATTAAGGAATCCTTGCCAAAAGGCGGCAGAACTTAATGGTATTTTAAAGGAAAACTGGAATAGGGTGGCCGTTGCAAATGTGTCAACAAAGCAATTGCACCCACGCTTGTGGTGAATTTGAGACTTCGACGCTTTTACGCAATCGAGGCTAACAGTAGCGCCAGATATAGGCGCTGTTACAACATCTTCGGGTCCAAATAAGGAGCACCTATTTTGCCCAAGCAAGCGAACATGTAGAAAAATTGATTCAAAAATGGAAATCAAAAGAAATTACAGTTTTCAATTAGCTTAATCCAGCGCTTGCTTTGAGTAAAAGGAGGCAGTAACCAATGATGTTTTCAAAAAATGAAAAGCGGCACCTGATTGGATACATCTTTATTCGATTGCTCGCGGCTAACAATGTATTGATATTTGGAGCCTTTGAATGCATAAAAACGATGGTGCTCTTGAAATGGGCGATTTTAGGCGGCTTGTCTTAAGGACATGGGATGTTTATTTGAAGAGAAACCCTCAACTAGGTTATTTAGGAACCAGGTGTGATTTTTGATTGAAGCTGTGACATAGTCATCAAGATAGCTTTTGAACTGAGTAGCGCATCCAAAGACAGAAGATTTAAAAGCTGATCACAGTGCGAATTTTCTGAAAGATTGTGAATGTAGGTGAAAGTGAAGATGGAAAGATCACCATAACTACTGTAAACATTTTCTATAAATGCTATATGTTCAAAGTTCTTATAGGCAAATGAGAAGCTGTCAAAACTGCATGTAAAATGTTTTTTGTGAATATATAATAAATCAATTCCTGGAGTTGGCCAACTATTATTGTTTCAGAGCAGTTTATGGTCTTGCAGCTTCGATTTGTTTATAGCCAAAGCAATTAACTTATGTATTATTGGCTGCAGTAAACAACCGGCAACTTCAAGCCACCTTCATAAAAAGGTTTGACTGGAATCAGAATAGGTTGAACAGTCCTATTCTAATAGTAAATAGGCCATTTGCTTGTGTGTCTATTCGATTACTACTCGATCCTTGTGAAAAAGGCAGCAGTGCACATTTGGGCCTAAGCAAAATATTACCCTCCATTGTGCTGAACTGAACGCTTACGGCACATTCCTTTAACTGACAAATCGATGAAGACAATGACAAGCTCGCGTGTTTGGAGCAGGTAAAAGATTTATAGCGTGATCAAAATCTACACACTTCATCGCGTATGGTCAATCAAAGCGACACGGAGTAGCGGTGCTCACTAGAAACTGCACAGGTTATTGACTGGCATGTCATTGCACACAACCCCCGGGTCCTTCTCTCCGACCTTTTTCTTTTAAGTATAAGCCCCAACAAAAACAGGAGGGCGACTTGCAGGCAAAATTTTTTGCTTCTAGACTTCAACAATGCTTGGTGTAAAATAATCTGAATCTCCTATTTACGTATTGAACTGGTTCGGCAATTTTAAACTGTTTTCAAATGTTGATCAAGATATCATTCCAGGCATGATCTGAAAAACAGTAACTGAAGATGCTATTTGTCAACTGGAAGCGTGTTCCGTGGATGCACGCGCTCTCATTCTTTTTAACGTTGCTTTTAACGATCAGTCTAGCGGTGTTTCTTCTTCATAAGTTTTCAAGCACAACACAGAGTGATATCAATTTAAAGCGGCGAAGCGCCTCCGAGAAAAAGGCCTCAAAGGATGAGAAGCAGCGAGTGGAATACCATGCAATGGTAGCCGAAAAACTTTTTGCCAGTAACATCGAAAAGAACTTAAAGTATGTATTCATGTTTCTTCTTACATCTGTTATTGATCCTTTAATCAAGAGATTTGTTGCCATTGTTGCGATGGTAATTGAAAAGTCTTAAAAGGAGACGAACAGGCATTCGCTTTGCAACTCCTTCAAAGCTTTGATATGCCGCTGCTTTCAGATATGTGGGTATAAATGTTGATGTGTACTCTTTATAAAATATGCCCTATCACCAGCATCAACTTTTTGATATTTTGGAAAACCGCTCAAAACTAGTGGATTCTTAGATGAACCTAATACAAGCCATTTTTTAGGCAAAAAGCCATTTTTTTAGAAAATTTCTCAACCAGTAAGGTTGCGTTGACACATCTTATTCCAAGCAAAATTAATTGCTTCTCCAGCTAATATGGTTATATCTTTTTTTTATTTAGCTATAATTTAGCTATATATAAAAAGTCAGTTGATATTTCCATAACAAATGACTCTCTCTTTTGTTGATGCTGGCCTAGAAGGAAGCCTTCCCAAGCTTTCTAGAAAAGATTTGTTTAATCATTCTTGCTATTTTATTGTTGGCACAAAAAATGTCTTTAAGGGAAAAGAAGTGTAATATGATCCTATTGATCGCTAAAACCAATAGACTCGTAAATATACGCCTCTCTTGCCTTCAACGTGATTACTTTGAATTATAACTTTAATACTATCCCCACTTACTTATAATTAACTTAACTTAAATATTCTAACGTGCTGATGAATCGTTTTGCTTTAGGTATCTAACAAGTATGCCTCATATTGCTGGGTCGCCGGAGAGCAAGAAGCAGGCCGAGTGGATGGCGGGGAAGTTCAAGGAGTTCGGTTTCGACCGAGTGGAGATCAAGAAATACAAAGTGCTGTTGTCGTACCCAACTGAGCCTGGTAGCGTTCAGGTTCTTGATGGTGATGGCAATGAGGACTTCGGCTTTGAGTCCGTAGAGAAGAGCTACAACAAGTACGAGAACGACTCGAGAGCAATGCCACCCTTCATTGCTTATTCGCAGTCTGGCACTTTCGAGGTAAACACTTAAGGACATAGGCCGACCTGCAGGTTCCTAAGCGAGGGTATTTTTACTGACTGCACACCCTAAAACAACAAATATCATCGGGAAACATTTCATTCGAGTAAACTAATCATGTTTTGCGTGAAACGTCTCTTTAGTTCACCTTCTTCAATGCAAGTGTTCTCTAAGCAGCAGTTCGGTGATAAGCTAGGGATATATCATGTGACTAGGTCCATGTTAAAATATAGTGTAATGGAAAGGTCCTTACTGAAAAAGGTATTTCCAACAGAGGGTTATGAGGAAATCATCCTCTGAAATAGTTGCATCAAGTCAATGAAATCAAAGTACGATGGTTAAGGTACTGATATAAGGAGCGTAGGAAAATGTGGGGGGCAGATAAAAAAAAGTGCAGATGACCACTTCCATTTTTTTATTTGGAAGAAGAACTTACTATTCTCGCAGTGGTTCTTTTATATGGTACACCAAAAGTGGGACACCTTGGTCCTTCTGGCTCTGTGTCATTGAGTTAGTTGAGGCTAGTTAAGTGCTGATAACGTTGCCTGGAAAGATATAAGCTCAAGCCAGCAACATGTTATGCAAAGGCAGTCTAGACGCATCACTTTATGCTGCAGTCTGCAAGCAAGTGATGGCTTGGTATAGAGGACTTTGCCTCTACGTCTTGTCTAGATCATTCTTATTGGGGTACTCCAGTGAATAAAGTGCAAAGTTTTGCAAGAGTCATCCAGGGCCTTGAATGTCCATTGAAACTAGTATTGTATGAGCATTGCTGACCACTTCAAAGATAGCCCCTTGTTATATATAGGTACTCCTCCTAAATTTGTTTTATAATGTGGTATTTTGGCAAGCGAATTCGTGCGTAGAGTAAAGTCAAAACATAAGGGCTTTAATATATGATATATGATTAAAACAGGTAGTAAAAAGTGACAGCACTAGGGGTGTGTTATCAACTCTAGAAAGACTGTTTTGGCAGACGTGCTATTAGCAAAATATCGTGAAGCTTTGGATTATAAAAGTTTAAGTATTTTACTGCTATTTTTTTTCGTTTAGGGCGAGTTAGTTTATGCAAACTTTGGATTAGAAAAAGATTTCGAGCACTTGCAGAAAAGTGGAGTCGATCTCAAAAACTGCATATGTTTGGTTAGGTACGGCTCTGTGTCTAGGGCTAAAAAGGTGAGTTAATCATGTTTAACATGACATATATTGTTATGATAAGCATTCTATTCGACAGATAAGCACAAAGGCAATGGTTTGTAATGAGGTCATAGATGCTAGTAAGACACATCTCAAACAGATGACAAGCTTAAAAAGAATTAGGAAATTGAAAATTTGCATACAAGTGAAAAAACTGGTCAAGATGCGACTTAAAATGAATCTAAATAATTTTGAATGCTTTTTATGTGGTTTAGTATCATTTACCCCCTTTACATTCATTCTTTATGTAAAAGTCTCGCCATGAAATTCTGGAAAAATCTTTGAAGTAAGTCGCTCAAAAGCTAGTTTTTGAAAAATTTCGTAGAAAAACCAACGAAAATAGTTCCTTTGCATGGAAAGGGTTAATTGAAAATAAGTCAACTACAAATGTTCAGTCAGAGGTAAAATTGAAGAGAATGAAGTAAAAGAAATATGAAATTTGAGTCACGAGATATTTCATAGACTTGTAAGTTTGATTAATAGGCATCATAACAACCATTTCTAAATCTCAACATTTCTACCATGTGAACTAAGGATTCGACATAGTCGACTTTATCTTCCTTTATATTCTCAAAATTCTCAATATCTGTTTTCATCGACTCTCGACAGCTTAAAGCAGCCACGGCTCACAAAGTCAAGGGAATCATCATATACTCGGATCCTGAACAATACTCGCCAAGGGGCGTCTCCTATCCCGATAGCTGGTATTTGCCTAAAGACGGCGTGCAAAGAGGAACAGTTCTGAGAATTCGTGGTGACCCCCTGTCGAATGGATACCCAGCTCTTGGTAAGTAATGGATGTTTGTAAAACATCACCTTATGATTGGCTTAAGGGGGTTAATTCTCTCCCTCTCTTGCTCCTACAGCCACTGAAAATAACGCAAACGTGCGTTTCTGATGAGGGTTCAGGATTTGATTTCAACGCCAACGCAAATTTTCATCTAGGTTTTTCGATATCTGATTTTATAGACAAAATAGATTCTTTGAGTTTTAGGCTGTTTCTGTTCTACAAAGAGTTGTAAAGGAATAGAGTGAATTTTAGTAAGACAGTTTTAGTTTTTGAAAAGAAAAATATTCAACGCTGGAATTGTCTGACTGCAATGCAGAATACGCAGAACTCATACTCCGAATTAGGCCATTATACGCCAAGTCATAACGCTCCCTTTAAACATGTTGCTTTAAACATACCTTATCTGATTGGATCTTCTAATCGGAAACACCATGGAAGAACTAACAAAATGATAAAATTAAAGATTATGGCAGATATTTAAAAAGTTGCTTGACAAACTTGGTGTCTGTCCATAATCGAATTTTGACGAAATAGATGACTGATTTGAACTCGGATGACTGATTTGGAATCACCAACCATGATTTGTCTGTGGATTTGAAATGATTTCCATTGAGATTCATCTCAGCTGATAGTGGCATTAATGTATTAAAAGAGAAAGAATCATAACTTCGACATTCTTTCTACAGATGGATTCCATCGGTGGGATTTGAATGATGTTGCTTACTTCCCCAAAATGCCAATTCTTCCAATCAGTTATGAGAACGCGGAGAAACTTATGAAGTGAGTGTTTATAGTTTTACTTAAACGAAACAGCTGATGCAAACATGCTTTTGCATCATTCCAGCAAACAGTTGATCATTCCTTTTGCATCATTCCTTAATTGAAACGTGCTTCTTTACTGTTTGAAATAGAGTGATTTTATGCGAGTTTTTGGAAACTGAATCTATTCCAGTTCGTCAGTGCATTACTTGCGTTATGATGCAGTCTATTTACAAACGCAGAGCGCCAAATCAGAAACAAGGTTTGTTGCTAGAAATGAAGGTCCATGGACACTTTATCAGGGAAATGTCCTCATCATCATTATTTTATCAGCCAAAGGAGTCCCCATGAAAAGTTGATGTGGGTTAGGTGTGGATAATCATAGATAGTTAGTTAGAAACTTTGCAAAAAAGATGAGTCCAAATTGTAATAAAGTGAAAATTATCAGTATGTGCTATACATATTCTGCTCAATTGTCAGAATTTTGGATGGAAAAGATATTCCTGACAAATCATGGAAAGGAAAACTGGAAACAACTTACAGAATCAACTCCAAAAAGAAGAGGTATATAATATTTCGTTGGATATATAAAGCTTTGCGGTGATTTTTGATAGTATGAAAAGTATTAGAAGTTGATAAGGAATAAACAAACAAAGCGATAAGGCAAAATAAGAGGCCGCTGAATACGTTTCTAATGTGGAATATCAACAAAGTGATAAAGTTTGTTGCATTGGTATTCCCTTTTTGGAAATGTGCTGTATCTCCTCAAAGCTAGTGAAGATGCAAGACTTTTTTCTTTGATAAGAAGTTCAAAGAGCAACTGCTTTCAAACATTATTTCTCTATTTCCCCGAAATGCAAGGAATTGTTTATTCTCTGGGAGTAAAGCTTTTTGGGTAGAAAGGGGCACTCTTTCTCCCTAGCTGTGACCCTGCTCAAAGCCCCGTGTAGTTTAGATGAAAGGGTATGCAGAGAATGGAAAAGAGCAATTGCTTTTCCAAAATACTACTAGACTACCCCGAGGTGCAGGGAACCCTTCTTTAAAAAACGCTCCTTTGCCCAAAAACTGCGGCCCTGCTCAAAGCCCTTTGCAGTTTAGATGAAAGGTCATGCATCACGAAAGGTTCTCATGGCCTCGAAGGCAAATTGTTCTTAGGAGTCCATGTAAATTCTTTTTCGATTCGTTATCCTATAAACATGTAGATTATTTATCTAATTGTTCAGCAACTAGTGCTTGTTTGATCGGAGACCCACTGGACGTAGCTTACTTTGAAAAGTCAGGCTTTCTGTTGTTGTTTTCTGTCTATGTGTCTGCTTCTCAATCCAGAAAAGTGAAAGTAAAGATTTCTGTAAATCGTGAAGATAGATTTATTTACAACGTTATCGGAACGCTGCAGGGACACATAGAACCAGGTGTGTATTACGACTATCGACCGTTCAGAACTTGAAGCTAGTTTGATTTTTGGTAGATATAGCTTTTCAAGAAATCTTACTGTCTCCCACTAGTTCTCATTCCTACCCCTAGCTCAATTTTGGTTTCCTGCATACCAAGTTATAGAACTCAATTTAATTGGGCTGTTTTTTGTTAACCCATGATCAATTGAACTATAATTCAAATTCCCGGGGAAACCTACAAATTCAAGTTTTAAATTATTACAGTTGATAGACTTAACTATTTCAGGGACTCCCACGAAGAGGGGTGGGTACTAATCGACTATGATCAGCTCTCAGTTGTTGAAAGATGTGTCATTTTGTCATTTTCTACAAATCACTACCCCATCAAATTCCACTCCGCTGTGCCTTTGCTTCTTAGATCGTCTAATTCTCTTGGGTAATCACCGGGATGCGTGGGTGTTTGGGGCAGCCGACCCCTCCAGTGGAACAGCTACGATGGTAGAAGTTGCCAGAGCACTAGGCTGGCTAAAGACAAAGGGTAATGCTGCTTTTCAAGAAATAAATTCACTTCTGGTGATTGACAGCATGTTATCCTGTACTTCTGTGATGCAAGAATGATTTTATGAATGCCCCCACTGCTTCTTAGAAGTCTCTTCCTCTAAGCAGTATATTTAAGGCTGCGTTATCAGTCTTGTCTGGGTGTGGGGTTCTTAAAAATTTGAAGACTGACGCTTTTTAGTACGCCCCACCTGGTATGCTAGTTTACAAAAGCATACAGCATGGGGTTGGCTATAAGCAGCCATTCTGACCAACAAGATAGAGTGGAAGTTCAGATTCCCATTTATCACAAGAGCTAAACGTTAAAAATAACAAATGTCATGACGATTCCCCATTTGGTAGTGATCCTCATAGGTAATAGCTTTAATGAATGTTCCCTGGAGACAAGAAAAGCACTCGCTTTGGCACGGAACAAGTGTTATGTTATCAAATTTGGACATCAATTGTGCTCGATGTTTAATTCTTATACAGCTATGTCCTAAATGAAATCCGTTCGTCTCACGCTAGGCTGGAAACCACGTCGATCAATTTTGCTATGCAGCTGGGATGCCGAAGAATATGGCCTCATAGGGTCTACCGAATGGGCAGAGGTGATAACTTTTTTCCATATTTATCTGAACAGACATTATTTTATTTGTAGATCACTGTGTTTATCTGTCTTCAACAAGTTATTTGGTACAAAGAAGGTCGGTTTGGTTGGGTTTCAGCTGTTAGTTTATATTCAAACATTGTCTAGCCCAATCTTACATTCTACATATTGGTTACAGGAGAAATACAAGAGGCTACATCATGCATTCTTCATTCATGACAAACTCTTTCATTCATTTTTCATTCGTGTGAAAGAGTCTTTCATGAGAAATCCCTTTTTTGACTCTTCTCAGGCTGTCTGTCCCCAGCATTCAGCTATAGAGTGCGCAGGCACCGCGGAGGAGGGGGGGCTGGGTGGGCTATAGCCAATTTGTTAACAATGGAAACAGGCACAGAAATTTTGGAAAATTTGTAAGGGAGGACATTTACAAAAAGACATTTTCAAAAATTTGTGTTCTAGTAGACATCGTTAAGCTAGCAGTTCTGTTGTTTTAAAGTAAAATTTAATTGTAATACTTGTTGAAATTAAGATAAAAAGACTTTATCATATGTTTAGTCAGAAATTTTTCTTCAGTTTTAGCCCTCCCCCACTTTGTCAACCCTCTGCGGTGCATGTGCATTGAGGTCAAGGTGAACCCATTTAAAAAACCCACTCACAAATTGCAATTTTAAAGCAAAGGCCCTCAGTTGACTACTTTTGATTTTAGGACCACGCAAAACTGCTGACACAAAGAGCCGTTGCGTACCTAAACATCGACACTGCCGTGGAAGGTATGGTGGTCTCTAATATCAATTTTGTTTGTGGTTCTATCCTTTCGATTCAATTTATTCCTTGGTCTATCTTTTATTCCTAAATACAAGCCAAGAATTTGTTCAATAGTCAAAGGTTTGTCAAAAACATAAAAACGAGGCTACAATTGAGCGTTGAAGTAGCAATAACAGTACTGGGGGCATTTTGGGTAGAGATGGAAGGAGCATTTCGTTTCAGCACTATAAAGGGGCAGGGGGAGCCCCAGCAGGTGTGGCTGAAATTAGTTCGATAAGCTGAGATAAGACTACCCCAGGTACCAGACTCACTATGTGTAGAATAAATTTTCGATAATTTTTTTATTGATAGTGAGTCTGGTATCCAGGGTAAGATAAGACTTGCTTACATCAACAAAACTTTGGGAGTCATTTTGTTCCACATAATGCTTCGATCATGCTTTAATTTTCGACAGATTGTCTTCATTTAGCTCGACAGGGTTGATAATTAACGGAAGTTCTTTGCGTCTGTAGGTAACTTCACCTTAGAGCTGAAATCAACGCCGCATTTGAGAGACACATTCTACGATATTGTCAAGATGGTGAGTATTCTATTACCTAATACAGATGTACCAGGTCAGCGTAGCACAAGCGAACCACCGTCAAGAGAAGACAATAGCGGGATGAAACTTCTTGTGCGTATGTCATATCAGGGGGGGGAGGGCAGCAAAAGGGTCGGTATTCCAGACGCTGGGTCGTTTGCATCAGTGACGACAGAGCTGGAAACGAAGTTGAGGCTGAGGGACAAAGTACAAGCAACAAACAAGGATTCCCCGTTACCGTCTTTCTGCAGCTGCAAATTCGCATTAAGTCAAGCCAGTTGTTTACTTTTTGTGGGAAAGGGAGCCAGCATTATTCGAAAATTTAATTTCATTCCCAAATTGGACATATTTACCTAAAGGAGGGAAGGATTGTTTACGAAAGCTTACCCCAAGGGGAATAAACCTTGGTGAATGCATTCCAGCACACTTTGAGAGGGAGATAAGGGGGATGACCCCAGTTCTGCAGCAAAGGGGATCCCTGAAGGGATAGAAATACAATATTGGCCTTTACTTTTTAGAAAATCATTATATTTAACTAGCTTTCAGAACATCGATTCACACAAATGCTTCCCAGAAATGATTCTGTCTGTCACCCTGAAAAAGCAATGACCTTGTTTGATGACGTAACAGCCGGTAGCAGCTAGGTATTTGCCCATCGTTGCATCTCTGTAATCCCAGGGCATAAAGTGTGGCAGCAGGAATTTTCCTGAAAACTTTGCCTTAAATGTTCGAGGGGTATGCTTCCAGGCTCGAAATTGGTTTTTAACCTCTACCAGTGGTAGCGCAAATGATATTGAACAGGTTTGCCTTCTTAGAAAGAAAAACGTTCGCTTTAAACAAAGACCTGTATTCTTTATTTTACTCAAAACTTCGTAGAAGGAACCAAGAAAAAATTGAAGAAAAAAATTCTCCGTACTAGAATATTTCTTGATTTTATGCAGTGCTGTCAATTTCACCAAAAATGCATCATGTGGAAAGCCGTTATGTTTGTTCGAAGATTTCAAGCCAACTTATTACGTGAAGACAGCATTTGCTATTACTACAACAGCCTCTTAGTAGACCCAGTGAATTTGCAGTTTTCAATAAAAATACAGCTGTATTCTTTCTAGAAATCATACCTTCTACTGGCCGGGGGGTAATCAATTTTCTAGGATCTTTTCATACCCGTCCAAAAACTCTTCAAAATCCTTCAAAATAGTTTTGGGCGAACATATCTTGCTAATGGGCAAATCCCAGTTGCATTTTGAACTGCCTTTGCTTGGAACCCAATGAATGAGACTTCCATTCTGGTTCAAGCACGCAATCAAATGAGCTCTCTTTCCAGTTCAAAGATCCTGATGATAAGGAAAGTAATCTGTACGACACCTGGGTCAAAAAGAGGGGAAACAACAACGTATACGAGCCAGAGTGAGTGTCGAATTCTATTCTCCTTTTACGACCTACTTAAGATTAGTTATTCTATCTATTATTTGACCTAGTTGCAACGAAATCGACCTATGCATTGGTATTATGAGTCAACTTAACTGAGAAATGAAAAAAAGTAACATGATCCCCCCTGAACACTTGAAACGGTTCATTCATTGTAAGCAGGGTTTTCCGAAAAAGATTAGCAATCAATTTCGATATGAATCTTTACAAATTTACCAGTAGTTAATGCACAGTAGTTAAATCAGTACATGTACTATTTTTGACGTCGTTGGTTGCCAAGCAAACTTTGTCATTCTTCATTCATTGATTCTTCATCTTCTAATGATCATGTTTATTCTTTCAAATTCATACAGCAGCACGACAAAGTAATCATTATATTCTATTCACTATGTCAATACTGGGTGATTTTCACCAGAATAAATACACTTTAAGTGTAGCGTGCCCAGTAGCAAATGGGTGGTTATCCTTTTCGTGCCTCATCTGACGTTGTTGATGTTGTCATTACAGGGCAGAGCTGTTTAAAACTGGTAGTGACTACATGCCCTTCTTTGCTGATCTCGGAATCCCTTCGATGGATTTCAGATTTACGTTCGATGCAGTGAGTTTATTTCAGATGCTCTTGAGCCTCCTTGCCTATTAACGATCTCGCTTGCAATTAGAGGGGACTGGCTCGGGTGATTGCTAAATGGGCCCTTCATAGGAAGAAATTCCATGCATAAATCTATAACCATAGGCTTCGCAAGCTGATTATAAACTTCGGTTGTCATATCCAATTTCTCTGGGCCCCATCCAAATGAGCATTCTTTCGTGCTCAGTCATTTAAAATTGACTCAAGGAAAACTATGCGATTGCAATTTGTAATTATTGCGGAGGCACAACAAGAGTCGATAAACACACATGGAGTAGCTAGATGTAGTTTTATCGAAACCATCTTCAAAGACTTAAACCCGTGACACAGATCTTGGCTAGCGTTATCCATGTTGTGCAGTTTGACATATGACAATTGACAAACATTTTGGTTTTCTACATGACCACACCCATTCAAGGCCTGGTCATGCCCTATGGGCACTTTTAGAGCTAGGCAGTTGCGCTAGAAGAAAAATGCCAGAACGCTCCTGCTTGCAAATGAAATTTTACAAAGGATTTAAAGATTTTTCGAAAAGAGTAGATTGTCTATTAAAAGTGCAGTCGGAATTTATGCATTTGTTGTGGTTACGTCTTTACTATATTTCTGCAGGTTATTGTTATACTTCATATTTTTTTACACAGAAACAAACTGGTGTGTTTAAGTACCCCGTGTACCATAGCATCCATGATAATTTCGACTGGATGAAGCGATTCGTCGACCCAGACTTCCGATACCACGAAACCGTTGCTAAGCTGTGGATTCAGCTGGCACTAGCAATGGCCGATGGGATACTGTTGCCATTCAATATTCGGAGGTATGGGGAGAATCTTCTCAAGCAAGCCGAAGAGATCGAAAAAATTAAGAAGGAGTCTGGCAAAGCAAAGGATTTAAACACAGGTAGCTTTGAAAACAGTCGCACCGAATTGCATCCTCAAAGCAGTTTAGCAATGTTAAAACCATCCAGCAGTCATATACAAAGACGAACTAAGATTTCAAAAATTTAGAAATGAAAGGTTTCAGTAGAATACCATTGCCAAGCCTTAAAGTCTATTTGCCAACAACGGCGTTGGACTGTCGGGCCTACATTTGTTGAATTCGATCCTGGGATCAAAGCAATGTCTTAAATTTTGAGCTAGTCCTAGTTTGACTAAGGCCTGCATTCCTGGAAATTAACCCACGCGTTTTTTCTAATTAAACATTGCCTTGAAAGATTTTCTCGACTTATCCATCGCTTTTATTGAACTGATGGCCGTTTCTCATGTTCCACTGGTGTTTAACAGCGTTTCTGGGCCGAAAACACCCAGAAATTCTTGTGCCTTGTCGTTGGTGTAAACATGTTCGAAAAAGAATCCAAAGCGTTTCAAAGCTTATTCAAATATCTGCGTTTTCATGGAATTCACAAGGGATGACAAAAATGAATTTCGGTGTCGGATGGGACGCAATACTGGTCAGACCTAAAGAAAAACTTTTCGGCTGAGAGGACAAAAGTATGCAAGAATTATTGGCATTCTAGGAAGACGGTTATTTTTAGGTTAACACTGTCAAATGAGGCAAAGCTCTCCATATGCGGTAGCACTTGAGTTGGACAACAGGATGTATAGGTAGAAAAGGATCGGCTCATCGAGCTATCGGGCTTAGAATAAACTTGTTTAATAATGCTAGAATTCTTATTAGCAAATGACCAGTGACCAAGGGGACATTCCCTTGGGGCGATGCATAAAGTCACTCTAAACCAAGTCAAGGATTAATCTCAAACTCCGGAAGTCATAGTGAGATCGCTTTCCAGGAAGGCTTCTTAAATTTCTTCTGTCAAACTTTTCAGTGAATTTTCCGGACTGCGGCTATGACAATTTCTTGGAATTGGCGTGATTGTCTTTATTCTTGTTTTCAGATTCATTCATAGTGATTAAGATGGTTTCTTTACTGCCGATTTCTGAAGGGATATTATGGTTTCGCTTTAGAACCCATTCAAAACACATCTGATGTTTCCTATAATTTTGTTTTCAGACCTCATGAGAGAGGCCTGCAAGAAGTTCAAAAGAGCGACATCAGATTTTCACAAAAGACTGCAAAGTTTAGACAAAGAAGAGTAAGACATTCTGTGATATAGTTGAACTTTCTGGTTTTTTTATGTAGCACATTTTGCAGATGCGAGCACATCACCTTGTCACGAGCATAATGGACCTCTGTACCACAAGAACCAAGAACCAGTTGTGGGCCCTATGACAGTCATGGCATTCTCATTGGCAACAGTAATTGACAAAAATTGACAGCTGTCACTGTTAGTATAGTGGCTGTAACAGATATGAATCGTTTGCGGCTAATTTGAGGGTCTCAATAAGCAAGGCGCTAGCTATGAGCCTTGTGACAATTACAGATTTGGATCGCTGTAGCCAACGTACGTTTCTCAATAAGCAAGGCATCAGGTCATTGTTGCTACATTTAAAACAATTTACCAATCTTCGTGATCCTTTTTCAGTGTCCTTGCTGTCAGAATGGCCAACGACAAGCTAATGTTATTTGAAAGAAGCTTTGTGCTTTCAGAGGATATTCCTGGGGAATATACAAGGTATGTGGTGGTAACTCGTTAGCAAGTGATCTTAACAGGAGAAACTTTAAGTGATGTTCCAGCTATTTTTGGTTACCTAATAGGGGTTTGAATTAGAAGAATAAAGCAATTATTGATAATTGATTAACTTATAGAAAATGTCACAGCTTTGAAAAAAATATAATGCAAAGAACACATACCCATTCACCAATTTAATGTACCATTCGACTTTCATCTCGATATTCAATTCCAAAGCGACTAATAAACAGAAGCATTGATTTTTCTCCACAACCTCAACATTTCAAATATCCATGCCGTCAATAAACTTCAGCCTTAAAGTAATCGAAGTACTAAAACCAAAGTCTCGAAAAGGATTAAGAGAAAAGGATTCAGGGCAATAGGTTGTCAATTCTTCTGATTAAACGTTTCTTTCTGATTTATTCAATTTTGAAAAATTGAATTGGTATGTTTTTTCTCTGCTAGCTAAAGAGCTACTTGCCCCCTTGGTATAAATTTTATGTGATACATGAGTTGATTGTTTATGCACATTGTTTATGTTTATGTGCTGTGTTTGTGGTATTGTTTTCTTAGTGCATCGCTTCTGAATATGCGGATTTTCTTTCAGGCACGTGTATCATTCTTCTGGGCTACGCGGAGCACTTAGCGACGTGGTGAAGGAGAAGCCTGGCTCAATAGAGGACTTGAAAATCAAAATAACAGCTTTTACCTATCACGTTAGGATGGCAACCATGAGTTTACAAAATTTCTTTGTAGAAGACAGCTGCTCAGGAAAAGACTGCGATTTTGTAAAAAAGTAATTAATCCCTAGGTATGGTAAGGTCATCTCTCTGCATTAGTTTTTAATCTGAGTGATAACCATATTGCAAGTCCAAAATTGTGTTCACTACTCCGAAGTGTATAGACACTAAAATTGAAAATGACTTGGTGTTCGACATATGCAAAAAACTAACGTACTAGAGTTACGGTATTAAATGCGAACCCATAACTTCTTTAGCCCTCTAACAAAATGGTTAATTAATACTGTGAAGATGTCCTTAGATGTAATTTACCGTGTGTTTTTATACAATAATAATATTTTTCCAATCCAATTGTGCTACGAAGCAATTGATAGGTGCTGGTTCGTCTGCCTTCCTTTCACAGCTAAGAGTGCCCTACGTTGGTACATACCGGAAATGACGAAATTAGCGCCCCCTGCCAGAACCGCCCCGGACGAATAACCGCCCAGGGATAAAGGCAATATTCCCAATAGGCCCCCTAACACCATTTACATAATATTTCAAAAAATTCTTAACGGAATCTGAATACTGAGACACCTAATCAACCAATTTGTAAAAACAAGGATATTTTTCACATTTCCATTGGTAAATAATCTGGGCTGAAGAAAGCATTTACTTGTAAATGTCCACTCATTACTTGATACTTTCCCATATTTTCCAAGCAACTTGTTTATAGTCACTGGCTTTGTATCCTTTTTCAATCCATGACTTTTTCTCAAGAGCATTTTCCAAAGAAATTTACATCTTTAATGTCATAAAGTTATGCATCAAATAATTTTATAAATTTGCTAGTATAAATTTCCCGAGCTTCCAATCCATGAAAGAACATGAGGACCAAAAGAAGCACAGGATGTTTTCAATTCAACTATACAATTTCATACAGATTTAAACAGCTAAATCAAAATTTTAAAAAATTGTACATGTTAGAACTTTAAAATTGATTACAAAACAAATATATATAAAACAGTTTCAAAAACGTCTGAAATATTTAAAAAATTGTCATTTGATATGGTCTGAAAGTCAGTGAGACAAACCCAATTTCTCTTTTGAAAAGGCCCTTTGTGATTGATACTAGCAACCAATCCCTAAAGGCAATTTTGAATTATTTGGAGACATTGCTCGGATTTTGTTTCCAGATTGATGTGTGGTGATGTCCTAATTTACCAACTTTGACAACTGTAAGGATGGCCCAGCTTTTATCAAGCCTGACAACAATTTTATGGTGTTCCCAACTAACAACCTTTAAACGGCTAGCTTGATCTTTTTATGCTGACTTGGTTCCATGTTCTCTATTGATTGTAAACAGGTGATTGGTGACAACTTGTGCTTTAATGTGATCTTCCCAGTCTTGCTGTTACTTTCAGTTTTCTTTTTTTGATGAATCAAGTTCTCTTTGTCATTCTTGCTTTTTTTTGAAGGCTCTTCTATTTTATCAATCTTTTTTAAGTGACACAAACGACAGGCTGCCATGTATTTATCTGCCCCACCAATTACTTCAACCTGCAGATTTAATAAAGGATGTTTCAGCTTACAATTGTTACAAAAAATTGAAATGTAAATTCTGAAAACATAGACTTGTCTTTGTTTTCGGTATACTGAATGTAAATGACAAGTCTCAAAGAATTGTTGAAAACATAGGAATTGGTTCTAAACAGGGTTCATTTAAAAGGTTTTGCGCCTATGAGCATACAGGTTTGTACAATTTGTGCCACAAAATAAGATAGCATCTAAATCATGGGCTGGTATTGACATATATATTGCAAAACTGTTTCTACACAGTTTTAAGACTGTACTTACTAAGGAAATTGTTACTGTAATGTAATGTGCCAAAAGCACCAGTGTTTCTCTCTAACTGATGCTCATAGCTGTGTGAGGAAGGGGCAAAGGGATATCAAAATTTCCCCAGGTCCTTTATGTCAAGGGTGCCCGATAAAGTAAGGCCCAATAGTTTACGTCATCCGTTTATGTCAGCTTTGCCCAAGGACCTTACAATCATCTCAGTGGCCATGTTGATGATCAAAGAATTTCAAGATGCAATAAAGTAAATCTGAGCTAAGTTAACAAAAAAAGAGATGTAAGAAAGAGAATTCTCACCTCGGTTTCTGATCCAAATCGTTTAGTAAAAGAACCTTCTCCAAAACAATTCATGCAAACAGCACTTAGTTTAATTACACTTTCTGCAATTGGAACTAAATCCAGAATTGAACCAAACCCCTAGAAAAAGTATATAAGCCATTACATTTGATAAAAAACGCTCTCTGTTGACACTTTGCTGTAGAGAGCTAAATATACATTCTCACACATTGAGAGGAGGCACTGTGCAACAATTTTTCCTATAAACTTGTTCCTACACAGCAGAAGCACCCTATAAAGCAATCTTACAATAAACAAAAAGTTATCGCCTGATGCAGAACTTCTAGAGGCTCCAGTATGCTAAATATTTCTAGTTTGTGCAATTTCAAAGATTTGCGACATGTATCATGCAGTTTTTTGCGTTTTGAAGTACATGGAATACCTTTCTTTGGAATGTCCCATCCAAAGCAGCTACTATTACTGTTTTGCCTTCATTTGCCATCTTTTCAGAGAATTGAACAACATCTGGAAACTACAATGACGACAAATAAAATACATAATTGTAGAAATCTCAATTAACAAGAATTTTTTGCATCTTTACTAAGATAATCTTTAAATATGCACAAAAATTCTATAAAACACAACATGGGTTTGCAGGTATCTAACATAACATCTGCTTTTTAAACTTGTAAGCTGCTACATTTTTACTGTTAAATCAGTTTGAAAATATGATCACTACTTGAAAAATAACTTCTTTAAAACAATTACTAGATAGACTGGGTAAACCATATTTGGAATGTCAAAATGTGAATAGGGCCTGGGAAAACACAATAAATTTTTACAGTTGCCTTGCTCACCACAACTGGTGGTAATCAAAGGAAGTACTTAATTATATAATTCTTTAGGCAGCACTATAAACAGGTTTTCAAAAATGCAGGGGCAACTATGGTCATAGGTAAGGTCAGAAGGCCAAATAATTTTATGATTACAAAGTTTTTAATCATCAATCTTGTCATTATACTCACAAACTGGCCTTCATCAATTCCAATGACATCATATCCTTCAGTTGATACTGTCTTCAATTCAGTGCAGGATACTGCCATAGCCACTTGCCTTTTAGAAGAACAAGAAATTCAAAAGTGTCATTAGGCTCACCTCAAAAAAACAGTTTGAATATGGTCCTAATCTAAACAGTAGGTATGCAAGGTTTTCTGATAGACATTATCCTAATTGTCTATATGTCATACTCTACAATCTAATACTTTTATTGTGCCTTGGTGACCTCAGAGGCAAAAGCAGTCAAGATCTGCTACGCATGTGATGTTTACCTGGACAACTTGATGCTGAGCAACAGTATTTAACTTAGTATTTTACTGAGTTATTTACTTTTTAAAACTTTAATTGTAAAAACAATAATATACCTGTCATGAGTTGCAACGCAGAGGTCATCATATCTGAGATCATTTGCATACTTCACCAGTAGACAGTTGTAATTTGCGAAGTCGTACCTCTTTACTCTCCTTATCAACTCTGTCCTGTAAAGCATACTCTTTTTGAAAACAACTCATCTCGATTTGCAATAATGTTCACTGTATGTAAACTTAAAACTTCAAATATGCCTCTCTGCTAAAACTTGAAAACTTAAACCAAAGTCTTCTATCAAAGCGCAAATAGGCTCAGGCCATAGCCCCAGATAAGTAATCTGCATTTATTACATTACATCCTGTTTTTTCAAAAACAGGGTTTATTCAATACACATAAACATTTACATCATTACGCGATTGCATGAGAGAAGCGACTATCCAATAGCTTAAACTTACGTTTTGCCAGAAAACATTGGCCCGAAAATAACCTAGAAAAGAAAATAGTTATGAATAAAGGAGCGAAAGTGAGCTAAGAACGTGTCATAAATTAATGTATAAAGCTTGTCAATTTTAACAATGAAAAGGGCCTAGAAATGGCGCCAATCTGCTAAAGCCTGAAGTGATATAGGCAGACTGTGTGTTCACGTGATTACATAAAATTTAGGGGAAAATTAATACGAACCTGAATCTGTCCATGCTTTGGCAATGTTTGTCGATGAAATTGAATGTGAGGATGAGTTATTGCAGCCATGTTTTGTTAAAGATATCAATTCAGTGCGCTCTCTGCAGAATCTGTAACACCAAGAAGGCAGCACCTGAGGTACAACTGGAGTGAATAGAATGGCGCCAAATTGGCTGTAACGAATTTCGCGCCAGTATTTAACACTGGGAGACTGGACTCTAACGACATGTATTATTTCCACCGACCACGTGTTCTGTTGAAAGGGGGGTGCGATTGAGTGAAAGGGGTCTTTTTGACAATCATGTAAGAATGCCCCCCTTTAATAACGCGGGAGCTTAATGAAGATATGAGAAAAGTACGAGAATAAAGAATAACCTAATGTTATTCAATACTAGCCAAATTGTCAATGATCCAAGGAAGCTACCTTCATCCGTCAGGTCATATCTAAGATTTAGAATTCAGCAATAGAAATTAGTATCAAAAGAGTCATCTTGATTAACTCCATGATTGAAAATACTCTGGAAGTAGAAATAATGTATATTACCTAGTTTGAACGTATATATTAATCTCCAGGGCCTCCGACGAAGGGGGGTCGGGGTATCATGGCCCCTCTCTTTCTTGTAAAGCAATAGACCTTTGTAAACATCTTTTGTTATGATTGTTAAAATCTCCCTTGTCCCCTGCACTTTCCAACCTGCATCGGAGCCTATGGTCTCGTTTTTATTCAAGGATTATCTTCCCATCGTAAACTGGGTTGGGTATCCCCCCTGTCAAGAGAAAGAGCTTTTGAAGAGATTTGAAAATCCCACTCTAGACTCCCTGTGATGTGATCGTTATTGAAACCTTGAAAACGCGCGGCACAACTTTCAAAATAGGAGCAATCAAAATGGCGACAAAGAAAGAAGAAAAAATAGTTCTTGCGGACTTCGACTTGCCAAAAATGACAATGGACATGTACTTGCAATCAGAGAGATTAAAAACTTTCAAAGATTGGCCATTTTATGATAACTGCAATTGTACAGCTGAAATGGTACGGAAAGGTTTTTATTACTCGAGCTAGGCCCAAATTTGGATTTCGTTTCATTTGAATTCAAGGGGCTCTACCGAAAAAAGTTTACATTTTATCACCGATAGCTGTTACTTACTTTAATTTAACGATAATATTTTGGGCTGGTAAATCTAGCCATTTGAATTTATCCAAGTCTTTTAATCGAGTTAATAAAGGGAAAAAAGTACATTTATTTGGAAAAGCAAGAATTGAAGAATGTGATCACTTAATTATAATTGCTTGACAATTGATTTTGTTTTCATACTCTTGTCAATCGTCTACAGATGGCAGAGGCTGGATTTTACCATACCCCCTCAAGCAATGAGCCAGATCTTGTCACTTGTTATGTTTGTTACAAAGAGATGGATGGCTGGGAACCTAGTGATGACCCATGGTATGTAGAGACAATTGCTCTTTGCTCCATTTGGGAGATGACTGTTTCTCTGAACTTTTCACCCCCCTTGTTAAAACTGCTGATTCTATAATTCAATTTTTGACTTTGTCTGTACAACTTTTAAAGTTTTTTAGATTCTAAATATGCAAGGAAATATGGATCTTTGTCTTTAAATAGGTTCTCTCCTCACTTTAATGATCATTGATAGTACATTGCTTATAAAATGAGCTGAAGCAAACAGTTTGCAAGCATGAATTACTTTGATAAAAAGTCAGGTACGTAACTGAAACTGCAAATATTGACTTCATATGTTTACCATGAAATTCACGTTCCCTTGCTTTACCTCTTTTTGTAAATTGATTTGCAGGTAGCAGAAGAAGATATTGGGCTCCACCAAATTTTGAATTTTGGGGTTTATGTATAAAATATCAGAGCTGCAGCTCTGTAATCACTGGGCCACATCAATGTCATTTTGAGTGGAAATTTTGCTGACCTGGCTATTCCATTGCAATTCTTTGGAATTGGGTGTTTGACAGTTTTTTATTCTTTATGCAGGGTTGAGCATAAAAACCACTCAAGCAAATGTCCTTTTGTTACAATGGGTAAAAGGCAAAAGGAATGGACTGTTGAGGACATAATCAAAATGGAAATAAAAAGACGAGAATACGGAATCGTTAGTACAACTTTTAGCTTTTAGCTCAACTAATGGTTAATAGTTTTAAAGGTTGAAAGGGACATGTTGAGATGTCTCATGTTTGTAGTAATAAATTATATGCTGTGTCAAATTTGTTCAGCTTTTATTCTGTTTCAACATTATCACCAGCTTTTGTAATTTGAAAATACTTCAACTCATCATTTTTCAACACAAGGCCCTTACAGTTTTAAAAACGTAGCATCTCATGAAATTTGAAAATTTAGTAAATCAAAGCTCTTTCCAATTGGTAGCTTCCTTGCAATTTTTCGAAACATCCAATCTTTTTGGAATTCCCCTTCAAAATCATAAATGACATATGTTTTGTCTATATGAATGAGCTGCAAAAAAACCCTTTTAATTGGAATTGGGGTTGTTGGATAAAGAAGTCATGCAGAGAATTGACAACTAGTAGCTCAAGTTTATTTAATAACAAAATTGTCATACCAACAATAATGACATAGTTGATTTTAGTAGCATTTTAAAAATCCACACTGCAATAATATTCCCCTTGTCGAGCAAAGCTTAAAATTGTTTCTGATGTCTTCTTTGCAGACAAAAGTTGTTGAAACAGTAATTGCAAAGATGGAAAGTGATGCACAAACTATTGTTGATGAACTCGAAGGACTGTTGGAAAGTTAGCCTGGTAGAAAGGAGACCTGAGTAGTCTGAAAAAGTTTATGACTAACTGTCCACTGATGTCATAACACAATATACTTTATAAATTTAAACGTAACAATCAAAATGTCTGTTCCATGACATAGACGCAGGGCTTGCACTCTTCCTGGCAAGAGTTTAGAAGGCTCATGAATAAAAAATATGCAGAGGTAGGCCAAGGTAGAGTTATGTCATTTTATCTCCTGGGACATTGGCAGTCTCCATTGGTAATAGCATTAATTTGCTAGCACCACCCCCCTTCCCCCTTTTTCATGTTTCATCCTAGAGGACATATCTATAACCAGCCAATTTTAGTATATATTGCTACCCCTGTCTCAAAATTAATAGCCCCTAGAAGTAGCTATTTATTTATGATGATACAATTTTAGCTGTTTATTTGTTTGCCACGAAGGCAAACTAATTCTCGTGATGGCATTTTTACCCAGCACTTAAATATATTTTTTACTTGCCAAGCTTGTGTTGTCTGTCTTATTGGTTGCTTAACTCGCCTTGCAAATGGAGACACTTATGGAAAAGGTGGCTAATGTGCGCAAATATCGACTTTTCCCAATCCAATGGCTTCCACATTGTTTGGTGATCTTCTGTGAAGACCCTTTCATAGAAAATCCCTTTAGTCACGCATTCACAAGACTGCTGGTCATGTGTTTACCTCGCTTTTCTAAAATACTACTGTGATGTAATTTGAAGTCTCACTCCCAAAGGGGATACGTCTGGGTTCTCAATCCGTGACACGCCCAGCGCACGTGTTTTGTCTTTTGATTCCCTTTTTGGTGTCTGTACAAGTCAAAACAATATTTTTGCGATCCTCTAGCGATCCTGCGATCCTAATAGAAATATTTATCCGCAGCTTCAGGTCACGAGTTTGCGGGTCTCCCGCGGGATCCCCCTTCTTCCGAGAACAGTTAATGTACGGATAGGTGATGGTAAAACGCGGAACACACAAAAGGCTATAACTACCGTAAAGGCAGGTAGCTACCATTGCCGTGTGTCATAAGCTTTATTTTGATCATACCTTGCCATGAAATCTCATTGACCTTATTCTTATGCTAATTTTTTTCTGCGAGTGAAAGGTGATGTATATTTATGCCCGGTTAGAGAGCAGAACTAAATTGCTGGCCATGGGGTATATACCTAGAGAGGGAAGATGCCCCTTTCGGGGACAGGAACTGCAACTTTCATTCTCCGAAACAACAGACATATTCGGCATGTTGTTCCATATTTTAGAGTGATTACGTAATGCCGCAAGCTGATCCTATGTTCAGAGAAAAGGGGAAGTACTCTGTGATTCCGAATTTCCTTATAAAAAAGACCGCGCGCAATGGTAAGACAAGGTTAGAAAGGCACGACAAGAGAGGCAAGGTAAGTGCAAATAATTTGCTTCTTCTTTTTTGTAAATGTTGTCCTCAATAAAGTTTGTTGTCCTGACCTGAAGGGAGAAGTGATGTTGAACTTTTACAATGTTATGAATGCTCCGGCATATGTCTTGCGACCTGCCCCTTTCGAAGGCAATACCCTGCACTCTTAAAAACAAACTCCCTATTTACAAATCGTCCGCCATAGGATAGTTTGAAATGGAACTTTGACTTGGGTAAGAAATGAAAATTTTCTTTTACAGAAGGCAAGGAAATTGACACATTGAAGATGCCAACGAGTTGTTTAGGATGGCTCCAGAAGGAGCGAACCACTCTTGAAAACTTCATGCAACCGCATAACTTGGAGGTAGTGAATTACTGTTTGAAGCTTGTGCATGCAGATTTTATAGGGGAAACAAGTAATAAGGTAAAGAAACAGAGTTCGTGTTTTCTAGATGTTTATTGAATTGATGTTTTTACTCAAAGTTTCTTTTTCAGTCAAAACACTTATTAAACTTTTTCTTGTTAAACTCATTTAAGAAGACTGATCTTCGTCGCAAGAATTTTGCAGGTTTTCATGCCAACCTAGTGCTTTTGGCAATTCGAAAAATCAGTGATGTATCTCCCCATGGGTCCCCTTAGACTTTCGACTGGGTTGAATATCGAGAACCCATTCAATGCTGGGGCTAATTAACAGGTCGCCTAGCTACACTCGTTTCATCCCAAACTTATCTCACCAAACAGGTTGACCAAAAAACTGATGTAAACGAAGATAAACATGCAATAAATTTGGGATCCGTACTACAATCAATGGATGTCGAAATACGAGATAAAGCCCAGGTTTCACTGGGGATGAGAGACAATTCATGGATTATCTTGAACTGGCAACGAGTTTACGGAAGCCCAAAGATGTTCCTCATGACCAGTTCAGAAAAAAAATTCTGAAGGACAAGCAGAAATTCGTCGAGTTGCTGGCCAAGGCAAAGAGTATGCAGATTAAATATTTCTTAGTACGAGGTTTATGACTTTTAATGTGTATGATTTCCTTTCTTGTATTTAGTTGCCTCATTCCCCAATTGGAACCAGAGAGTAAGCATGTTTAAATGGCTTCTCCCATTTATATAGAAAAATTACGGGGGCTTCCATAAAGCCCCTGCTTTACAATTAAAATTTCTAGGAATAAACATTTGTCAAAAATATGGTGAGTTCTGCCTGCGGAGGAGACTCGGGCAACGTTTTTCTGCCAAATAGGCCTACTTATATCGAATTCAAACTAAATTACACCCTTCTTCAGCGCTTCGACGACAGTTAAGATCTAAGTACATCTTGAATTCTGTCCCTTTTCCTCTGTTCAAGCGATGCAACATGTGAAATATTGCATAACTGTTGCTCAATACACCTTTTGTATCTTCAAGAACCGTCGTCCATTCTTCACAAAAATCACGTATCATACTGGGGTACAAGACAACAATTAAGATTTGGGAAGGTTGTCGGTGACTGGATTGATAAGAGCTACGGGCCATTGGATCCAATCTTTGGTGCACTTCTTTCACCAACTGGAGGTAAGAACTGTTTTGTCCATCCATATGCTGGTCTATTGTGTTCACATAGCACTTTGTCACGATTCTCTTATGCAAAAAATCCAATATCAAGGCACTCACGAGATTTCTATAGGCCGTCCAAGTAACCAAAACACTAACCTTAGTACGCCCTTTCATAACCCCATTTTCTTGTCCAGTCAAGGATATCAAGTTTTACAGCTGAGGTACACTTCAATTCATAGCAGGTTGCTTTTGACTTAGGCTCCTGCTATCCCTTCAGAAAGATTTTAGCTTTTCACGTGTGATGGAATAAACATCGGTTTTTCAAGCTTGCCCGCGTTGATCGTGGCAGTATATGATCGAAATCATCCTTGGCGCATTTCACCAATTCTGACCGGGTAACTTCTTTCGCTAGGTCGGACTGGTCCGGGTGATGACACGGTGCTGCACAAAATGTTATTCGATGGCAGCGGTCCGTTTGCATACCATTCGGCCGTTCATGATGCGTTCGGTTTCCTACTGACCTCGTATGAAACCGGACCGGGCTACAAATACCTGGATGCTGCCTCTATGTTCAAGAGAAGCAACCCACTTTCCGAGCAAGCTGCAGGAATCCGATTTTGGAAGAAAGTGCTTTCCCATCACGAGGAACATGACTGCTTTGTACATACTTTCTAAATTAGAGCTACTGAACTATTTCGACTGTTCGCTACAAGGAACATAGTGGGATTATGTTGTTAATGCTTTCACTCGCATTTTGGAGACGAATCTTATTGAAATGTAGGTGTAATGTAGGTAGAAGATAGCTACTTATTTCCTTATGGCCAAGCCACCCTTCGACCACCATACGCGTCCACTGGCCCTTTTAAGTAATAGGAAGTGACCCCTAGAAAGTTTTTCTTGCTTTTGAACCAACAATTTACAACAGTACCAAGTGTCAGTGTCTTTTAGCGAATTTATACCATTGGTTGAAAACCTCTTCATCGTCTCATTCAACAGCTCTTGCTCAAAACTTCTTTTTTTACTGTAATTAAAATTGTAATTAGAACCTTCTTTTAAACTGTTTAAGTTGGCATCGAACAGAAATTTGTCTGAAAACACCGTGACTGCCTATTTTCTGCACGGAAGGTATCTCTATACTAAAATATTCTCACCTATGTTTATACTAGGGACTGATTACCAAGACCTGATGAAGGCTTTTTGCGACTCGATGTATTAGCTAAGAAAGCCTCTTGTCTTGTTGTTACCATGAATCACGCTAGCTGCTGTGTAGAGCGTCGTAAGAAAGCCTTGCTGCTGCATTGCAATAATCGTTGCTTTGTGCACGCAAAAGTCTCCCTTATCTTCCGGTGAGCAATACCCGCTCTGGTCAATCTCCTCTATTAACCAATGATAATTGGGAAACATAACACCTAGGCCAATACCATTCAGGGATACCAGATTCTACCATTGAGATATCCAAGTAAGGATAAAGAAGCACTATTGAGAGACAGGTGGGGGGGGGGGGGGTCAAAGATTGAGTAAGCTATCGAGGCACGCCTTATTTCTGTCGTGTACAACTTGCTCAAATATCCTGCTTCGATAACCCGAACTAATTTATGTTCTACTGAAAGGCCTGTAATAAGTACAACATATCGTAGCATGCAATACTCTGAATGTTTGGGGAAAAGGAAAGTAGAGAGGAAAGCACGATGTAGGACGAAGCTTTTGAGAATCTCTAAGTTCAAGTTCCAAGCACATATTAATGTAATAATTATTCAATGTAAAAAGATTCTCCTTGAAGGCTTTCTCCCATCATTGGTCTTTCTTTCGTTGATTACTTTGTATTATGCAGAAGTGCTAACATAAAGTTGCCTTCATTAAAAATGTCTTCATATTCATGCTTGTAACGATCGTGTTTACATTCTGATTCAGGACGCAGCGATGTGACGTTGAGAAAAGGCTGCAACGCATTCCCAAAGACTAAAGCATAGAGCCTTGGGTCAAGTGACCTTACACTGTGCCTATGACTAACTTAAAATCTCACGGTCTGAACAGGCCTCACTCACGAAAGACTAGCTTTCGGGTGCAGTATATGTTTTGCAAATGCTTGCAGCATTATGGTCACTGCAAAGATTATGGCCTGTTTTGGATGCTTAACAGGTGATCCTGTTGACATCGTATCTGCAGTCAGAGAAGGCAACCCAACGTTGTTCAAATACCTGGAACGCCTCATGTTTGCCAGATTTCATGGGGAAGTAAGCAATGTATTCGACAACAGAACCGATCGCAAAGAAATATACGGCATTGACAATCTCAGCACCGTTCTTTTGACTATGGACCAGTATATTAGACGCCAGGGGGCGCACTTTACTGGCAACGAGCATGAATTCATAACCTTAGTTGAAGTGGCTGCTTCGATGCGCTGCCCGTCGAAGCAGAGTGTTAGTAAATTTAAAAAGAAACTTCTACAGGACAGAACAAGATTTGTTGAGCTCTACTGTCGCAGAGGTACAGGTAAGCCGGGTTTGGTTATAAGCATTTTTTGTGTACATGCGATGCCTCGAAACATTGAACTACATTGTGGAACTAAATGGGTTGGAGAGGGGTGGTAGAGAAAGTAAGTGCTTGTGTAGCCAGGTTCATCAAAGGCAGGAAAGGGGTAATTGTGTCTTGACGTATAAGTGAAAACTCTCTTTCTTGATGGTTGGTGGAAAGGGAGAGAAGGTCACCCAGCATCTGGCCACATCATTAAGAATAGGTTACAGCAACAACAACCTCATGCAGCCGTCAGATGCTGCGGTTAAACCCAGTAGGCTTTTTGAATGCATAAACTGACTGTTCCGATGCATCAATGCCTTTCGAAAAGAACTGTCATAATTTCCAGTAATTGTTCAAAGAATAATATCCCCTGTTTTAACGCAAACTTTTATTATTATTGGTGCACTTCTTTAAACCAATCTATAATTCAAATAGATTCTAATCTTCTAACAACTATCTATCATGAGAATGATACACGTATAGAAGAAAGAGATTGCATTGAAATAGATAGTGCAATCAGAAAGAAGAACAAGTAGCCACCAACCACTTCATGGAGTCTCCTGTTATGTGTACCTCGCTTCTATCCCCATCCCCCTGTGTATTATGAAAACTGCGCATCGCATCTAGGTTTGTCACATCCGCTCTACCACAGCGAATACTGGGGAACCAGGCAACAGCTGCGCGCCGGGAAAATCATTGGCGATTGGATTGCCCCCTCCTACGGACCTCTAGAGCCGATATTTGGGGCACTGTTGTCCCCAACAGCTGGTATGTTCTCTTCCAAAAATTGAACCATTTATTTTTCAGCTATTGGCTATACCCAGCCAGACAACCAGGCTTCCCAATCTTAGTACATTCCACATTCTATTGCAATACATCGTTTTAGTCTTTCTAATTTCAATTAGATATCAATTCTGCAAAAAGATGTCAATTATGTAATGATTATTTTATTTATCTACGTTCAACGGAGATATATGGCATAACTCATCCTCCGTTTTGCTGTAAAAATTTTTGTGTCTTAAATCCGGACTTGCCTTGGCCTAGCTTCTTGTTGACATCCCTTTAGCTTCTCAACACTTTAAATTATCTTTACATTATTTAACAAAAGACTAAATTTAAAAAAAATGCTGAGTTTTGCAAGAAAAATGATTTGTACGATCTTTCTCAGATTTATCTGAACAGGGATGACACACAGCTTAAACTCTGAAGTTTTTCTTTATTAAAGTTGGGAAATGAATTTCCCCAAAGCAAAAACACACTTATAAAGTGGTAATGTCTCTGATGAAAAAAAGTGACAGTATAATGATGACGTACTTTCATTCTACTAACAGTTGACATTTGAACTGATTACTAGCTTTTTTAATTTAATATTTTGCAAGAGATACCTATAGGCTCATCACAATAAAACACTACCTAGAGAAAGTATGCTTCTATAAAGAAAGACTGAAGAGAAACTCTTTGCACCCAACAGGAAGAACAGGGCCTGGGGATAGTGACGTAACACATGAACTTTTGTTTGACAACGATGGCCCAATGGCGTTTCATTCTGCAGCGCATGATGCATTCGGTTACTTGATCAACTTTCACCGCACTGGACCAGGGTACAACTACCTCGGCTCGAGCTCGATCTTCGACAACAAGAACGAACTGAGTGGTCAGATATCAGGGGTCGAGTTTTGGAGCGAACTCATTCGTCAACAGAAGTCGCCAAGCGGCGGCTTAAAGCTGTATTAATACGTTGGCCCTTAGGTCACATGGCATCAGCTAAAATTACCGTTGTAAGAAAACACACAAGCAAATGTACATCGTAGAATATAGAACTGTTTATTTATCTTTTCGATCGTAATTTGTGGAACTAACCTGTCTGTAATTGCTGGAACGTAATTTGCGTCAAAGAGTCAGAACTGTCTGTCTTTATTTGACTCGGAAAGCCTGCATTTGTCTGTCATTGTATCTAGAGGGAGCAAAAATCTTCTATGAAGCGAAAGTAGCAGCCTATGTGCAATTCATTTTGAGTAATTTGAAGCTTTTTATCAGCATATTTCCTCAAAAATGACACCAAACAAAGATTTCTTCCACATCTAACTATTTTGCACTATTGACTTCTTCAGTGAAACTTAAAGAAATTAATTTTATAGAGGCCATAAAATCATGAGAAAATGCAGAATCTTTTGAAAGTTTTCATTGATAAGCTTGACAAATATGAAGCTTTGAAAAAAGGCTTTAAACACAACTTAAATATTGATTACAAGTATGTAGTCTTCCAGATTGTTGACACACGCAAGTTTTCAACTTCATTTCCAGTCTTACCTTAATCAAAACAATCGAATTAAGCTCAATAGGTGCTGAGAATAATTTAAAACTGATAATCGTGATTCTACCAGTTAATACAAACAATTAACTAATTAAATCTCTTTAAGTTACCAATTAAATCTTTTAGACAATGCCAGGATTAGTTCTTACTTTACAAATAAAAGCGGATCTAAAGCATTTGAAACATATTCTTAAATCTACATAGTGAAATGATCTAAAGATAACTCTTCACTTAATTTTCACTGCCAAGCACTAATTAGAAAAATCTCAACTAAACATTATAAATCAATGTTACAATATATAAAAGCCACACCATTTAAGTCAACCACTATCAATCCTAATTTCTTCCCTATTACTCAACACAAATTTATAACAAAAGAATTTAGATTAAAAATATTGTTGAAGAAAACAATCAGTAATCATTAAATTTGGAAATGGTCTACAATGGCATGATCAATGATCACATGATTGCTTCATGGTTATAAAGTAATCAACTAAGCAATAATTCTTTATCTGATTTCCATCTAAAGTATATATTAATTACCCTCATGACGTTATGACTTATAAACTGGGGAAATTGGACAGTTTGTGTTGTAAAAAGCATATCTCTACCTGTGTGAAACAGCAGGAAAATGGGCACACAACAAATAATTAATCAAAACCAATGATACAAAGTCCCAAAATAATCTTAGAAATTAAAATTCCCATTAAAATATCATTTTGGCAAACCTGAAAAGTGAACTACGTAACACATTGAAGTGGTCTTTCTTCAGGTGGCTTGCAGCAAGAAATTGTTTTTATATCCCTTATCAACATTGGTATCAAGCAAACACCACTAAGGAAAGTCATTAGGATAAGAAAATAAAACACAGCATGCCAGCCAAATGCATCATCAATCTGCGGAACCAAATACTGGCCTATTGCCGCTCCAATGCTACCAGTGCCATCTACGATGCCAGTAACTGTGGCTAATGCTGCCTCATTGCCTCTCAGTGAAACCTGCTTACCAAGATCTGCAGAAATGGCTGAACTGATGAGGTTTGCTGGACCACCAATCATGAGGCCTGTCAATGTCATAAAAGCAACATTTGTATCATAATTTGACCCTGTATTGCCATAGATAAACAGTGATGCCATCGAGAACACAAGCATTGAGCATACAACGGGGGAGCGCAGTCCAATTAGGTCACTGGCGATTCCAGCAATAATACCACCAACTATCCCACCAATGTCATAAAAGTTGGAAAGTTCATCACTTTTCTTGTCTTTCCAGTGTAAACCTTGGGACAGATAAACTGGCAGCCAGAAAAAGAATGAATAATTGACCAGCTTCAAGCAAGCGTATGACAAAGAGTATGGGATAACACCAGGAAGTAGTAATGCTTGGAAGAACCCCAGTGCCTTGCTGCCATGCTCAATTCCTGGCTGCTGCAACAATGTCTCTTGTGATGATGCATGTTGCAAAAGTGGCTCCTTGTCCCCAAGAGGATTATCAACTTCAGGAGGTTGGATCCCTCCCTCACACTCCCTGGGTGGTTCCAATCCAATGTCTTCAGGTCTTGGCACTAGGCAAAAGAAAATTAGCACTCCACCACAAAACAAGAGAAACGACGTAACTAATATCCCATATTCGTATCCATAATTAAGTACTGAAGCGACCATCATAGAACCAATTATATTTCCAACTGAAGCATTTGCACTCCAAAATCCAAACACAGAGCCCCTTGTTGACTTGCTGAACCAATTCCCCATAATAGCAACGGTTGCAGGCCAACCAGTAGACTGTAATAAGCCATTCAGCATAAAGAAAACACCATAAAAATACTTGTTGTAGATGCTGAAGTGTTCACTAATGAATCCGAAGATGAAAAACACAACAGCTGAAATACACATCCCAAAAGTAAGGACAAGCCTTAGGTTAACCCTGTCGCCAATCACTCCACTTATATATAAACCAACGGCATACGAGAAAAGGAAAATGGTGTCCAGCGTCCCAAGGAATATGTTCGCTTCGTTTGTTGCCTTGAAAACATGTCTGGAGTTCCATGTGTCGTAGGGTTGTAAGACGCACGTAGAAATGTTCGTGTTAGGCCACGGGCAAGCAACTTTCGCTGAAGGCGTCAATTCCTTTTGCAAAGGGTCCTTCACATTACTGAATGCTTTACGACAGGCATGGAAGAAAGCATAGCCAAAGAAAGTCAACAAAAACGTGGTAACATGATGGACTGTCCAGCTTCCAAATTTACCAGCCATTTTCTTGTGTCGACCACTGTCATATGACCGACTTCGACTTGTGCGCCTCTTTTTGATGTTTCACACTGAAGGCGCTGAAGGTGTCAGTCATTGGTGTCTGTATCAACGGGGAACAATTCAGGGGAGTAAAAATGGCCCCTTCACTTTTTTTTTAACCCAATAGAGCTATTCCAAAAATATTTTCTTATGACTGTTAAAATCTCCCTTAGCCCCTCCACTTTCCGACCCGAATCGGGGCCCATGTAAAACTAACTCATTCTTAAATTTCAAACAGCCCTTTTTCTAGAAGGTCGCGATATTCGTTGTTGCAAATATCTCTTTTTCTCTTATCATGTCTCTTTATCTAGACTGGTGATGAAATTTTCAATAAGGCAACGGAGCTGACTTTGACGAATTTTGAAACCGTAGCCCTTAACTTGATTGTCATACATAATATTATTAAACAGTTCATAATATTATTAAACTTGTTGAAAGAGTTCTTTCTCGTTACCAGCCTACCTTATTTTGTAATTTCACAAGAGAGTGTTCACTTCTAGCTGGTAACTCATAGAAATATATCAACTTCCAGGTAAGTATCAGCTAATTATAAATTTTGCTTTCGTCAAACCTCCCATTTCTACATCCAAGGGTCATGCCGCTAGGATTGAGGGAATAATTAGCATCTAGTTTCGATCGACCACATTCTTACTATTTCTTATTATCTTAAAATGAAGCTATTCAAAAAATATACAAAGACCAATTAAAATATAGGGTGGTTATGAATTTTCAGCAGCAGAAAACAATTTAGCTTGGGTTCCCAATAGAGATAATTTCATGGCTTTGAGGCATAAATGCAAAAGGCGACCTTATTTCAAAGTTAAGTTTGAAAATGGAACAAGATAAACAAATTGGCAAGCAAGCAAAGAGACGCGCATCAACCCCAAATCCTGAGTGGGAAAAAAATTAGACATTTGCGAAAAAAGTCGCGCGAATTGCGCCATAAGCATGCGCAGTGAGCCTCCACAGGAATTCTCGCGAAGAACACGCATCGATTCATCACGGCTGCCATAAAAGATTTTTCATCCCGACAATAAAAGGCAAGAAGTGTATGATTCTCAACGAGCGCATTTGCTCGGTTAAAATATGCATTGGAAGACTTGGGTGTTTGAAATTTAGGAAAAATCATTAATTAGACTCCAAAAAGGGTCATATTACAAAGATATCCCCCCACCAGGTTGACATCAGGAACTATCAAATAAATTAAGAATCACATTGACTTTGCTTTTACTGACACATAAGCTAAGATATACATTAGATACATCCCTAGTACAAAGCATCACAGCACTTGACAAAACAGATGGTTGACACTGGAATTTAGACAATTTCTTCTTTAACATCAAAATATATCAACAGACACTGCAATGCAGCATTTCTTTGGCTTGCAAACGCAGAAGAGAAGGCACATGTTTGCAGCTTAAACCAAAGTAGGGATTGTTTGTATGGCACTGAAGGTGGATGGTACGGGCATTTGAAGGGACTGTTGTTGTTGATGCATCATCATCCTTGGGCGGTACATAGGGTTTTGCTCTGCGGCAGGAAACGGACACTGCAAATGCAAGAAAAACAACTTTCTAGAAGAAAGAAATCAAAAGCTTGTCTTTTCAAAATAAGCATTGCCAAAAAAGGAATCAACAGATGTTTACAACAACATTCCTATTTCAGCAAGAAAGTTAGACTCTAGGATTTTATTCAGAACACAAGTATGTGATCTTGTTTAATTATATGAAATTTTTAGCTAGCTTAATTTAATCCTTTAAATTTGTATATCTCCTTACCCACAGGACCCTAATAATAACAGTATGCTTGTCATACTGATAGGTTATTCCTGTATAAACATCCATATATTACTATTATTATTATTATTATTGAATGATGTCATTAATAGTCTGTATCCAAAGTCAAATATTACTACTTACTCTGTTCGCATAGTGACCACGCTGTCGACACTACAAATTGAAAAAAAATTAATAAGAGCACCTTTCAACATGGAACAGTAAAAATTTTGCCACCTTACACAGAAATTATTTGGATGCTTTTTAGAAACAAGGGACAACCTGGTTTTTTGGCCTGGAACCAATCACGGAAGATAACAGTCTCTCTATGCCCATTATAGCTCTCTTCTTAGCCTCAGGTTAGTTGAAAATTTACAAAATTCCAACAATCCTTTTGAGAAGAAAAACTAGCACTGTCTTCTGCCAATTAAAGTAGTAAATAAGGCAAAAATAATCAAAAGATAGTTACAATTATGAATGAAAAAGTCCTTAGGCCTAGCTTTGGCATTTTAATATGCATAAGAAAAAAATTAAATTGTATATAGCTAACTATGAAATGCATTTTGGGCCCAGGAGAAAATTGGATCAGACTAATGGTGCTGAACAGGTAATTGGCATAATGCCCAAAATTAAAAAGGCATGATACACACAATAACAACAATAGCTTTCAATACCTTGAAACAGGTAACTAGTTCTAATGGTCTTCTTGGAAGTTGCTGTGGTTGTATGCCACCAGCCTAAAAAGAAAACTTGGTTTGAGAAACATAGACACTTCTCAAGGGCAACTCAACACAGGAACAATGAACTAAGTTCTATCAGGACTTGGAGAAGGTTAATAGAATCTCATCTAAAAATACTGCAAAATGGGGGGGGGGGAAGGGGAAGGGCTGTATATGGAAGGAGGCAAAGCTGGCAATGGCGATGTTTTGTTTGAAAATTGCTTTTCTGAATTTTGAGGCCTCAAACTTGTGCAGATTTTCAGGGTTTAAAAGAAACACTATAGCAAAAGATGAGACTTTAGAAAGGTCAAAATGAAAATGTCAAATTACCAGCTGTTTCTCTCGGAACTGTTGGACAACTGGACATGTAGTTATTTTGTGACCTGGTTCTCCACAGGCATGACAAATGATCTGCCCTGGAATGGCTTTGTTTTCATACAATGGTAAATCAAATCTAGGACTAAAGAAAAGAATAATTCAAATATTCAGTAAGCTGATTAGTCAAATAATTTTTCCTGATCTTGGTCAGTAAATTAATAGTACATACAATATAGACACTAGTCAATCAATAAAACCCTTTTCGCAAAATACGAACAAGGAAATTAATTTGGATATAAACCATTGTCACACTTGGAAGATTGCATGATATTTGCATTATCTTATCTCAATTGCACAAAATATTGCTTCATAGAAACTGATAAAGAAACTGGCAATAGAAAAGCATAGAAACTGCATAGTAAAACAAATTAAATTAAAGGGATTTCTGAAGAAGTAGAAAATGGGATTATGCTTAAATTCTTTATTAATATACTAGCAGAAGAAGCCAATCTATTAAAGGGGTCAAAAATCTCTTTAACACTTCTTGTGAAATCAAAAATTGATCGTGACAATTATCAGGATGAAAATAACATGATATCATAACAAAACTAATAGTGATTTGATGGTACCAGGTCAAAACAATTTCTTGCTTTACATGCATGTCAGTGCATGTCCACAAAAAAACTCACTTACTGCATATGTTTACATTTTGGCCCATCAGGACAAAAACCACATAAATAATTCAGACACATCACTCTTCTAACATGCTTGTTTTTGCAATGAGGACCTGGGAAATAGACAATTTAATTTATGGATTTCCAAGGTAATTGTTTATCATTAAAACTAAGTTGCAAACATTTGTAAATACAAAGACAGGCAAGTTCTGTGAAAAACTCTACAGACGAACAGTCTTATGTTAACCACTGAGTACAAACCTTCACCAATAACTTACTTTTAACTTCTCCTAGCTTTTAAAATGTTTCTAATATTGGGGTATAAAGTTTTGCTTAAAAATTGAATGTTTAATGAACTGGTGAAAATTCTGGAAATCACAAAAACAAGTTTATCTTCAGAAAAATTACATTGCCTGTTTATTATTTGGATAGCTAGTTTTTAAATGCCAGATTTTCAAATCAAAAGAAATATACTTTAGCAAAACTCTAGATTATATATATTGCTGATTTTATGAACTTTCGGTTTGAACAAGTGCATTGTGGTACAAAACTTCACAATTGCTAGAAAAAGTGGAACTAGTTTTCGCATACTTAAAGTACTTTTTCGTCCAACACTCCTTAGAGTATACAAATGTTGGAAGATAACCAAAAGCTGACCGAATAACTAGCTGGATGAGGATCAAAAATGCTCTGTTTTTTATATTCTTGTTTAGGACAATGAAAACTGACCATGCATCTAACATACCATGCTTACAAAATCCCCTGTCATACCAAGGGCACTCTTTCCTCTTTGTCATTGGGTCAACATGAAGAAATGGGCATTCCTTATTATTACAAGTTCCTGAAAGAAAAATACCAAATCACAAGAGAGTTTACCAGGAAAATGGTACTGAAGCTTTAAAATAATTATATCTTTATATTTGAAACACAAACATTGCAAATAGAGTAGTACAACAAATTTGTTGGATCATGTGCATAAACAATTGCTGAGAACCATAAAACCTCAAACCATGTCCTAAAACTAAAGCTTTTTTCCTCAAATTTAATTCCTTTGCCAATCTAGCTTGGAACTCGTATGTCTTTTTTGTGTCTTAAATCTAGTATAAATATATGATACAACAAGAAAGGAGCATATATCTGATTATGCGCAGAATACTAGTAAATTCGAAACTTTCGATCAACAGGGTCATTGCCACTGACAGAAACACTAGATTTTGAAAGAAAAAACAAGTTTTGCCAAACAGCAAAGGGAAAAATATCAAAAAGAATCTGAAAATCGAAACTTCTTCCAAGTAGCATTCATGTCTTTTTGCATTCTAGGATAAACAGCACGCAGATTATTGAAGTGTTTTTAACTCTGTAGAGATTGATCTTAGCCTTAAATCTTTTTAGGCAACCAAGCAAATAAGAAATACAAAACTTAAGTAAGTATAAATTGCTTTGATGCTCTAAATCTTTTGGCATGGACTTTATTGGAGCAAGCATCCTGGAACCTACACACTTACCAAATCTTGCAAAGAAGTAGCATTCAGGCATTTTTGACATGTCATACTCGTGCAAGAACTCGCATTCATCTCCCTTTTTGCAAAGCCCTCTCAGCCAATGCTTGCAGACAACTGCCTTTTCTCCAATTGTATGCCTGAAAGGACACAAATGCCCTCTTGTACAGGTATTTTGGAAAAAGAAATCACAAACAGCAGAGCCAGACTCTAGAAATAAAAAATCAATTAATCAAACAATCAGTCAATCAATCAATCTATCAATCAATCATTCAATCAATAACAAGGCAATAGCAGCTAAGCCCATTAGAAAAATTACAGTCTCTAGGCTTTTGATATCAGAGAATCAGCAAAATTCTGGTATAGGTCAGCAATACAAGATCACAAAACAATACCAACATAGTACACAATGCAAAACATACATAACATAACACAACATAACGCAACATAACATAACGTAACATAACAAATTATCACTTGGCATAATAGCTGACTGTCTCTACAAAAGTTATCCAGTTTCTGTTTGAATAAGATCAATTAACATTGGCATAACCATGTTTGGGAATAAACCTCAAGCAGTGATTCCCATCACGAATTTCGATAGCGCATTTAGAGCTATCTTAAGCATGTAAAAAGTCAAACAGACTTACTATCCATTCCTGGAAATGGTAAGGGTTGAATTCCAACTTGATGTTCAATGTATGTTTCGATGTCGAACTTGATGTCCTTCACACTAGCAACGAGTTCCTCCATTGTTGACATGGCTAATTACTACAAGAGCTACTTTTAAGTAGATGTGAACTACGCTGATATGTAAAGCTCCTTCTAGCTTCCAAAACAATCTCTTAGCATGTTCTTGGATACAAGAAAATATAGCTAATCAACCAAGCAAGCAATGAGCATGGACGAACCAAACACTCACTCGCTCGGCAGCCCAACTTATGTTTTGGTCTCTTTTCGGGTATCAGAAAGAGGCTGGCAGTTCTGATGCAATGCAACACTCCCGGGCCTAAGGACCACGATTCAGGTTCATTCCTTCTGATATTTAAAGTTCCTTAACGGGCCAGAGGCTGCTTTGATAATGCCGAGAGGTGAGCCAAATTATTATCATAGTCTAGGTCTAACACTTAAATACGTAAAAGGTCAACTTCCAGCATTAAAAATAGGAACAAAATACATTATTAGAAAGGCACGTTTTTGTTTCAAAATGTCAAATGACATGGCGATAATACCTTCTTTGTAAAAAGATGAAACTTAATGGTGTTGTCGATTCCAAAAGCTACTTACATAGCTTTTTGCAATCGGGTCTATAATATGGCGCATTTTTGGACCGAGACGTTGACAAGCAGCTCCTCTTTTTTATCTATCGTACAATACATTCTATACTTATCTAAAAAAATAATTGACGTTTTAAAGGTAAATTGAAAAACGCTAAATAAAAAGAAGTTGTATTGAAAAGATGATTTATTTTGACTTTGAACTGCTTAAAGGGAGAGGTAAATCATACAAGGGAAGATCTCGTCATTTCACATCAGAAGATGAACTTGCAAGGCAAGCCAAGGATGTGAAGAATTGGAGGGTAAGCTTATTTCTATTAATGTTTGAGATGGGTGGTAAAGTAGTAAAAGATGAGGGGTGAAGTTGCATAACTTTTGAATTATATGAGGTTTGGCCACTCTCAGAGAAAGCTTGAATGATTTCTGATTGTATATCTGAAAGTTCTTCCTTTCTTTGAATCATGCCAGACTGTATGTCAAGTCAACAATGGCAGGACATTTAACTGGGTGATGAGGTTAAGTATCAGGTGGCTTTGCTTCCTAATTTAACACAGAATACCACATTGAGAGTTACTTAATATAAGCCAACACTTTGTGGTAAAAAGGCATTCTTAAGTGCTTGACACCTCATCTGTTTTAAACCTGTGATTTGATTGAATTCAAAATTTTCTATGCTAGTATGAGGCTCATTACAAAATCGCATTTTCTACTTTCCAAAAATAACAGAAACGTGGAGAAGATGAAGAAGAAACTGAAGAGGGACAAAAGCCAGATGATGAAGAAGAAGATAGTGATGAGGTAAATAGAATGTGTTCACTTAAGCGGTATAAACAGTAAATAATATTGAATAAATAGCACTTTCAATTCATACCTGAATTCCTTTTTTATAAAGCTTCTTAGATTATATAAAATACCAGAGTTAACATTATACATACTATAAATATATAATGTACAATATTGTTTATCAAAATGGGCCATTCGAAAATGTAAGCAGCTAAACTAATTAAGTCATACATTATTACAACAGGCCAGAAAAAGAGTTTCAAAGTTGATGGAGAGGATGAATTTTATTGTCATGCAAAAAAGATGAATGACATTAGCAATTAATAAAACATATATATAAATAAAAAGTAATAAAAAGCTCTTTAACAGTTTGGGGTTTCACGAGGGCCAATAGTGTTGGAAATAAAGCACTCATTATTCTGTCATTTCTTCCATCCAAGTTCACACCATTGATTTTGTATCTCAATATCTACAGATCTTTCATAAAAATGAACTGCAGAATTGAAATCTTCATCTTTCAATTAGTTTATACTAAAAAAAGCATGTGCAGCTAAAAATTTTCCTAGATCAGAGAATAATCAATGCTGTGTGGCCGTTTTAGAAGATATATAGTCTTTTCAAAAATTCTGAAACAGTTTATGGTATATCCCTGACAGACATCTTTCAGCATACCATGTATTTGCTAGATTTAAAGGGATGATCTTGCTGATAGCTTAATTATATTTTGGACATAAGGCTCTCAAGGTCTAAACCTCAATATTGTTGACAATTTTAGGCTTTATTGAGCTTATTGATAAGCAACCAATCAACAAAGTATTGAGAGTTTTCTGTTGGACAGTTTTTTTATCTCTAGCTGTTTGTCCTGTTTGTCAAGATTCTTCGTTTCATTAAGCTAAATTTCACCCATTAACTTTTCCTTTGTTTTGATTCATTCAGATTGATTCATTTCTGTTATATGACATTGGTTTTTGTTGGAATACTTTTGACGAAGGAGTGCACTTCAGAAAGTTTTTTCAGTGTCTTCATGGTATATAGAGCAATCATGTTTTTTGTATATATACATATTGATACATTACAACTTTTACAAGTGTGACATATTTTGTCTGACAATCATAGTTAATGACAATCATTGTTGGTTACTTTGATGACAAAAAAGATTCAATCAAAATCTTTACTTGCAGGAAGTTCAGAAAAAGGATCCAGTCAGCAGCTTGATTGACATTGAAAATCCAAATCGTGCCCTCCAAAAATCCCAAAAAGTTGATGCACTTGATACAGCTGCAAAACCAGAACTTACTCGAAGAGAGAGGTAGTTGCAAAGCTTTCCTTAGCAAATAATATAATTTGATGTTCAATGCGGATACCCAAAAACTTTAAAATGTGCATGGCTAGCAAGTTCAGTCATTAATGCACCAAATTCATCACTGCAATATGTTGGAATAGGCTTCCATTTGGGAGATAAGTTTCTGAAGCGGATCTGTCAATTTTAGCAATAGCTCTCTACAAGACGAATATTTATCGCTTCCAGCTTTCACTGCATGCCCAGCACTGAGAATCCTGCCTAATGTGTAAAGTGGCATAATCATAGGCTGTTTGCTTAAAGCTATTTGAATTCTACAACTCTACCAAATTTTAGTGATGTCTTTGTACTTTGAAGAGTGACATATATTAGCATGGAGACTTCTATTTTGTGCATTTGTAAATTTAGAGTTGGGCTTGGCAGTACTCGTTATGATACAGATGCATATATGATATATTTTAATTTCTTAGTTGTAGAATGAGATAGCACCTTGTTATCTGTTTTTATTGAATACAGGAAAAAGGGTAATGGCAAGGGTAGCTGTAACTAGGTAGATATTTAATGATAAATGAATTACAACACAACACTGCAACAGTCATGAGAGTATTTTTCAATGGTACTCTTACTCTATAATGATGCCTGTGTGTCATTGCTCAACTCATCTAACTGATATTGTCATTATTGAGAAAAGCGATAATGTTGTTTTTCAAATCCAAATTGTTTATTTTCATACTTATGCAGGTTCTCATACTTCATAGATGCAGCTCTTGTTTCTGTTGTTACAAAACTGTAGTATAGGATTTTAAATTAATCATCAATAAAGTTTTGATACTTATTTGAATGGTCTTTAATAGGAAGATGCTATTTGCACTTTTAGGGAAGCAATAGAAAAGGAGCAAGCACGCTTGCGATACCAGAAGCTGCAAGCAGAGGGCAAAACAGACGAAGCAAGAGCGGATTTAGCGCGACTTGCAATTATTAAAAAGCAGAGAGAAGAGGCTGCTAAGAAAAAAGAAGAAGAAAAACTGGGTAAATTTGTCTGGTTATTTTTAATGGTCCAGCTTTTGATCTTCAACAATTGTCATGTGAAATTGAATACCAGTTACTGAAATACACACTTTGACTTGAGATTGGTGTTGTTTCCTTCAAATATTTGGAAGGATGTTTCCTTTTTTATTTCTTTGACTAGTTCCTTTGACAGTTTCTAAAGGGGGACAAAGGGTGTTCCTCGCCAGCCAACTGATGTGTCAATTTATGTGGTAAAGGTGTTAGAAAATGCTAGGCTAAGAGTGTGGTAGAGTTGATATAGATTAAGGACTAAGGTTAAGAATTGCAATCAAGTAAGGACGTTCTTCAATAGTTGTCATCTTATCTATCTATCTATGTTTATCTATGTTTAGCTATCTATGACAACTATATATATATAGTTGTCATCTTATCATCCTATGTATCTATCTATTAAATGATTTTCTGAGTGCCTGCTGGATTGGATATAAGGGGATATGAGGCGAGCTTGTTTTGGTACAAATTGACTTTGATGTTGAAAATGTAAAGCATCGGTCATAACTAAGCTGTTTGTCGGATTGTAGAAAAAGAAAAGCAACAAGCGGCCGCAGTGGAAGCCTCGAAAGCGGCTCAGGAGGCGCGGGTGACAGCCGGCAGCCAGAAGGCCGCACGAAAGAAACGAAAGTAGCGCCGGCGGTTGCGCACTCGCATCAAAAAGGATTTAATTAGAGAAGATCTGGTCTGTAAATTGTACTGAGTCGTTTAATGGAATTTATGTTTGTCAGCGAAGGATTCTGCAGACAATTAATTGGAAGGATGTACAGCCAGAAAGATCTTTTTATTTAATGTCTTTGCACGGCATATTGCATCAATTGCCAGAATATTTCTTTTTGTATTCTGATTTGATGGATAATATGACTACTTCTTCCTGGTAATCAATGTTTCTTTCTATCTTAAAAAATATAGTAAAACTTTCTTCCTGTCTGTAACCGAAGTCTTTGTTTTGTCAACGATGAAGAGTAAAGTACATTGTTGTTTGCATGCTCCTGGATGTTTGCAAAACTTCTTTCTAAGCAGCACCGTACAAAAAAAATATTTTGGCTTTAATTTGGCCTTTAATCAGAAATGATTAAGTCATAAGATGTTTAGGAAAGTGACGTCATTGATGTTTACCATTACGTCAAGCTCCTTCCTGTCGTCTTTGCGTAAAAGTGGTTGGTTATTGAGTGTATTGTCGTAAAAGCAATTGCATCGTTTTAATCAGCTCTTCTTTCTCGATTGGCAACAGTATGTCGGCCTGCTACTTTCGTTGATAAAGCATGATTTATAGACCATGTACAAGTTTAACTATGGAAGATTCTTTGAATTGAGCCTATGATTTTTCTCAATCTTTCTTCTTTTTAATAAGAGTTTTTGGAAAAATTCTATTTGCATTAGTATCATGTTCAAGCTAATTTGGTGACATCTACTTCCAGAACAACTAATATCGATCATTTATGCGTAATGCTTAATACCTCTTTCCCATCAATGTCAGGACGATTTCTGCGACCCTCATTTCAAGGTTTACTTAGCCTAAATCCCGTACTCTTACATTTGTTTGGTAATTTCGTTATGTAAATGTTATGAATTTTTCCAAACAAAAGTTGCCCATCTTTTCTGAATACCCCGTTTCCTGCATTTCCAAAAGCTAGCAAGGAGAGAGAATGTACGTGGGCAGCTGTGTATTAGTCGGCGTTCAAGCGAGATTGTCTCTTGAATTGCCCAAATCTCAGTTATTAATGAGAAAATAAAAATAAAAAAGAAGAAATGTGGGAGAGACTGAATGAAGGACAGGTCAAGAGTGTCTCCGATGTTGTCGATTTGGCATCAGTTGTGATCTCAGGAGGCACAAAATGCCACGATCCACAATCGCGCCACTTCTTGAAGCCAAATTTGGAACAAATAGAAGGGTAAAAGTTGAACATTTTCATTACAATCTGATAAAACGAAAAGGACAGTTGCCTACAAGGATTTGTTTAGTTGAAGCTTGTAGAAATCATTTTTAGGTTCCAGTTTGAATCAATATTTAGAGTTGGACAACTTGCAGAATCACTCACAGGGAATGGACAACTTGCGCACCTCTAAAAACGGCCTTTTTATCGTGGTTGGAGCCACTGATCTAAAAAGAGACAATTGTCTTTTTAGATCAGTGGTTGGAAATGGACATTTTTGCGGACTCAACTTGCTAACAAATGAAGAATTAGTATACATACTTTCTTATAGTGAATATGTTAATGGTTACAATTGATATGAGTCAAGTAAAAGCATTTTGAAAATTACCACAGAAAAAAATTCGGAATGAAGGAAAGAAGTTCAATAATCTTCAATTTACACATCGCCTGCTCTGAGCATATCTTGTTTCCTACTTCGGGGCTACATTTTCTTTGATTCGCACTAAGGTTGAATGCTTTAAGACAGCAGATAGCATTTATTCAAGTGATTGATGCTTTAGCCCCCCCCCCCCCCACTTTTTGCAAAAAATGCCAAATATTAAGTAATAAACTACCAATAAACCCTATTTTTCAATGGTTTTAGCCCCCACACTTTTTTAGAACCCCCGCTTTTCTCAACGCTCCGCGGTGCCTGCATACTTTGTATGGATTGTGTCAAACTTAGTGGACTTCATGTCTTAAGTGTTTCTTCTTTATTTTGTTCGGCGTCCTGTTTAGTGCGTGATATAAACAATTAGAAAGCACTTGTTAATATTTTGCCATATCCCAATTTCAATTTGATTTTCCCATTTTGTGGTGGTGGTCAGTGGTGGACTGGCCCACCGGCCCATATAAAATCTGGCGAAAAGGGCCCCATCTTTGCAGAAAATGGGCCCCATTTTGGGAATATGAGGTATCCTATAACGAATGATAAACGTCATGGATGACACATCAAAACTGAGGTTGAATATATTGTCATTGGGTGTGGTTGTAGAAAGGATTGGGTTCAAATTAAATTGTGATGTTTTTAACTTGAGTATGACTTGTGTAGGTTATGGAAGGGAAATAGGGATTTGGATCTTTTAACATTATGGAATTCTCTGTAATTTCTATTTCTCATAGACCCAGGTGCAGTTTATATCCACAACATTAGTTGTAGAGTTCACTTGGATTTATGCCTGTGGTGAGGGTCGAGGCACGCAACAAAGTAAAGGAGTTGTGATTCAGTAGTTAACTTTACTATTCCGTCGTTAACTATTTCTTTTACTCAAATCATGGCATTAAGATAATGCAATGCGAAATTTAGTTTTAACATCAACGGGTAAGGTATTGCCTCATGGAATGTAAAATTGACATAAAAAAGATGTCAAGAAAATGACAAGAATTAGCCAAATTGCACATAATGGACCAATAAACTTCGAGTCACGAGTGATTTTCAGAAAAGAAGTCAAAGTTGATGCCAAAAGGGGACAGGATTGATAACTGGTTTCTTGGAATGCAAGGGGAAAATGCAGCTTCTGGTAGCATTTGATTCAAATGGTTTTCAAAATGATAAACCTATAAGTTCTGTGAAAAATATCGTATGTAAGCATGTATTGAGTCTGAAATACAGACAAAACTATTTTTAACGGATGATTACCAAAAGTTCAAGGGAACTTTTTTGTTATGATCTAGCTATGATTTTCTTAGCATTCAGATATGAAATTTTTTTACAGCTGTATATAAAATGAATTTGATGAAAATATCTGCAAGCTAGCCCCAACTGTTAAAGATAGTATTAAGTAAAGAAAGCTAAATTTCCATTTCGAAGCAGTTACCCCGCAATTGGGTATCAACAAACCATTATTTTGAGTTCAAGTTTTGTTGGCTTTTCCTGAACTTCGGCTTGATTTTTCGCAATTACAAGCCTTTTCTATTTTGGGATTTTGATAGAAATTTTGACAATCCAATAAGCGTTCAATGAATTCCTCATGGGAACCACACCTTCTGCAAAAGGAATCAGTATACTTTCTTCTGAAGTTTGCTATTAGGTCTGCAAACTTTAGTTCAACTTTTAGTAGGGATGAGGCTTCCTCGCACCTCAGATATTCTTTCATTTTAAACTTACTATCCTATAAGAATCTGAGGTTTTCTTCTTATTTTATCTTTGTTTTTTACAAGAAGGTATCTTGCGCAAAATTACTAAAATCCAAATCAGACTGAATTTCATTATTCAATGTTAAATTTCAGAAATTGACCGATTTTGATGAAGTGTTCATTTGACCACGCCAATTTTTAGACCACACCCACCTGGGCCCCTCTCAGTTCTTCATGACCGGTTAAAAATTCTGAGCCAGTCCGCCACTGGTGGTGGGTGTTTCCAATACACGCTTTTTTTATAAGGAACCTACCACAAGGCCTAGTTCCAAAAGTTTCTTATTCGTAGACCTCAAGTCATCAGATTTTTAGTACCAAAAGTTCCTTAATTTTCACTGCACATCAATAAGCCTTAACACTTAATAGAGAGAGGGGCGAGATCGACTATGCGGAAACTACTCGATAAAGCATTTGACACACGAATAGCAAACAATCTACGCGAGTATTGGCTGCAAATGAATGGAACGGGCTTTTTAGCTCTTGATCATAGGCGCCGACTTTTATTTTTCCCAGGGGGGGCTCAAAATTTGAATTTAAAAAAAATTTAAAAAAGTTGAAAGGTAGAGAAATTACCTGTCGCTTTAATAACGTAATACAACATATGTAGTATGTATAATAACAAAACAAAACATTTTAATAAAGCAGATATAACATCATGGTCTACAGTATCATCAGTTCAATTCTTTTTGATTTCAAACGAAATTCCCAGGGGAGGCTGAGCCCCCCCATAGCAATCCCCAGGGGGGGCTCGAGCCCCCAAGCCCCCACGTAGTCGGCGCCTATGCTCTTGATGCTTGCAGTTATAAAAGATTTTCAAATCGAAAAGTTCCTTAGGGATTTCCTTTTTAATAGTATAAGTTCTTTATATATTTCGGCCTTCTACATGTAGGTTCCTTATAAAGTGGTTCCTTATAAAAAAAGCGTGTATTCGCTAAAATGGAAAAGCTCCAAAGAGAAACAAGAAGTGGGGTGGTTGCTGTTGTTGTTCGAGTTTATGCTGTTGTGGTTGTTGGGTGTGAAGAATTGAAAATGGAGTTGCAAGATACGAATTATGTCAAATCCGAATTTATTGAAACTGTAAGTTATTTGTTTTATTATTTGCCATTTACAAATCAAACCCCATAGACGAAATCGTCTCCTTATTTGGAACTGAAAATTATTGCACAAAAAAGAAGATCTGAAACATTCAATGTTACATTGTTTTGTTAGCAACAATCGCACAAATGCAAATTGTATTTTGTGATTGGGGAACTCCAGACAGTAGTCCTACCGCGTGTTTTGAACATTTTTTTGGTTTTATCATTTTATTTCTTTAAATCTCGCTTCTCTTTAAATAAAAGCTGTCTTCGTGTAGGATATCTTCGGTCTTTTTGGGATGACAATTTGAATGATCAATCAGCTTTAAAATGTTATAGCAAGAAAAAAGCTATACCCTGTGAGAAAGTTTCATCGATAAAGCAATAAACATACCAGTTTAGAGCCAAGTAATCAAGGGTAGCTTCCTCCGGAAAAATGCATGGTCCTATTTGTCAGTCAAGTTGATTTTTGACATGTAAAGTTGATTGTTTATTCAGGGTTTCTTAAGGCCAGTCAAACTTTTATTAAACTTTTAATGATTCAATGGACCAAAGCCTATCATTTATTTCTGTTATTATCCCAACAGATGCATTTCAACAGCTATCACCACCAATGAAAGATTATTGATAACTTAGATGTTGGTTTTTAACTTAAGCTAAAAAAGTTTTTACTTACCTCTTAATTTGCTTCTTGCCTCCCTATCATCAACTTTTCTTTGATGTAGATGGCATAGATCTATAAAATGTTTCCTTCCATTATTACAAAGTTTTCTTTGCAGGCATCTGGAAACAAAGTTAGCAGGCAGTCAGTGCTATGTGGTAGTCAAAATATTGTTTTAAATGGCAAGGTATAGTTCTTTTACTGTAAATTAAGTGCTGATAAACAACTAACTTATTACATAAGTATTCAAGAACCCTCTATTTGTTTGTGTAGGTACCTCATTTCTTGTTCTATTTTTTCCATATCCCATACACCACAGTGCAAATCGAATATTTATCATAATAGACTTAATTCAGGTTCATTCACAAAAGGAAACAATTTATATTTGGCTCAGTGTCTTTCTTTGTGTTAAGACAATGCAAAACAAGCTTCTACTTCATTCTTTTTTATATGTAAAGCTTTCTTATCATGTCTTGTTTTGAACTGTCTAGTAATTAATAATGTTAATTGTGAGCTTTTTAAATCAAACTTTTAATTGATCTAGAAAGTGCCAGAAAATTTAGTCCATCTGAACACTAGTTTTTCCCAATTCAGCCAACCCTTATCAAGCTGCTTATAAAAATTTCAGTCTTGTTTTTGCTTCTTTCATTTTACCATGTCTCTTTCATTTTCAGACAATAATTATGGCAGAATGCATTATAAGAGGTGATCTTGCAAATGTGAGGATTGGAAGGCACTGTGTTATCAACAGAAGAAGTGTTATACGACCACCATTTAAGAAATTTAGCAAAGGGTATCTATGTTATTCTACTGAGCCTGACTCTAAATTATAATGTGCCTTTTATCATTTAAGTTCATATATTGTGTTTTTTATCATTGGTTTTAAGGAATTTTTTTAACCTAGTTTCTGTGAATCTTTTGGTTCTTTCTTGTGAATCATTCTCTAAGGTGTTGAATTATTTCCATACAAATTTAAATTTCAGAAAATAGGAAGAGAGTTCTGAATTTAATGTTGCCTAGAAAAATACTTAGTTTTGTGAAGAGATATTTACGGCATATTTACTTAATTTCCAATTCATCTATGCAAACCACCTCTATTTTTCATTATGTTCCTCTTCTACCTTTGTTCTGTTTTTCATCACCTTTCCTATCTATTGTACCTTGTATAATCCTTTGTTGATTTTACTGTTATGTATATAAGTATGTTTTCAAATGAGTATGTTAAGTTGTGATAAGCTGAGAAAGGGTCAACATGCATCCTTTCTAACATTCTCGTGGTTCTGTGTCATTTCCACACAAATAAGAAATGCTAGTGAGAAGATTGATCATAGAAAGACCATATCATTTAGCATGAAGCAACATGGCTTGGTATTTTTTTACTATTTTGTTGCTTTTCAGTGTTGCCTTTTTCCCACTACACATTGGTGACCATGTATACATTGAAGAGGGTTGTATTGTCAATGCTGCGCAAATCGGGTCTCATGTTTATATTGGAAAAAACTGTATCATTGTAAGCTTAACTTTATACACATACTTTTACATCTCCACCAATACTAAGCATTCAAGAGTAGGAAGTTTGCAGCTACCAATGTAAACTATGTATCTTAACCCTTGGATGTCAACAGTTTCTGCATTAAGTACTCAAAAGTATTGTTTCACACTCTTTTTCCATGAATTGATTGGAATTGAAATATTTTGCTAGAAACAGTGTACTTTTTACTTGAATGCAATGTATAACCTTTCTAAAAACATATGTATCTATTATTTATTGAGAAAGTGACTTGTGTGACAAACATTAATTTTTCATAAAAACAATTATGTTGAATTGAAATGTCTTTTTAAGGAAATTGCAAAATGAATTGATGATTTCAATTCTGTTTCTTTTCACAGGGAAGAAGATCAGTGCTCAAGGACTGTTGTGTAATAGCGGACAATACAGTTCTGCCTCCAGAGACAGTTGTTCCACCATTTACTCTAATGGCTGGCTCTCCAGGTATGTTTGTCAAGAAAAAAGAGGTCCTGTTTTGAGTTTTAAAAAAGGATGTTTTCTCTCCATTCTCTTTTCCAACCACATCTTTTTTGCCATATAGGTCAATTCAGGTGAGAAGTTAATTTACTAACCAATATAGTTTCATATCTTTTTACAAATGCCTGCTTGAATTTATCATTTTACGTAACTTAGAAACTGAAAATTTTCATCATTATAACGCTGTTGTGTCTAGTTTTTGGTGTGTGATGCTCATGGCTAGCTCAACTTGGAATTCTTTCTTTTAATTTTTTTCAATCAATCATCCTTCTAATCAAATTAACATTTAATTAAGCATGATGCAATTAGGCAAAAACATCTAATTGTAAAGTCATCTTAACTTAGTAGTTCCTTAGTGTTTATTTACTTTTCATGCATCTATTCTTGATAATCTGTACTACATCATCACTAAGGACCAATGTCTACTAACTAGAACAGAGGACAATTGGTAGCTATTTGACCACCTTTTGAAATTTAATTGTGTTGTTCATCACAGAGTTGAACCTGTTATTATGTTTTTTTACCTGCTGCAAGTTACAGTATTTGTTTCTTATAAATTTCAACAGAGTAATGAATGTTTTTTCTTATCTGAAGCTAAATCAGTGACAGAACTTCCAGAGTGCACTCAAGAAAACATGGCAGACCTCACAAAGGGCTTTTATCAACACTTTGTTCCAATAATAGATGAGAAAAGTAAGTCATCAAAAAGTGAACAGAGCAGCAGAAGTGCTAAAAAGTAGCTAGATTAGAATTTATTTGTTTCCTGTAAACATGTAGCCTGTTGTATTTATATAAAATTAATGTATAGTAATTTCAGATTATCAGACCAAAAAGTTTTTCTTTGTTTTTTGGAGTTAGTTGTTGATAGTTTCAAAAAAGTTTGCTCAGTCAAACAAAAGAAACAGCTATTCCCATGTTAGCTTTGGGGCACCCTCGCTTTTGCAGAATGAAGGTCCACTTTCTAATGTCACTCGCAGATTGAATTCAATATTTCTAGAAAATATGGTGCTACTTTCCAAAATACCCTGCCTTGTATAATGGAGCACAGTCTCCATTGTTGAGCAACCTTGGTAATAAAAACATTGACAGGCCATTAGCAAAGCTACAGAGGCTCAGTACACTTTTCTGTTAAGCATATCAAAGAACTTTTTTGTTAATGCTACTAAAGAAAGGTTTTAATATGTTCATGTGTTGCCTCTCACATCTTATGACACAAACTGGTTCTTTTGACCAATGGCTGCAGAGTTAAAACAAAATTTAAAAAAATTAAAACAAAAAAGCTTGCTAGCTTCAATTAACACCTTCATAATATATCCCCAATTTACAAGACAATTAAATAGGAAAAACATAAATAAGATGGTAATCTTTGAAAAAAGAGGTTTAAAAAAGAATCAATTTTTTAAAACGGCTATTCTACATCAACAATAAAGGTAAAATAGCGATGAAACGAGCGATAAAAGACTAGAGCACGATGCTGGTAAAGATTTGACGAGAGGTGCTTGTTACCACGTGGTAAGCAACGTACTTCGGTTGAAAACATAGCTATACACTACCTCGTGCAACTTCGTTTAAATGGTTCCGGAAAGATTTGAGAGGTCTAGCTTGTCATGAACTTTGTTTGTGTATTAACTGCCTTGGAAGGAACAAGAGTGAACTAAAGTTGGACAGTCTACGTGACACTGTGCTTCCATCTCCCGTGTACACAAATGCCAATAACTGCTTCTTTCTTGGTGCATACGGGCATAGCCTTTGGGGGATTTCAACTAATACTTCCCTTGTGGTTTGTTTCGCCCCATGATGATTGGAAAGATAATGGTAGACTCAGTAACGAAACCCGTTGATACTTCGGTATGTAGAGCAACAAAGGCAATGCAATGGAAGCTGGGACAGGTTGGGGGTTTCTCGCAATTTATATTTGCCAGATGTATCCTCACTTGCACCCTCGAAATGAAAAGCGAAACTATGAATCTGTAAAATCATAAATCTTATCGACGGTATAAAAAGATGCATATAAGCGTGCGATTTGACTAAAAGACAACAACAATATATTTCTACATCAAACTGTGCGAGATGATTCTAAAATCAATATTTTACAAAACGAATTAGGAATTTCATATAGTTAAATTACTACTATATTTCTAAGTAGGAGTCTTGAAGAAACAAACCATAAAAAGTCTGCCGGAATAAAAAAGTCGCTTATTTTAAAAGACCTCCTTGACCATCACAGGAAAAGGAGTCATAGTATTTTTGACGGCAATAAATAAAGATCATCCTTTGATAATTATTAAAAAGGAATGGAAGTACCGCACGTCTAGAAGGGGAATGATATGTACAATAAATCGCCATCTGTGAAAGTCTCACTGTCTCTCCGTAAATCAACAGAAGAAGCTGTGGCAATTATCGTGTATTTGAAATAAGATCGTGTGTCTTTGCTTTATAACCTAGAAATGAAACACCACTTGAGATTCGTCGAAGTTATGGTCCTCTTCATAATTGTCATCATAGTTTTCATCAAAGTTTTCGTCAACTGACGTAAGCAGTGCGTCTGGCGGTAATGGCGGAAAAGTTATCGATGATACTGACGTGACCGATTGAGTTCTGTTTCTCTTGTCCGCCATTTCCTGGTGTTCCGACGGTTCATCAACATGTCCAACAATGTTTGGGCTTAGCGAAGTGGGTTTTTCGTTTTTCGTTTCCGCTCGATTCGAAGCATCAGCATCGTCTTTTCTGAAAATCAGCGGTGGTGAAGTGGGTAAAACTTTGACCATAAACATGTTCATATCAGACACGGCAGATTTCTTTCCCGTAGGAGTCTGGCTATCTGCAAGATCATTTGAATCTACTCCATTGTTCATATAGGAACCTATGTGGGACGCTTTTGGGGGAGAAGGGGAAGGAGGAGGGGGCACGATTGGGACATTGTCCAGTGGTTCAGTCAATTCTTGAAGGTCTGGGGTAGGGCATTTAATAGGTTCACTGTGTCTCCCGTTACCGTTCATAAATGTTGCGTTAAATCCAGAGCTAGGCCCATTGAAAGGCTTGGGGCCGCGGCGTTCACCATTCGATGAAACCATCAGCTGTGCATTGCGGCTCAACGCCTCCTTGACGTGTGACGCCGATGACGGCAGCGACTGCATTCGCTTTGGTGGCGGCGCCGGCTTTGATTTCTTCTCTGGTGACGCGGCGATATTGTCAGCCTTCGAAGGCTCGTTTTGAGACGGGCTTGGGCTAGGTGAAAGGGTCGCTGTTCGCATTGGTGGCGGGGGTGGTCTTTTCTCCTTCGATGATTCGGACTTGGCGGTGGGTTGCCTTGCGACTGGAGGTGGCGGTGGTTTGAATTGCGGAATGGATGGCGAAAGCGGGCTGTTAGATATGGTTGGAACAGGTTTGGTAGGAGTCACCGACAAGGGTTCTGGTTTCTTGGGCACCTGGAATGTGCGAGGAGACATTGCTGGTGAATCTGGGGGAGGCGGTGGTTTGCTGGGGGGAGGTGGTGCACCGTTTTGAGATGGGGGTGGATTGCTTGGTGGTGGTGGTGGTGGTGGTGGCTCATTCGGCGGAGGGGGAGGTCCACTCGGTGGTGGGGGAGGCAGTTCTGATTTTGTTATGCTTCCTTGAGCTTGCTTTCGCGAATTGAATGGAAGGGGCATTAACGATGCCCCACCTGAGATACTTGGCTCTAAAATCGGTTTCTTCAGACGATGCAAAGGTGGAATGGGTGGTGCCACTGGATCCAGGGGTGGCAATGGGGGTGGCTCCTTGGGTAGCGATGGGATTCTTGTTGAGTTTTCTAAGAAATCTTCGCCCTCACTGCTCAGTTTTACAATCTCCGACTCCCTGTCGTCCGAGGAAAACTCTTGGAACGTAACCGAATGCGATGAGTTCGTCCGGTTTGTGAGCGGGGTCTGGTCTCCATACTTCAAAATCGGTCTGGGGCTGAGATTCGCGAATTCTCTGTCCGGCTTCGTCTCCTTGGCGGAACTCGTGGTAGAAGCGTCGGATGAAGAGCGACTCCTTATTCCATCGATAACCCCTTTTATCTTCTGCAACGGAGATGACTTGGTCTTATTCCCCCCGGCGCGACTCTGCTTGTACTTCCTATAAGATTTAGGGGAATCGCTGTCCGAGCTTTGTGATGAACTCAGAGACAGACTGCGAGCCGGTCGTCTAATAGGCCGGTTTTGCGAGCCAGTTTTCCGGACCTCCGATGGTTTACCGGCATCACCTTCCTGCTCAAAATTTTCAATTGGTTCGTAATCATGATAATTGTTACCATCCCTAGTCCGGACAATATCCTTCACTGGCTTCGAATCCGCTTTTAAAACCGGAACAGGAACAATTACTTCATCAGGTTTCCGGGAATCAGTTGCAAAATTAGGTATGGCATAATCCGGCTCATCTTCAACCGCTTCTGCAATAACTTCCGCAACACGATCTTCCTTTTCGCTGAATTTATCTGATGGGATGTTATCATAATCATCATCATCGTGGTCATACTCCTTCTGTTCAATCGGTTGCTCGGCTTCATACGGACGAATGGTCGCGTGGTCAGGGAACTTTCTTGCTGGTTTCTTTGGCCTTTCCCCGACCGAATTTACTCTTAATCGCGTTTCTTCTGGGGCACTCCGCTCACCATCATAATAGCTAACCTCTACCTTGTACGTGGGAAGCGTTTTCCCCAAATTTATGACCACTTCGTTAGACGTTTGACGAGGTTGTTCCGTCACCTCTTCCGTTCTGGCGCTCTTTTCATGTTTACCATCGGTGACATCAGAGTTTCCATCAGTTTTGGTCGGTGCTGGTTCTTGCAAAACCTCCATAGACGTCCGCATATCAGTTTTCTTTTCAACGATCAATTTCGGAGCTTCAATATTCCTTTCAGCTGGCTCTGATTTTCCATCATTCACACGAGTCTTGGGCCCGCTATTATCGTCCTCTATGTTGCTTTTCACCGCAGGACGACTTTCTTCAGAGGCCACTCCCTTCTGTCGATTAGACACCTCTTTGACAGAGGCAGACAACTTCTTTTCGTCGTGGGTGGGCGTGGCAACCGAAGATGAAGCAGTGATTGATTGGGCTTTGACCGGCACAGACGTCTTGCGCAAGAGGCTCGGCTTCTCCGTGGCCGCTGGCTGCCCTTCCGCTTTGGCTTTCGACAAAGACCGTGGAAGAGTGGCCGCCCTTATGTCCATTCCACCGGGCTTTGGCTTCGGTTTAACCGGAGGAGGGGGCACCTTCTTCTTTTTGGGGACGGCTGGGGGTGGCTTTGCCTTCGTTCTTGGTAGGGTGCTGAAAATTGACACCTTAATCTCATTCTCGTCCGCTTTGCTGTCGTCAGTGGTCGGCCGTCTCCTTAGCAATGAAGTAAATGCATTGACCTCCTTCACAGGGGTCATGTCCAGCGATGTTTGCGCTTTAGTCATGACTTTAGATGGCTGACTGCTGAGCTCAACCGGTCTCTCCTGTTTTGGCGTGGAAACGTCCACTCGGGTGACGTCCTTTGAACCAGGATCATGTAAACTGTCTTGTCCGATTTTGTCACTATCTGATTTCCAAGAAGAAAGCTCTTTCAAGCTATTGATGGGAGACAAAGCATCGTTTTGAGAATTCTCTAAAGAATCAGCCTCCTTATCGCCGTCAGCTTCATCTGGAAACCTCCTTTTCACGATAGCCTCGAATCCTTTGGCAATCTCGTTCTGGCCAAGAACAGAAACGGGGGTCATCGCTTCTTCGCTTTGAGTCCGGGTTCTGCTAACAGAAGAGCCTCTTCGTTTTCTCATTTCCTACCGAAAAACATCGGACTTGCATCAAACTGCATATAAACATAACTACACTCTAAAATTTCATTTTGAAAGACGTTGTTGACATCACTATTTGTTTTTCATGATGCCAAGACAAATGCAGGGCTATACAAGAGCTGTTTTACACCCAGGGGTTTGCTAGGGGGTAGCGTGGGCTCAGATTTTCGAAAAAATCAGAACATTCTGTCTGAACATAAATTTACTGGTTCTTGCATCAAAAGAATGAAATCGGCGACAATCGGCATTGTTCACTCGAAACAGCCTTGAGAAAAGTTAACAGTTAGCTGTCTTTTCCAAATGACGAAACATGATGGGGAACCAGGGCTAGAAAAACTAAGCAGGGGCAGTCGCATTTTATTGGCTTCCGCTCATTTTCATTATTGCCTCACTACAAAAATCAAGGACCGTAGTTCGCGCGCATTTTCTTGTAACTGCGCAGGTGCAATAACGACACAGGCTTCAATAACATTCATATGGTGGTTAAAATTCACGTTCAAAAGAAATGGCTGGTAACTAGCCCAAGGGCAGGTATCTGTCCTATGAATAACGAAGAATCCTGTCCAATAAACATCGGCCTGTTGGTCTAGTGGTATGATTCTCGCTTAGGGTGCGAGAGGTCCCGGGTTCAACTCCCGGACAGGCCCTTTTTGCCCCCTAATTTTTCCCAAGAGCTCTTAACAATGCCAGACGAACAAAGCAAATTTTATCCCAGTCGACGCTCTCTAGCACTTAATAAAAATCCCCGCGCTCTCAAATTAGCAGCCTACAAACAGACACAAAGTACTCAAACAGATTGATTTGATTCGACTCTAACAGGTTTTTGTCTGCTTTGAATGTATTATAACCTGTGACTTTTTTCGAGACAAAATTAAGCCGAAAAACGTGCTATTTGCACCAGTTTGACATGCAGATCAATGTTTGTTGCATAAATACGTTGCTGTTTAAAGAATAGATTCTCGTTCTAAATAGCCAATTATTTATTGCGGCATAATAGTTAAAGCAGTTATTATCGGCACTTCATGCAGTGGAAAATTGCATTCACGTGAATTACCTCGAATTCCTTTTCCTTTTTGGCATAATAATCCTTTCGTTCTTCCTCTGACATCACGTCCTTTTTTACGCTCTGAAAAAAGAAATTATCATGTAACGAATTAAATGCAAACTTTGCCAACAAGACACAGAATATTTAATATATATTAACATGAATATAAACCATCAAAACATGTTTCGATAAATAAAAATGGTGAGTGCTCAACAGTGTTGGAAAAATATGAAAAAATCCTAAGCCAGCCCCACAAAACTTTATATCCGAAAACTTAGGGAGAAATTGGAGCTGGTTTAAAGAAATAGCACAATTTTAAGACTTGGGATACTACCTCGAAGTTCTGCAGAAATATAGCGAACGCGCCAAAGAAATCTTCGGTGGTAATTTGTGTTTCACTATAAAACTCGGTAGTTTTCTTGAAGGAGGCTGTCATTTTCTCGTACGCATCTATCAAGGTTTTAAACTGAGTCTCGGCTTGCTCTATAAATCGCTGCACCGGAGTTAGGGAAAGCACCCAATCGAAATAGGAGTTTAAAAGCATTAAAAGTGAAATGTGTAAAAACTTTGCGAGCATATATGGGTTTGTGCAAATAATAATCAACGTTGTCGTATAAAAAAACCAAGGCATTTTAAAGATATATAGTGGTGAAGAAATTCCCTACCAGCCCCTTTTTATGCCCTATGACTCAAGTGCATTTATGATTCAAGATCTATGACTAAATACCTAATGTTTCTAATGTTTCATTCTCAAAATTAAAACTTTTATTTATAAACTATTGTACATTCTACAGTCTTCATAAATATTTTAAGATTACTTTTTAAAACTTTTTAATCTTAAGATTCAGACAAAGTTTTTGCGCATTAAGGTTTAAGATCGCAGAATTTGTAGCTTGAAAGGATACACCGATTACTTCGCGGAACCTATCATTGCTGTCACCTGATTCATAAGCCTTCAATTCATCCTGAATTTCCTGGAAGCAAAGAAAACATAAATCAAGGATAAGATATTGGGCCATGTGTCGAGCTAAAAAGGTGGAATCGAATCAAAAGTTGGTTGTTTTAAAAGAAAACTTGAAAAATGCTACTAACCTTCATTCCAGTTCGCAGTTCAGAGATCTCAAGACTAAGCATTTGACTTGACACTAAAATTGATTTACAAAATTTGATGATGATATGTTACAAAAATCAGCAAACATAATGATACAAGTTTATAAAATTGTAAGTAATTTTTATATTGTAAAGCATAAGTAATAACATTTTATAGCAGCTAGGAACACAGTCTTCTATTTTCAATAATTAGAAAAATATCGTGAAATATTTTAGTATGCACCTCTGTAATGACTACAAATAAACACGTAGATATCACTATACAAATAAAGTGACAACGAAATATTGATAATTGCTGTATGGCGAGGAAATAGAAGCTTGCGAGATAATTTGTGACATCTGATGCGGTCCTTATTCTCTTTGAGGCATTAGTGTATACCTATACCGATAATCATGTCATCATGTCATTCAATTGTCATCATGTGCAGAATAAATTCTCCTTTCCTTTTAACTCAAACACACATCAATACCATACTGAGCTGAGTCATGATGTTTCCTCACCACATTTTATCTCTTTGGGCACACTGCAGAGGGGATAGAAGCTTGCGATTTACCTTTGGCAGCCTGTGGCACATTGGGAAGCTCATCTTTGACATCAAGCAATTCGGATTTGTTGTTTTTGATTGAGTTGACGATGACGTGGAGAAGGGTTGATTTGTTATCACTCGTCTTCGTGCTTATGAGCTACAGTAAGCAACGGATGGTAAGATAGATGGCGATCAAGGGAAAACAAAGCAATCAATGATTTGTTGTGATTAATCAATGATTAATTGCATGATTCTTTAATTAACAATCCACGGACTTTCAGCCTTGACATCGCCTTAGAATTGCACTTATAAATATCGCTTAATTATGTAGACTCTAAAAAAATATTGATTAATGCAGAGTCAGAAAAATATAACGGCCGCACGGTCACTGACTGGAAGAAGGTCCTAAAAACACATTAAAAGCTCCTATGACACACCTAAGCCACGCCTACTTTCTATTGTTTTGTGAGGAAGGGTTGCCTTCTAGGATGTTTTGTCTGGAGGAAAATCAACAACTTTTCTAGACACTGGATTAACGGTGTGTCTCAGGAAAAAATGAGACACCAGACCTATTAAAATAAATGGTGAAATTCTCCAAACTTTTACATACTAGAATTATTTTGATTGTGTTTTTATTTATCTTGTATTTGGAGCTTCATGCCGTAGCTTCATGTTCTTATTTCTATGTCAAATTTTGCTAAAATGCCTCATTTTGCTTCACTTTACATAACACGTCAAGTGAACTTATATCTGTATAAACAATGTACCTCTTGATACAAACGTTTCAACTGCTTCTGGACACCTTGAGATTCATAGGGACAACTCTTTAAGAATCACCAGACTAGTTGGATTATTCTGAGTCTAATTTACTCAAGCACTATCACATACGATCTAGAAGCGTCTGTTATCTGCTATCTAGAAAACTTTTCGTAATCTCACCTTCGTCAAGAACGAAATTTTGAAACCAGAAGCTCCGGACATGCTTCTATTGCCCTGGTTCATGTAGTTTCCAGTTGCAAGAACAATCTTGAAAAAAATCAGCAAAAAATAAAGGACGATCCAACTTTGATGTGCTTTGAATACGTAATGATACGAAAAATTCATTCACACAAATAACTATAATTTACGCATTTAAAAACAGGAGCATGAGGCTTAACTAGTAATGATGAATGGTGTTATAACGTCGATATGAGACATTGGCGAAATGCTTACAAAACAGCAGATACACTATGAATTTTCCAATTAATTAAGATAGCATGATTCAACTGGGCTATAAGTTTGCATGCTATAATTACCTGTTCGTCCGACACTGACCAAATTATGCAGAAAGCGGAAGATGAACATAATCGGAGAAAATAAATACTCAATGGCGGATAAAAAGCCATGTGGGAAGTTGGGAGAAAGAGCGCCTTATTGGAAGGTTTAGCTTTTAAAAACTTTTTAGCTAGGCCTAGCTTTGCTGCTGTGTTTGGGTAAGTTCGTCGGGATGGCTGGGGTAACTTGAATGTTCATAATAAAGATGGTCTTACCTCAAGAATTTTCATGAGCATTTTACTTGACTTCACTTCCTCTGATGCCTTGCTTACCGATTCTATATCCTAAAATGAAAGAGCACTGACGATAGAACACAGTTATGGTAGTAAACATTTAGAGATCTTGTTAAGTGGCTAAAGATGTAATGTACGTTGGATTATTAGATTAAGTAGCTATAAATAGGCGACTCGAATATAATTGATGAGCGTCAAGTGATATAATTCATTAACACTTTTATACTAATAAATTCACTGATGAACGCTACACAAAAAAGATGCCTTAAAATCAGCCTAATTTAATTTTTCAGGATACAGTGAAAATAAAGAATAAGAAGATGAATAACTTCAAAACGGATCCATTTCAACATTCTTGAGAAATAAATGAGTGGGTATGCGCAAAAATGTAGACAAAAGAAAAAGTGTTAAAACATAGATAACATACAGGCCAGATTTCGTCAATACGATCGTAAAAGCGAGCTTTAAAAAGCATCGCTCGCAGCCTCTCGGTGTATTTTGGTACGCTCAGCATCTACAAAAGGATCTTTTGGTTACAATAATAAAAGCTTGATTTGATTCAAAAATAAAGAGTGCATGGACTAGATTAATGTTTGTACAATGCCAAAATAGAGATTACATTTTGCTGGACATGCTTGGGGTATATGGAGTATTACGGTTCCAAAATGCTGTTTGGAACAGCACGCACAGTGGTATCATCCGGCAGTGTAATAGAAATATGATGTAGATTTTATTCCATTTTACTACATATATTAAGTATTTCAGTTAAAGATATTGACTGCATAATGAACTATATTATATTGCAGCAAGATGCATTGTGTCTAATGGATAAAGCAGTGTCCGGAGTCTAGTGTCCGAAGTTGTAGTGTCCAAGTGGTGGTGTCCGGAGTTGCGGGTCATTTGTAAAAATGGCAGTATAGCAATGGCAAAGAACAACAAGTTATGCAGAAAGATGTGGGTATACTAGTTAAAAAAAAATTCCCTGTTGTATAAAATTTCCGAATTCCAAAAAATTTCATTATCGGTTAAACATGTGGAGCCATTTCGGGTCTTGGGTAATTGTTGGGAAAGAAATGAATGAAAATACCTTAGCAGTGAATGCATCAGATGTACTCAATGATTTAGTGTCACCAGCAAAGCTATTGAACGACTCAATCTGCGAAACAAAGTACATGAAATTGGTCAAAATAAGAGAAAAAATGAGCCGCGTTCTTCAAGGTCAACGTGTTCCGGACCTATTTCAAGCAAACGAAAAACATTTGTATTCTACAGTGAAGAACACAATAACACTACGGGTTGAACGCACTTACAAATATGGCAAAATATAATCTACTATTTCTTTTAATTTCAGCATCTTACAATAAACTTGAAACACAACACCAAAGTGCCCTACAGTATCTCCTGCTGCCATCAAAGAACTGCTTTCACGTGACATTTACAAGGTTGATGTTGTCCAATCAGCTCCTTGAATATGATTGTGATTGTAATCGACACGACCATCATTGATACAAGGAGATTAGAAGTTGTTTTGTTTCAAAGTAAATGCCTTTAGTTGCAAGGTCGTTCAAGGTTTTCTAACATAGGTTTTACATAAGCATGTCTTTGCGTAAATCAAGAGAACTCTCTACCTCTGGCCGCTCAGGGGCACACATAAGAAGAGTGCGAATATGGGGCTCCGACAACTTCGACTCATCAACCGCAAGCACAGCATTATAAATATCGTCTGTAGGCATTTTAAGATGGCCTAGTAGAATTGCTGCAAATGGACAAGAAATGAAAACATAAGGCATATTTCTAAAACAGTGGCAAAGCTTTTGATACATATCTGTTTAGGTGGTGTTTATGACCACAGAGAATCAGTTAACAGACAATGCAGAGATGAGTGGCTTCAAAAGAACTGATACGAAAGCTATTAACATTCATGTTGAAGTGAAAAGATGATAACAATAGTGATTGATAGAAGAAAACTTGAGATGTAATCTAAAAAGGACGCCTCAGTAGCTGATATAAACACCGTAAAGATCCACAGACCCGCAAAATACCTAGCCACAAACAGAGACAACGTGCATTGCTAAGATTATGGTCAAGCTACCAGTCAGAAAAGCATGATTCAAAATCAAATTAACATTAAAAAGGAAACGAGCTAATTTCAAATGCTTCTCTTAAGATATAGTGATTTATAGCACCCTCTCCCAGTTTAGCTAATCTTTAGGTCTGCATACTTTTGGTAATGCTCTAATCCCCACAAACTTTCGGACATGCATCCTCTTTTAGAAATAGTTATTGCTATTTAAAAACCAGGGAGTGATTAGTTTGAAAAGCTCCAAACGTGTGTTCGATGTTACGAGATGCTGATTGAGTCAGTCATAATGCTGCCCCATGAGATGGATATTTCAACAAGTGCATTGCGGTGCAAAACTTCACAATAGCTAAAAATAGCGGAGCCAGGTTTTGCATACTAGTATGATTAAATTAATATGAATATTTCCTGCTCTCTTAAGTCAATGAAAATCAAGAATCTACTTACACAAATTGTAAGTCTTCTTCGCTTCCAGAATTGAAGCTTGTTTCTTTTCCGTCTTCTTTTCTGTAATACAAGGGAAAAATGTTAAAAAATGAAAGCTAAATGATAATAAATGAAATGCCGATTACGTGCTTCTGTTTGGTGAATATTTGGAACATTGATCCAGTTTTCACCATAAAAATAAACAACAGAGCAGTTAAGATTGCATTTCACATGAAAAACAAATACACTTCAGATGCATACTTCGAAATCTGAAACTCTGTCCATTTTCATCGGAGATACAGCAGCTTACAGGAGCCATAAGCCTCGAAGTTATTCGAGGTCTCATGGCAGAAGATGAGCATGTACAATACCCAGAGTTGCAATTGCATATGACAACACTACGTGTGGAAATCGCAAGTTTGGTAAACGGAACAGGCGACTCGATTCTTCAATCGACACAGGTGCTTCGATACACGGCAAAGCACATGCTTTTGGTAATGTTTACAGCAGGAGACCCATATTAAATGGCATGCATTTTATGGGGACAAGCTTGGTCAAGAGTGCGCGTACATCGCGATTGGATTGAAATGAAGTAGGCCATGTTTGAAAGCATTAAAGCAGTTTTAGTCATTTAAGATAACACTGTTCAGAGCTCACAAAGCGAGCAAGGAAGGTTGGAATTGCTGCTTTAATTTGTTTGCTTAATCTGAGCCCGCACCGCGGCCCTGACGAAATTTATCCCCCGCAATAAACTCGCCTGAAGCCATTAGTAATAGAGTAGAAGAAGGGCATGTCCAAAAATAACAGTTTTAAACTACATGTTAGACGGGGGAAGCATAAGATAAAAAGGCAGGGGAACAATTGGTGGGTTTAAGCACTACTATTTATTCCTTTTCTCTCGCAAATAGCAACGATAACTCCTGGGGAAAAGGAAAAAAGATATCCTGTATGAAAGTGAATGAGAAGTAGATAAAATAAAATGGCGTGCTGATATGTTAATAACAGAATTTTTTCTGATAATTCTGGCAGTGATTACAGTTTGAGTGAATGGCTTTATCAATGATTCGAAGCATGCTGAAAGATTGATTAGCTGGTTTTCACTACAAACAGGGAATGCACACAAACATTTCGAATGGGCCGTTCTGTGGCTGAGGATACCCCGCAATCAAAACTCTGCCAATAATTGCGAGGTTATGCGCCAAACGTGCGTGTATAGAGATTACAAGGCCCGACGTCTTTACAGCAACATGTAACCTGCTAACGGGTATTGGAGAAGTCTTCCTCGACCAAATATGGGGAATAGTACTTAGCATGCCTGTGTTCTATTAATAATCAACGGGGAATTGTTCTTGTGGCGATTATCAACTCTGTGGGTCTTCTGAGAAAAGAGAAAGACAAGGCGCGCTATCAAACGCTTGATTCTGTTTCGCTGATGTCTAGTCCTACTATATTTGGTCAATGCCAAAGAAAAGAATGTAGCCACGTGTTGGTAGAGTCTTGCGCCCCAAATAAGTCAGAATATGACGCAATACTAAGAGCCTTATATATGCTGATTCGACCAATTAGAATTAGTCTGAATTTGGTATCGGTGCAAAATGATCGGGAGAGTGAATGGTTTTGGTAAAAGGCAAAGTGTCATGCGATTTAAATTATAAACATTGCAGCTGGAGGAAGGTTACAACTTCTTCTGGAATCTGAGCACAAGCACAATTCAGTCGCTGAAAATGATAGTCTTTGAATTGCAAACATCCATCAGAGCATGGCAAGATGAAAGAATACGTTGCTAAAGTGCAACGAAACACAAAGTTGTTTGAAAAAAACTTGTGGCTAAATTGCGCGTGAGAGTGACGCTGAAGGGCTCCTCCCCCACAATGTAGCAATGATTCGACTAGGCACTATGAAGTTGAGTACAATTCGCCACGGTCTCAGGAATCTTTTACATCCCAGTTTCTTAAAGAAAGTCTGAGGAAGGAGGTGCTTGAACAAACACCTGACCAAAGTCTGCTACACGAAAAACCAAATGAGATATCGGCATACAAAATCAAACTTTCGAATCGTCTTTCAAAGAGACCAGAGATAAAGATCAACCATAATTACGAGAAATCAGACGCTTTGTGGGGTTTGAAATGTGCCAGTCTAGGCCTTTCCTACTTTTAATAGCTGTTCGCGGAAGCATTTTGATTTGCAATTTCTGTACAGTGTAAGTTGCAAACTGTCACTTTCAAGCCAACAGAGTAAGTTGATTCCCTAGGCGAAACAAGCTGATAAAAGAAGGCATAAATCAATGAATGGAGATACCTTTCTTTGGTACTCGTTTTGTGCTGAAAAGGGTCTCCAGTTCTTTGAAATCGATCATGATATCTACTTCATCTTCATTGCCAAGCTGAAAAGAACAAGGAAATGATAATTAAAGGCATGTTAGGTGACACACGAACACTAACCTATACACATGAATGAACGAACCAGCTGCAAATAGGATTCTAACTGCCACAAACATGACAAATGGCAGAGCATGACGAATCTTAGGTGAAGACAGACGACGGCTTTCGACTTTCTATCGTCTGGTGTACAGCTAGCAAACGGCTAATGCAAACTTACCTCCCCTTCAATTAAAGGCGTTAATGGAGTGGGATTTCTTAGAACTACCAGAACTACCGCTTAAACTTGTTACAAATTCAGAATAGCTTGAATGCTGGCAAAGATCGAGATATTGTGGCGAAACTTCTTAAAAAATGTCTTAGCAAATAATGTTGCATTCATAGCAAAATGAACCAAGATATCTCAATACTTTGCAAACATCACCATGTCTAACTACAACATTATAAAAATTGGTAGTAGTCGATGACTTAGAGCAAATAACACATTCTCTCACGTTTACACATCTAAAAACTTCGATAGTATAATGTTAGTAGCATCCTTTAATAAATTCGCAGAAATATTTTGCTTTCAAATTTTGGAATGATAGTCAGCAGCGTATTCCATAAATAAGAAACAGCAGTGATAACAATTTAAGAACAAAATTTTAAAACGGACAAGGGAAAATTGCAATCAAAACGTCACTTATCGCTCTGATTTTTCTTGGTAGTATTTGAATAGTCATACCTTTCCCCATACGGTATTCTCAATGGCAGGACCGGATAACTTCTCCCAGTTGATTCTCTTGAGCTGCATTGCATTCGAGGCTGCACCACCAATAGGAGGCGGAGGGGGCGGGGGAGGCGGCGCCATGGGTGGCGGTGGAGGAGGCGGAGGCATGAACTGGCCGGGTAGTATCACGTGATCTGAAATAAGGAAAACAAGGTACGTTAAATGGAGGAAGAATCGTCAATGCCAACTGACAAAAACCCGCCAAAGAGTATCTGATCTATGGTATGAGGATCTGTTGCTTAAATCTTATGCCCGATCTGAAAGTTTTCACATCGAATTGAATTCCAGTGGATATCAATACTTCGTCGTGAACGTTAGAGAATTATACTGGCTATGTTAGCAGCAAAGAAGAGGTTTGGCGGGGGGCGGAAACAATCACCAGAATATCTAACATAAAGACTGGAGGACCTAAGTTTTAGATATTTACCATCTGTGCTGACACTCCTTAATCGTTCAGGTTCCATACCAAAGGACTTCTCTTTAATCTCCTCGGAGATGCTTTTCAGCTTGGCCTTGCTTGAACTGGCTGCTGCAACACCGCCCGTAAGCGCTGCTGAAGAAAAATAAAAAAAAATTATGAAATATGCTCATCAAAATTATCAAATACAAAATAATGCTTTCTGCGCTATCTCAAAAACTTCTTCATCAACAACGTTCCTCTGAAAAAGCACTTTTAAAGCATTTAAAATAAAGGTATTCTCAAGCTCACACATTTTTGCACACAAAAAGGGGCCGAGCCCAAACAAAGGCACAAATTCCAATCAAAAGTTTGAAAATGGTCACGAACGTGTCATTAACTACAGTTCCGTGTTGATGAACAGCTATCTTCTTATACTGGTAACTTTAGATTACAGAACTTTCTATGAACTTGACCCTGTATAATTCAATCCACGCTATAGCTTGAGTACTATTTACAAGGAGAAAAGTGAATCAAGGCAAAAGTAAAACAAAAGAAGACAGAATGCAAAATTCAACTTTCAATGGCTACAGTGAAACACTCAGGCATTGATGTTTGGAGGTTTTCAACATCAATTGAAAACAATTAACATCAAGCTAGAATAAGATATGACTCATCTCCATCCGTACTATCTCTTTGATCAATACATTTCAAAATAAAAAAGAAACAAAACAGACTTGCTTCCATTAGGGCAATGTAATATAAAATTGGGAAGGGGAGGGATGGAGCGTGGTCTTATAGAACTGTATTGGTAAAAGCACATGAACTGGATAGTGGAAAAGCTTTGTAGCAAATATCCGTATTCGTGCAGTATACATACTAGAGTTCTGTGACTGACTCAGCCTCTGGCGTTCTTCCTCAGCCTCCTTCCTAGCGCTCTCAGCCTCTTTTTGAGCCTTCCTTAACTCATTCTTCAAATCCTCAATGTCCTTCTGGGTCAGCCTCGTTCCATCATTTACAACAGCTTCGTTGAACACATCGTCAATCAGAGTCTCCTCCACAACTTTCTCAGCAGAAGGTTCTTTGTTTTTGTTATTGTTCGAGTCTGGATGGGAATTAGCCACTGCGCTTTTTCTCGGCTGAGGAGGAGAGTGGACCAAAGCAGTGGCTATAACGCGAGACGATGTGCTGTTGTCGGCCTCAGAAGAGAGCTGGGTGTCGTCTATAGACATCAGTGCTTCGAGAGTAGAATCTGCAAAAGAAAACAGCCATGTTGTAGAAAGCGTTCAGTAGAAATGGAGGTTATTCTGTTTAACAAAACGTAATGCCATCAAGGCGTTTTCAAATCAAATCCTCAGTGTCATTAAGAGCTCACTTTACATTCAGACCGATTAGCTCCTTTGGCTGAAGAATATTTACAAAAGCAGAGTCAAAAGGATCTGAGGCACAGGCCACAAAACTTCAAAGAATAAATAATGAATAATGATCAACCGAACAATAAATGTTGACAAAAAATTCAACTCTCCGATTCCTGCAAATTCGAATCCTAATTTCTCTCAAATCTATGTTGGTTTAAAACTTGGGAATTCCGGATATACATGCAGCATCGCAGCGTGTGCTTCAATGGAATTGGAAAATTTTGCCTTGGGTGCGAACTTCCATGTTTCTGCGGGCAACCCTCACATGATCACTTTTTGGCCTTCAACAATTCATCACACGAAACAATTACTTACCTCTGACAGGAGTGATGTCTAGTTCTTCGTAAGACAAATCTGCTCTTGGTGACGATTGGCCTAAATCGGAACCTTGAAAGAAGAAAAAATCCCATCGAAAAAATAGCGCATATCTTACACAAGAATATTCTACATATTGATTGACTTTTTTATTGGAATTCCCAGAAAACAATGGGTGTTCTGGCAGCAAATGGAATGAAATAAAAGCAACTTTTCTGGAGCCACCTGGCAAATCATATCGAATCAGGAAAGCTTGGGAAAGAATAATGCAGTCTAAACAATTCTACGGGTAGAGCGAAGAAAATTGGTATTTCAACAAGACATCCAAATATAATCAGGCGTCTATGATTCGCTTGATGTTTTTACCCCGTTTGAACTAGTCAAGGTTGTGTGATGTTACCACTCTGTATAAGAATTAACAGTGAAAAGTAAATGCACAAAGGTAGCATTCTGTCTTCTAAAAACAAACCAGGAGATCTTTCACTTTCATTATAGCTGACTTTAACTGACTTTATCAAGAAGGTGCATTTCCATAGAAGCATGGAAAATTTTTTGGATCAAAACTACACAAAGTAAAGTAGCTACCTATGGATCCGGTTGAATTGCTACTGGAGACTTGCTTCGAAGATGACGACGGATCGGGCTTGACATCTACAAGAGGACATTGTCATCTGTCACTTAGCAACATTAAGTTCCAATCATTATTTTTTATGAGAGAACATTAAAAGGGCATTAGCTTCTAGATAAAATATAGCTTGCAATCATATCTGATGATCATAGAGCATAAGGCTCAAAAACAAAATTTTGATTCACTTTTCTCAACTGGCCCATGTTTTTTGATCGAACAATATTTTCAACACTTTGAAAAAAAAATAGAAATATAGCTTGAGAATTTAACGCAAGTGGCAAAGAAATAGTCCAAAAGAATACTGGAAAAGTAAATCACACATTTTTTTATTGAATTTCTCACCCAATGCCCGCAAAACGTAATTTTGAAACCATGCAAGTTTCTCGAAACTTTCGCTTTAGACTACAAAAACACGTGACCCTGCCTCCTAGAAAGTATCAAATCGATACTTTTATCTTCATAGCCTTCTAAGTTCTTTATGTATCGAGAACCGAATTTACATGGATGGGGAATTTAACATTATCTAATAAAAAAGGAGTGGTGGAACATCTTGCGTGGGTGAAAAGATTTTGTTGCAAATGACACCAAGAGACGATTAACAGTTTCTGGTACATGAAGTTGAAAACAGTCTCTAATTGGATCGAAAGCAAAGGGATTGGTGACTTGGAATCGCAGAATATTGAGTCATGATGAAATCTTCTCACAAATAGAGGCATGAAAATTATCAACAATTTTAACCAGGAATTTAACCACATTAAACTTCTGGCTCCAAGTTCTTTAAACTCGCAGAAAAATGAGTAAAGGAAACCACAAAATATCCAAAGAATGTAGGCCAATACCAAATTCATCAAGTTTATGTCAGGAGTAGAATTTAGTGTGGACAGATGGTCGCGCACCGGCAACAAAGCTACGGCCTTGGACATTGATTATTAATCTCAAGTTCCTTTAGCAGTTTTCAACCATAAACCGCGCCCACTCTAATTTAACAAACGACTATGATTTGCTAGCACAAGAAACCAAACAATGTGACGAGGATAATAAATTTCATGGCGCCTTTTCCATTACCACACAGCGATATAAATTCGAAACGTCTTCTATTTTGATTTTGAAACGTCTGTTATTCGCATCAAAACAACATTGTGACAGGGATTCAATAATAAACAGCCGGCCAGAGTAAAAAAAAATTGTAGCCTTCCTCAGTCTACAATTTTTTCTAGTTGAAACTATCTTCATTACCAACTCATGGAATCACATAGTCGATGCAAACGCCAAAGCTTCTTCAAAGTAGCTTCGGCAGACTCAATGCATGTTTATACTTGCTCTCTGGACGCTTCAAATTATGCGTTGCTACGAAGGAGGCTATCAATTGAATCACGGGAAGAGTTTCGTGTTGGTAAAGTGGAGTATTTCCTTCTATCAAGCACTATTATACTTCCAAAGACAGTTTGCCATGAAATGTTAGGAAACAAGCGGCGTAAAATAGCTTTCGAAAGGAGCTTACCAACTAGGCCTCCGATCAGGTTACGTGGCCTATCCGTTTCTGCAAGTTTATTGCCTTGAACACGGAATAATATATCGAAGGTTTCATGGGCTGTGGTTGATGCACTAATGATTATTCCATCTACAAAATAATGGAAAATATAAAAAATAGACACTATGCTTTTATCATAAAGATGATAAAATTTCAAAAATGAATCGATATCAAATCATAGATAAACAGAAAACTTAGAGAGCCTATGGACTTTTTAGCTTTGGAAATTTTTCTTTTATTGAGTTATCGCACTATAAATATATTGTTTAAGAAAATGTACTTCGTGGTTTTGTTTGAAAAAGGCAGGAATAGCGTTTACAGTTACTTGAAAATCTACCTTGAGGATCCGAACCTTCTAATTCTAATCTTGGTTTCCATAAAATCCGTTACCTGAATCATTTTAATATGCATATGCCCATTTAAATCAACTCTTATTAGAAAGTAGCAACAATCAAGTATCACAGTTCAGTTTCCATACACCAAGAAATCAACTCTAACCGTCTGGATAACAGGAAAACTGCGACACCATTGTTCCAGTAACGTTTGGTGCTGTCTGTCCTAGTCTATTTTTATTACTGTTCCGAGTTTTGTTGTTTACTGTTGTTGTTTTCAATGTGCGTTTGGTACATATAATACAATTATCATACTTCCACGAGGACTAAACTTTATTTTGTATCGCAAATGCGAGTTGTTTTCAGAGAGTTGTTAAATTGCAGGAATTGTTGGAAGTTCGTAAGAATCAAGATCGCTTTTCCTGCAATTTATTTTTACTCGCCAAACAAACCAATCAGACGACTGGGCTACGGCCCCACCCACTCGTACCTAGAGTTAATCTAAGGAGGTTGAAGTAGTCAAAGCTCCAGCCCACCAACACGTTGAAAACTCATTAGCAGGCCTAAAAGCTAGAATGACATACTCTCCATTTGCCTGGCGACCATCTCCACCGCCAGGCGTTCAAAATCCAGTTGGGCGTCTGGCGGCAGCAGTCGACTGATACAGTGCAACATCTGCAGCTTCAACGGGTCGTCAAGAACTGGCTCCAATGCGCCAATCAGTTTGGGGACATCCCTAAAAAGCGGGACAGTACCAGCTGAAGAGATGTTGAATGATTCTGGCTATTAGAGAAGTAGACTCGACTGCATGCACTTAAAAGCAACTGTGGCTACTTACATGTATGAGGCCTGGCTTTACTATGTTGAATAAACTGACCTTTAATCATTGATCCATCTGTAGAAAGGTGCTAAGAACACAATCCTTTCCAAACGTAATAGGCAGTTGCAATATGGTATTTTGAGAATTTAGCCTTAAGTAACATTAGATATTCGCGAGGACAAAATACAAAACAGCTGTTGTGAAAAGCATTCACGTTAGCTGAACGATCTAAACGCTACATACAAACACGCAAGTGGATCATAAAAGGGAGCTTCGAAACATGGACAGAAAGCACGGTTAAGTTGAAATACAACACAAGAAACATGAGAGCACCTTGGCTTCAGAAACAAGCCCATAAATCGCTGAAATTTATTACTGTTCGTGATTAAGTGAGGAGCTATTTGGCAGGCTAGGTAAAGCCTTTTTTAATAGAAAGTAATCAATAAAAGCCAGATTTTAATATGCAATATTAAAAGACTCTAGGTGGCCCTAAAAGGAATGAGAATCGATACAATATGACGCAAGACTGTGCTTTTAATCTTATGATGGATGAGCCTCTAAATGAAGAACAGCTTTCAGAAATCACTTTATATTCCATATATATTGGTGTCAGGAGTACGTGCTTAGAATTGGGTATCAAATGTGTTCTTTGCTAATCCCGTAAAGAATGCCGGAGAACAGAAGCAAGGAAACAGTAGAAAGTCAACACTTCGACAGACTCGGATATGGTAAAACAGCAGGGAATAAAAATAGAGCTCGTGGGGTCTAGGTGCCGATACAAATAAGAACCCTATTTATCTTAAAAACTCTTAATTTATAAATAAGGAAGTTTAGGTTCCTCTTGAAACGGGCATCTTGTCCCATCTTGTTGTCTCTTGGAATACACAGACGACGGCAAACTGTGATCACTGACATATTTCTAAACACCGTAAAAACACTTTTGCATCTTTAAAATAGTGTACGAAATGCTCTCACCTGTCACTGTGGTAATACGAGATAGCTTGTCTCACCACAAGCTGTTCTCCCCTTGTCAGTAACTTGTTCATCTACCAGCAAAACAGAGCATTATTAGTTTAGCGTTCTAAGGTGTACTGTTAGAGGTTTACAGCACAATATGCGAGGCATAGATGCCACAGAATATTGAAGTGGTGTAATGAAATTAGGCTTTAGGAGAGTCACTACATCTTCGCAAATATTGTCAGACCATTCCATAAAAATGCACGGTTGTCTTGGTGTCTTCAAGGAAAATTTATTGTCTCTTGATCAGTTCTTTCTAGAGGTTTCCAGAAATACATACAAACGACTTATGTCAGCTTATAAATACTTTCATACTTTAAGTTCTAGGTGTGTCACAACTAATAAAAACTGAACGACTTGATGTCAATTAGTTTTGTTCGAAGTATAATAACTTGATGGGTAAGAGGAGGAAAGTATTGATTAAACTCAACAACATCCTCATAAAGGACCAATCATCGGCACTTTTTCAAAAGAAATATATTTACCAGTATTGCAGTTTTAATGGACAATAAAAAGTTTTTCCTTTTTTCTTGGCCAAAGGGCATACACTTTTTTGCACATCGGCCGTTTAAAGAGGTGACAGATTTTCTCAGACATCTCAATAGAACGATGTGTCGAAAAATGGACTCGACTTCTTCTAATTATATATAGGTAGAAGTTGTCAATAACTGTTATCAATGGAACTGAAGCTCTGCTACTTTTGAGATGGGTAATAATAATAATACAGTGATGATGCATATTCGCATTGTGATGATGTATATTCGCATTGGGTGTATACCTGATCCTTTAGATGCTTGAGCAATTGTTTCTGATCCGGTTCGGAGTTAATAGCAGACGATTGTTGAGTCGACTCATTTCTTGGTGAAATATCCGACTCAAGTGCTGAATCAGAGCCAGAATGGTCCTCACTTTGACCCGGAACAAAAGCATCCGGCCGGATTGGTGATATTCCGTTCCGCGTCTGAAAAGGAACCGGACGCCATTGGACGACTAATGTGGGTGATTTCCCAGCATGCTTTAGAATCTCGATAACGCTGTCGTGGGATGCATGCCTAAAATGGGAAAAAAATTTGGCTTGTAGGAGGTACATTAAAGTAAAAGATTTCGTGTTGGCAAGTTAGATTTTGACAAATGATGGTATTAATGAAGACACTGATTAATAAAACAAAACACAGGCAATTGAGATAAACTTGGAGAGCTAATAAGTAGCCAAAAATAACACCCGTACATTCCAACGCATAACCTTTGACCTTAAATCACTTCAAAGGGCTAGCTTGTTAAAGACAGACACTTCATGATCGTTAAATAAAACACATAATCAAACTTTAAGCAAAGTCTAAGTCCATCGTAGAAACATAAGGGAAGTTGTAGGGAGCCGTGACCTTTAAACAGGAGAAATACTTCGATTACAGGGAAGTGTTAAATTGTGGAGTAGGATTACTCCATTTGAATCAAAATGTGCCATTGCTCACCTCACATTGATGCCATTGATTTCGATCACGCAATCACCTGGTTTCAATCCTGCAGAATCTGCCGGCCCACCTAAGGTAACGCGATTCGTTTTTAAGTCAATCAACAAATCAGTCAATCAGCGATCGAAAGGCAGTTTCCATCGCAATGGGATGCAGTTGGAATGCGCTTACAATACAATTGGCCTACCTAAACATCTCGATAGTTAAATAAAACTTGGAAAGAACTGGTCAACATTCCGGCTCTACTGAGACTAGAAGAAGCAATGAAGCTGGTGGAATTGTAAAGCAGAATACTTCATGGAGGAAATTTTCATGCTTTCATGGAATAAACTGAAACTTTGATGAACGTAATTTACAGTAAAAAGATTGCATCGATACATCACTCGATGCTCAAGTACCCCTTACATCGCTTCTTATCAAGTCGGGCTGCGAATCAATAGCTTTTCTTAGTTTTCCATTGATGAATGTAAATGTTGAGAGGGCGGCTTTCGAGCCAGAAATAAACGCATTTTATAAATCTATCGAGCTTTTAGCTTTCAGGCCCTAGCTATTTCTTTGACCAATGAAGAAGAAAAACAGACAATCTTAAGCGTGTTGGCAATATTTACCTTCATCGATCGAGCGTAGAAACACTGGGTTATAGCCACTGATAGTAAATCCAAATGGACCATTACCACTTTCTCGCTGGAGCTGGACAACCCTGTAAAGTTTCCATACATTCAAATGACGGACATTGACGGTAATTATTTAGAAACGTTGAATTTTGAATTTAAAATTTTATGCCTGGCACGAACCATGGTGGCTCGTGGTTAATAAGTGTGTCGATTAAGTGTACTTTGCATTGGTAAATATCTTCCACCGAGACTCGCAGAATTACTAGGCGTGTTTTGTTGGCACATCATGTGTGACATGTATGGAAGGAAAGATCTTGCCCTTGGACATTGAGAATCATTGCGCAGGCTCTATTGTAACATCTTCCGTTTCCTTAGTTTACCAAAATGTCTTTAGCTTACCAAATTTATTTCAGCAATTCACTGCTAGAATTTCTTACATTTTTTAAGATTAGGAGTAAAGCCACTGAGTGGTTGGTTTTTCAGAACAAAATTAACATTTCTATGCCAAATAAGGAAAACAACAGATGCCTGACAAAACAATTTCTTCATGGTTAAGTTTCCCATAGTGAAGCACAAGTATTGCATTATGAACTTGTTGAATAGGTATTAGAAGAAACATTTCCATGGTCTGTAATTTGCATGCTCACATTCTGACAGTAACCTGCCTCAGCTTTGAAATCTATTCCATAAGAGTACAGAAGAATTCTGGCAAATTCAATCGTAACACTTTCAGCTTGAAGCAAATGATAGAACCTTGACATTTAAAATGGGAAAGAAGATTATAGGTTTTAATAGAAACTGCAAATGCCTTTTGCATAATTACTGCATGTGGCTACTGACCTGCATGGGGACTCCTTCTTTCCTGTTTTCTGTAATTGTCTGGAGAAGCTAGAAAATTATAACAAGGTTTAAAGCTACTTGAACAAATTTTAAAACCGGCTAGTGTTAAAGAGGAATACTAATAAGGTACAGAACTTTTTATGAACAAGAAAACTTCATCCAGATGAAAGTTTCATATGATATTAGTTTGCTGAAAAGCATGAAAAACAATTATGTGAAGAATACTTTGATTCGGGTACATTTTAGATACCTTGAAGTTCTTGAATCTACATTTTGAAAGGGTGTACTTGTTGCTCTTGACCATGTTCTGAAAAAATTAAAATGTCCAACAGAAAATGATTTAAATACAAAGAATATCTCAATGGAAGATATGTACTGTTTCATCATTTAGATATTTATATCATTTTATTCAAAAATTGTTAACCTGTCTTTGCAGGTTTAAATCTTATGAGTATGTCATGAGTATGTGGATGCAATAACGGCTGAAATTAGTGAAACACATCAATACATACATGCACAAAGAAATTATAATAATAATTATTAAACCTTTCAAGATAACTCAAAAGCTTTTGAAGAAAGAGTATGTTACATAGGACAAGCATTCAAATGAGAAAACACATTCCAAGCATAACAGAAAATAGTGGCGCAACAAGGGGGGGGGGGGGGCTGGGGTGGACACATTCTCACTGGGATTGCTTTTGAAATATGTCTTAAATCAAAGAGAAACATAGAAATTTCCCATAGGTAAAGGGTATTTCATTAAAAAGGTAAATCATTAAAAATGGATGGTGTTGCCACTGATAACATGCTGTCCTTAAGAACAGACCCTTCAATGTAACAAACTAAGAAAAATATAACCTAAGCATAAAAATCATTTGAAAAACAATGTAAGCAGAAAAGAACCATTTTGGTCTATGCTCACTTACTTGCTTCGGGTTCTATGACTTTCTAGGTCTCTAGGTGAAATCTGGTGGTCCCGGGGGGAATGCTTTGATTGACCTCTAGGTGATGAGTCCTCAAATGGTCCACTGTTTGAGTAGTTTTGATTGGCTATTGCATCAAAGTATGGTTTGTGTTTTGGTGGAATGAAATATCTTGAATGAAAGCAAAAATACAATAATACAATAAGCCGTAAAACTAAACAAGTAACAATCATTAATCAAACAAGAAAGATGTTGAAAGTTAGTTGTTGAAAAGTTTGTTGAATAATGTGAACACAATACCTTATTGGCTTCAAAAGCCTCCTTTGCACCTCTGTTGTGAGCAAACAGGACACTAGTCTTGAAAACCTTTCAATGTCCCTATCCTTTGCATATCTTTTCATCAGGGCAATGAGCAGTGTCTTTTTATGTTCCTCACCAGTTAGATAATAGCTCATCTGCATAAGACGTTTCAGTAAGAGGAGATGAAGCACACTTACGAAAGAATATCACCAATTATTAATAACAAAGAGAGGCAAATTATAAATTTTCATAAAGTCATTATGAGAATGGGGTCTACTCTTACACCTTAGGAGATGTGAACTGTTTTAAAGACATTTTGATCATCCTTAATTAATAAAATGGTTTCAATAGAAAATAAGTCATCAATTTAGAATTAGAACTTCCATTTGGGTAATCTGGTAAATGAGATTAAGTGCACAAGGACAATCTTGTAATCTAGAAGGATAAGAAATGATCTTATAGTGAATGATTACTGATTAAAGCCAATCAAAGATTTATACAACAAGATCCAGCTTTATCCCTTGCAAGGGATCAAAGGCCAAAGAGCATTGAGAGTTAAATTTAACAGGCAAAAAGGAAAATATTTCTTTGAAGGAAGGTTGGGTCTGATGTAAGCTGGCTTGCTGACCTACTCACAACTGCAGACCTCTGTTTGAAAACAAGACATCATTGCCCATGGACATGTTATTGTCTTGGGCTTACTAAAATAGGTATTCAATAGAAGAACTGGATGGAATATGGGTGGGAAATGTCGAGGCAACTGCATCACTTTGTTCAGCCAGTGGGAGAAGGTCTTTGTGTGGTTACCCTGTGTGCATAGCGTGACATAGGGATGAATTCACAGAGTTTCTGGGTTATCAACAGATTCTGGAGAGTTTGCAAAATAGATGGTCACACCTAATTAGTCTTTTGAAGTTAGCACATTCCTAGCTAATATAACAGGCTCTGCTTCAAATTTCTATCACACAACTATCTTGAACTAAAGTGGAAGCTCAAGAGCAGAACACACAACTTTTTTGTTTCAATGATAAGATTCTGCTTGACTCAGATTCATAACGACTGCTGTGAATACTTCAAATTGTTAACAGGCAATTAAGATTCGCAAACCCACAAAATATTCGCAGATTTGAAGCACTAGGTCAACAAGGACCTGTTTCCAAACCCATTCAGCTTATCAAATAACACAAAGACAACTCGCCAGTCAGCATGGGACTTCAGGAACAAAAGATTGACTTGTGTTTGTTTTAGTCTATACTTGTCCAAATTAATTGTGTTAAAACTCTTTTGAAGAAATCTGAGTTAAAACCTCGCGTCTCTTAGCAGCCGTTATTAGAGTTTAGAGTGGATACGAAGACAATTTCGTTTGTCTGCAACAGTACGAAGCCTTCATTTCACGCCCGCTCCTTTTGATGGGAATTACAGATTGCTTGTTTTTTACAAATGACTGATGAAAATTTAGCATGAAGCTTCAAAGCAACGTAAAGAAAGGTGTCGATAAGTTGCTTTTCAGATAACTGATGCGAAAGACCCCTCCACAGAAGCCTGTTGATGAAGATTAATTTATTACAAAATGATCTAAGTTTGAGGCACTATGTCTTAAAATAAGAGAAGTAGATATATACGTCGAATTACTATCAAACAGTGTAAAGTAAACGGTTGCCAAATTGATACCTGCTTGAAAAAGTCTCGCGCTTTTTTCTGTTTTGAAGACGTTTTTGACGAGTACTTGTTCTCGAACCGTTTAATAGCGGAGTTGCCGGCAATCAGCTTAAGCGTCACATGGTTACTGCTTGATTCTATCAACTTCATAACATACTGCCTATCCAGTCTTTTCACTGATCGTCCATTTACTTGTATCACCATGTCGCCAGGACAAATACCAGCCTCATATGCTGGAGAATTTTTCGCTACACTCTCCACGTGAACAGGTTTGGATCCTCGCAAAGCCAGCCCGTAACCATGTCTTCTTCTTTGCAGGCGAAACGTACGGATCCTTGAAATAACCGCGAGAGAAGGTGGGACCCTGTTAGACCTTCTTGCTACTAGTATAACTTGCTCCTTGCTCAGTCCCTGGACCTTCTTGTCATTTATTTCCAATATCTGGTCACCTACATGTAGCCCCGCGCTTTCAGCAACGGAATTCTCCAACACTGATACGACGACGACTGGAGCATCACCAGCAATAGCAAACCCGAACGATTCAGGCCATCCATCGTTGCTGATTACCATTTTGTAATTAAATATGACTTCTTTTTTCCTGTTAGACTCCCTTGTTGATCGTTGACCTCACATCCACAAGCGTCACTTGCACAAACATAACAGTAGGCCTAGGTTAGCAACTGCTTGCAATTAATTCTCTTGTGTTCTCCGGTGGAATATCAACCTTTAAGCGAGCTGTTAAATAAGTATCCGTACTTTTCACTAATTTGAACGTGATTTTTCTCAAACTTTAAGTGTATCAGTGATTCTTCAGTTCAGAATGTGATTTCCCGATCCCCGATTTGTTTGTAACAAGCGGATGTTCACTTTTACACAGCAACAAATTCTTGATGCGCTAAAGCACGGACCATTTTTGCGGAATAGGCTATCGTTGCTATGGATGCCTTGGCATTGAATGGAAATTTGGTTCGTTGCCTGAAATTAAGACAACAAGGGATCTGTCAAATTATCATCGAAAAACAAGACAAAAATCCAATAAAAGGCGACAAAATCAAAATACAAAGGTATTGGCGCTGTGAAATGTAGGTTAAGGCAAATACTTTAGACCTCAAGTATCATTCTTGGTACGACATGAAATTAAAGTTAGGGAAATTTTAGATATCCGAAATTAATACAATAATAAAGTATGCTAATAAATGTCCAAAGAATACTTTTTCACCATCAAAGTTAATATTTCAAGCCTGGCTCACACCACGAGGTGAGGGGTGTAGGGAATTGTTGAAGTGACTGCAAAGTTTACTTCTTACTGCAACAACGTTTCGGAAAATGGGCACCACCAGCTGATGCCTTGGGCATTATTAGAGACAACTTAAAATTCCGGACTGCTGGCTTTTGGACTCATTTTATCTTATTATTAAAAAGAAACAGAAATGGCTTTGGAGTATATTTATGCATTGATTTACGACGTTAATAGACATTCAAGCTCCTTTCAAAAATGACATTCGTGCTTCACTTTAAAAACATACAGAAAGGCTTCAGTAAATCCAGAAGCATTTAATTACATTGTTTATAACATGAATCGCTCTGGCCTAATCTAGCCTCTGTGGATTCTAAAGTCGCCTTCACAACCAGAATTTCTTGATAAGTGACGTTGGATGTATATATCAAAGAAATTTTGCGGTCAACTCATTTCTTAGGGGAAGAAAGAGGGCATTTGTAAACTTTTGCTACATGTTATGACCCCTTTTCCGATTGACCCACTGGAACTGTGATAACTTCAATAATATTATGACTGTTATCTCATAGCCTGAATACAATGACGAAAGTAATGGAGCGAGAAGCTGCGTTGGTAACTCTGAAAACTGTCCCAATTCCCCTTTCTTTTTCCATAAAAGCAAGAAAGCCGCCCCCAAGTTTTCGAAAAACTTCCAGTCGAGCAATTTTCAAAAATTATCCGCAAATAGTCGGGCATAAATAACTCTGGAAAGTGATGGGACTTACTTTAGGCAATTCGGTTGAACATTGTCCGAGGAGATTAGTCAAAGATAGTGCCTCTGTACTCGGGCGAAAATCCTACCGCCCCCCCTGTAAAAATTCCGCCGTACGCTTATGTACAAGACGGCCCGAATTTTATACCTGAAAACGATCTTCGTTTGAAAGCCGTGATGTAAAGCTAACGTTAATAGTTTCTGTGTACATAAGAATCTTCAAACAATCCTTCGACAAAGAGCAAAGGGAGCCGAAGAGTCTACACATGTGCGTAGCCAAACACATGAACAGCTGCAGTATCAACAGACGAAAGGCTCTGGACAATAAACGCTAATTCAGGGCTATACTTCAAATTTTAATTATCAGGTAGTGAGGTATTCAACTTTTTCAATGTAATGAAGGTCGTCTTGTTAGTACAGTAACTCTACCGGGCCAAAATCCTTCAAGTTTTCATCTGTCTATAGAAACCGCATCGGCAAGGTGCTACACCAGCACCACCAGGGCAGCGGCTGCAAAAGGTGAACTATAAATAGCGAGATCGATCGCTGTTTACCTTACGAAAGCAAGTTTGCACTGGCCGAGCGAGTGACGTCACAACGGAAAGGGAACACTCGTCAAATGCTGTTGACGGCCTCTTACCCTTCTCTGCATGTTCCCATTCACGACGCCCCAATTTAAAAAGCTGCTCAGGTTGAACAGCTTTTAAAAACTGGCAATTATTTTCCCAGAATTTCGAGTATTACCTAATCGAAAGACAAAGGTGTTTGATGACACTAGAGGAGTAACGGAACGTGTCAAATGCAGGGTGAAGACAATTTTCCCCTGTCCAATATTCAAAGTTTTTTCACTTGATGTTGCTGCCCCCTCACCCACAAATCACTATGACTTGGATGACATCCAAGAGCTCTTTAGTTCTTATCAGAGATGGCGCTCAATCTTAATCTTCAAAAGCTCATAACTTGGCTTTTGTGAAACGTTTTATGGTATAGTTTAACTCATTGCCTTTGGTTATCACAAAATCTTGCAGCATTCAACAGACACGGAAGCAAATGAGACTAGCAAGCTTCAAATGATAAATGGTTTACTTTACATGATTCCGATTCCCGGTTCTTATGATGGATGAAATGCGAATTTCGCAGAAAGCCACGCCAGTTGTAACTTCAATAAAGTTGCGAGAGCTATAATTAATTCATCGGGGTAAAAATTTCAAATATACACTTAAAATGGTATGTATGACTTTTGCTTCGAAAGTAAGTATTAAGGCAATAATCATACCAATTTACGGAAAAGGGCAACGAGAGAAGATTAGAATTTAACTGGCCATTCACTCTATAGGCCTTTGGTCATTTGCCGACGTTCTCGCACTGTAAGGAGCTCGGAACAAATGACCTTAAGTGTGCGAATACTTGGCCATACTTTCTGTGCAATATAAATGCAGTATGCAGAATTGACTAAATTAAATGGGATGTCAGATTTGATCCAAGATCCGACTTTCTTTTGAAGTGTGCAAGCATTGTCAAGTTTATGAGCAACAGTCAGTCAATCCCTTTTGCCAGTATGGCATACGTGAGCAGCGATCGCAACATTTGAGATACTATTTCAACTCAAATTAGCAACCATACCCCGTAATGATGAATACTACATTGGCAATTGCAAAGTCTCAAGTGCCATAGACAAGAGTCGAACTATCTATGTTACGAGCCGTATAGTCGATATTGTTGTGTCAAAATCATTGTTATGCAAAAAGTGCTTTTAGCAGATTGATATGGGATCTTGAACGCTCTAACAACGTTAAAGCATGAAAGGTATTTTCGATAGAGCTGTATTCACACTCCATGAAAAGCTAGTGTAAGAATTGTCTCGGTCAGTCTTTTCTACACTTTAAGTCTTCTCATGCGCAACTTCCTGACAGTTATTTAAAGCTCTTTCTACATTGCATTGTCGGAAAACACAATCCCATTTAGACGGTAGACATTATTCAAATTTGCAGGTACATTTGTGATAACGTGAAACAGGTTTTATTGGCTTTATTGCAGACAGCTGCATTTCTCGTGTATTAAATAAAGGTGCAGTTTAAAAACAGCGTTTGCTTTGAAAACTACACACAGACAGTTAGCAACGCGGTACTTGTTACAGGAGCGAGCAAGGTGCCCTATTGAAAGCATTGTGTGAGAACACATTAATTGTTTGAGAAGGTCTATGTGGCAGGTGCAATGGCTAAAATAAAAAAATGCATCCTTCGAGAAAATATTTCTTGCTATAGGTACATGGCTGTTCTATCCTTAAACGTTTCTAAAGCACAAAATATGACAAAGATACATTCCTACACATTTAATCAGCTGTTATCGACGAGAAAATTATCATCCCCGTAGGTTTGAAAAGAAAATGTAGAAAAGTGTTGGAAAAGGCTGATAGAATATGTAAACTAAACAAAGAAGCTATGATTTTGTAAAAGAGGAGTTCAACGGGGCTGGATGTACAAAAATTTGAAAATTTCAGGTAGGTATACCACTCTGGCCACAGATGAATCGGTTTCCAATAGCTTCTGACGAAAATGCATTAGCCAAGTTACATTAAAAAAGCTAAGTTTCTTGCTAGATCATGACTTCTACGAAAAAGAAAAATGTAAATTAATTCCAATCTAACCTCTGGCCAGAATTACCATAAAAAAATGGTGCCATGAACATCTATGTTTGTTCCTGTGATGAAGTTTGCCTTCTGGCGTGAAAATTTCTGGAGCCTCGAAATGACGTAGCCTCCCATTCATTTCAATTGCGGAACAAGAAGGAAACTGGGAAAGTCGAGAAATCAGGAAAGAAACAACGGCCTAAGCACCAACAACGATAGTAGCCAAGGGCATTGCGCCAAAATGGCTTCTGAATATAGTTGGTAAGATGTAGACGCATTTTTAAGAAATTTGCTATACTTGGCTCTGTTTTTATTGCTATTTGTGAAATTAATAACATTTAAACATACTTCTGTTCGCAAAAAGACCGTTTACACAAATATTGAGCTTTACCACATACAAATGGTTTACATGGGTTCATTGCCTAAAGTTATGTTCCATCTGTGTTAGCTCTGCGTCAAAAATGTTCAAAAATCCAACTTGTTTCCATGTCAGATGCTACATTCTAATAAAATGTGCTTTGCAAGCATAGTCCAGGGATTTTAAATAGAATTAGGAAAGATAAACTCTTTTTGTAGACGATCAATGCAAAATGAAGGTGTACCTAGAATTAGGGACTTTGTGCTAAACCTTTGGACATGGTCTGCTCCCAAGTACTTTTTTGATTGCAAGGGAGTTAAATATTCAAATTTCATAGCAGTCCAACTCAACAAGTCAATTTGTGTACTGTTGATAGTTTTTCAATATGATAAGAAATTGCAGAATTATGTTTCAAATAGGTGACAGTATAGATCAAATATGACTATGGGATTTTTGGACTAATCAGATAGTCCTTTGAATATATAGACATGGATATGTTTTAAACCCTATTTACAAGCTTGGTCAGACCACAGTTGGAATATGGCAACATCATTTGGGCCCCTTACAACAAAAAGACATAAAAGTAATTGAGAATTTTCAGAGGGGAGGAAACAATATGAAACCAGGACTAAACGATCTTGGATACACAGAGAGACTAAAGAGATAAAGTCTTCCAAGTTAATGGGGATATGGTTGAAACATAAAAATGTATACATATCTGCTATGATGTTAACTCTGTGTTGAAAATTGATCCCTATGGGAAAAAGGGGACATGGACTAAAGATCTTTAATACGAGATACAACACCAATGCTAGGAATGGCACCTACAGTGCCAGTGTTGCACAGGAATGGAACCATCCTCCAAGAGATTTAATAAATGCCAAATCATTGAACTTATTCAAATATAAACTGCACAATTGTTGTGGGGACAGAAAGTTCTTATGTGATCCAGTGTTTGTTTAGTAGTTTATTCTTTTTGATAGTTTATTCAGAAATAATCTGTAGTAGGCTCTAAGCCTACAAGGCAGTACTTTGATATTATATGAATATCAAGCAATTTGAAGGCAACAACCTATTAGCTGAATCAAAGAATTGACTAGTGCTCAAATCTGTATGGGATTTTGGGGATCTCATTTAGACATAACATTAAACACCCAATTTACTTTGACTATGAGAGATATGACTAGCATATCTACATTTGTTCCACAGGTATTGACATGAGAAGCTATCATTCTGCTATTAATATTTGTTTTGTCACATTTCACTGTAAACCATTGAAAACTTATTTATCTCATATAAAGATTGATATTTCAAAGCAACTATTCACTCGAAAGTTTTGTTTTTTATGTTTTCATTTGAGCAGATGTTCCATAAAAGCACTCTTACTGAAAATGGTTCTCATATTAAGATTATGGTTTCAAAATTGTTGTTGTAGGGTACCATGTCAACGTGAGTATGATATGGAGAAGCAACAAAGAATATGCAAATCAACTCCAACAGTGGAACACCCTTTGAGGGGGACTATTGTTACTGTATGAATCTATGTTCTCTTGTATGGCTAACATTATTTTTTATGTTATCCCAGCTAGCATGGTATATGCATAATTTTTTTACATTTTGAGTTCCTGTAGAGTTTTGCTATTTCTATGCAAGTTAATTGATGTAATTCATGGAATATTTGTATGCAGCTCATGCCAGAAACTTTGTACAATATTGCTGTTATTTATTGATTCATGACTCACAAACCTAATTGATTGTAAGTGTTTCTGCAATTTAAAGTGGCTGTTTGATGAATTTATTAAAATCTTATATTCATTTATTCAGAGAAAAAAATGTCTTGCTTTAGAATTTGTCAAGCAAAGGGACAAGGGAGAAGAAGAAAGAAAAGCCAAAAGAGCAGTCAGAAATGGCTGATCCACTCTCCATGATTGCAAAACAGAGCTTTGAGGGAATAGATCCTCTCTCAATGATGCTGCAAGAACAAACATTCGAAGAAAAGAAAAAGGAAGTATGCATCAATTTTGATTCATTTGTAAAAATCTGCAATTTCAGAATATGGTTTAATCAAAGACTGACTATAAAGTTGATCAATGCACTATAAGTAAGATACAATTCTAAAGATTTATAAAAAGATTTTCGATGAAAGTACAAGAAATTTTGATTGGTGTTTTGTGATATTTATTTATTCTTTTTCTGCTTTGTAGATTTGATGAAAGTATATATGATATATGAAATATTTATGCTTTTAACTCAGTATTAATTTCACTTTTAGCCTAGCAAGAGTAGGTTTAGTCAAGTTGAGGAAAAAGAAGTTGAAGAAGCATACCTTAATGATAGTTTCGAGCCTTGGTCAAGCAAGAAATTAAGCATTCTTTCAAAATACACAACATCAGAGAGATTATCAATTACAACTGTGAGTAGTACTGCTCATTTGCTCTGCATTGCTAACATCTCTATATTGAATATTTTTTAATCAATTCAATTCCAAGAAATGATTTAATCATTAATATCAGCAAAAAAGTTTATAATAGCTTGGAGAAAGCATAGAATTTCATTTAATATCTGCTGGTTATACTTCAGCATATCCCCTTTATTGCCTGTGATTGATAATGAGCAACCTCTTTTTTTAAACTAGACAGTATTCATTCATTAATTACCTTCAATTTTAGAATTCCAAGCTACAAAATAACAATTATTAAGTAAATAATATAACAGTTATCAAATCAAATGTCAATTTTCAAAGACAGTGATAATTCATTTTCTTTGCAGAGCTTTCTCTCTGGAGCACAGGCTGATAAAGGTGGGTAATTTAAAGCTGATTACAGTTTTTTAACAAGTTTCACAAGTCACTGAATTCACAAGTCTGCAAATCATTTGATGATAATGCTACACAAAGATTTTGCTGATTCCTCAAATGAACATTTGCTCAACCAGGGCTAAAGATATTTTTCTTATATATGTGATGCGTTTTGTTCAGCTGTTATACTTGTAAGACAATTTTTAAGATATGTTCTTCATGTCAAGTTTATGGTGTTTTAACGTAAAATTGGAGCAAAATAAAGTTTTACATATTCCTCTTTTGAAGCTAGGCGGTTTTCGTTTTGCTGAACGATGTGCAAATTCTCAATTCCACTCCAGTTTATATAAGGAAATTTGTACAAAGCCAACACATTACTGAAATTAGTTAACATGGCAGTGGCTGTTCACCAGATCTTCAAGACTGATATCACTTAAATGGGTTTGGATGAGATGGTGAATAATGTTGAATATTGGAGTCATATTACTTATTATTCACCAAATTACCGCAGATTGTTCAGCCAGTTCTACCCTCAACTTTATCAGTGGCAGACAGACCCCCTTTAGCAATAGATTATTTTCATTTTAGTGCTTATTTGTCATGAACAGGCTATTAGTCCTACACCTGTAAAAAGTCAATCGATGATATTGAACTTTCCACTAGACTACTCTCCTCTTTCTCTGGCCGCACCAACAAAGGTACCCTTAATTTCTCAACGGCCAGTTGTGAATTAAGAGACAGTCGGCCACTGAATATGATACATCTAACTAAAAGAGGCCTCTTTCTTTGTTGATCCAAATATTTCCCTCGCTCAGTTCAATGAAATATCTGTTGTTTACCAATAGGAATAAACATTTACCTAAGTTTTTGAATGGTATTTCTAAATTGAACAAATAGGCCTGTAATGTTAGTAAACGGCATGCATGCTTTTTGCAAGAGTTTATTTTTGTTTCGCCTATTTTTGATTAAAGTTTTAACAACTATCAAACTCATTATCAACAGAGTATCAGTATGGCAGTACTCTATTGGATTGGCCATGAAATATCAATTTCTTGCAATGTAATTTCAAGGCTAAGTTCTTGGATGCACCTCGAATCCATAAAGATTACGCTTTCCTCTCCAGGAAAACAGATGACAACAACAGCAACTGATAAAATGAAGACGAGGCTAGAGCAACTTGATGACTTTGAAGAGGTGTGTGATTCTTTTCATTGCTACAAATGGAGTTATTCGATAGTGACAACAAAGGCCGCTTGGACAGACTGAGTTTGTCCACAATGACCGAGTTTGTCACTGTGTAGACATTTCAGGGCCGCCAATTCATTTTATGTAAAGTCGTATGTTTGCAGTGCAGCCGACTGTTTGCGGATTGTGTTTGTCTTCAGAAATCAATTTGCCAGGGTAAATGTAATAAGGTATCAAATTTTACTTCTAAGACAATTCAGTTTCGTGCTACGAGTAGAATATTGCAATTTTAGTAGCAAATTTGAACAGACGCAGGGGTTGGCTCTCTTTCCAAACTTCGTGTTTAAATAAGTGCTTTGTGGTACAGAATTTCACAAAAGCTAGAAATAGCGGAACCGGTTTTTGTATACTAGAGTTACTTTGTCGTCCGACACTCCTCAGAGTATACAAACGTCAAAAGTTGATGAGAAGCTGACAAAATAGCCAGTAAACAGCGTATTCTTCAGTAGCTGGTGATTTGTATTGGGTAGTGTGGAAACGGAGCCCCAAAGCTTTGTTTGTTTGTTTGTTTGTGTTTGTTTGCAATACCTTTTTATTAGAGTCTCGTTCCGTGCAGTGGGATGCTGCCTCTTTCTAATTTTTTGTTGCTTAGTATAAGGATTCCCACGAAAAAATGCTCAAGGAGAAGTTTAGAATTGTTTACTGAATTCAGAAAGAACGATATCTACCCAAGTTCAGATAAAACTCATTCTTTGTCCATATGAAGAGATGAGATATTTTTTTGTCAGGTGCAAACTTTTTATCATTGACGCAATACATCAGATTCTTGACTGCTGCGTTTTGTCATTGGTGTTAGAACAAGTGAAAACCTATATGTTTGTATGCTTCTAGATGCTTTGTGAGTATATTGATAGTGGATGCTCTATATCTCAGTGCAATTTTGCTTCATCAGGGGTCTTTGAAAGAAATGCTGAACCTCAGCCAGCAAGATTATGTAAACAGAATAGATGAACTGAATCAGGTGAGGGAGATGGCTATCAAAGAAACCGCTTTTTCCATTTCTCATTAGATATTTAAACTTTTCAGATGAAAGCTGTCAGTGCAATATAATTTTCACCAGAAAAGCCTTGTATAAGAAATGCTACAGTGGTGTAAATTTACCAAGTGTTTTATCTGTAGATAATTCGACACCTCCTTCCATCCTCTTTACAATTGTTAGCGATTGTACTGAGGCAATTAGATAATTAACAAATAATCATTGTTACCAAAGCTAATGCCGCATGGACTCTATAGATGTTGTTGATAATTGCAATTGACTCAAAATGTGAAGGCGGGTCTTGCATCATTGAGTTATTAGTAATCTTTCCGGTAACTTTCGTTAAAATATGACACTTGCAAATAAAACTCGTTATTTTCAAGCAGTTTTTTGTAAAGAGATGGGTTTGTAAAATCTAAGCTAGTCTGTATTGTATAGATTCTTAGTGCAGAATCGTGATCTCAGTGTGAAAACATGAATGCTATGCAAGAATGCTGTGACTAGGAATGCTGTGTATTCGCATTGTAACATTGCATTGGGATCCTCGGCTTTCTTGCTATTTGTATCATGCTGATCTTTACGAAATCTCATTTTGCAGGAGTTACTGAAAGCATGGAGTGCCGACCAACGAGTGAAATCATTGAAAATATCAATACAGGTCTGCTTCAGAATTCGTGTACCAAACTGTTTTTCTAAATACTGAAAACGCGAGAAATTTTGTATCGCATTTTATTTTCTAGATCATAACATTATATAACATATTCATACATGATAACCTTTTTAGTAAAGATGGTACTGATACCAAAAGGGTCCTGTGATAATCAATGTTTTCAATGTAAAGGATAGATCTAGACTAGAGTCGAGATGAACTAAATATTTTTCAAATAGGTTCGGCCATTTTTCATGCAGAACGTGTACCGTATTACCAAGCCCATATCTTTTACTTTGAGTTTAATTAAGGATGAGCAACGCTATTCCATTGCAAGTTCGCGTTGCTATACACGAGCTTTTCCAACCTTGTCCAACTATTTTCTTTCGGAATAATGGAACACGAAAGTCTTTCTTGCTTTAGTGTGCCAAGCTGCTTGGCGATATATCCGTCATGCCTTTCTACCCCAGCAAGTTTGTTTTGGTGACTGATATTCTTGATAATTTCGGTGAGGCCTCAATTTATTTGTTTTTAAACACGGTTTTTACTATTACATGGCTCATATCATGTTAATAAGAATTTCTTTTTAACTTTGATAATAGTTTCTATGAATAAAAAGCTATCCATTTCACATTCTTTGAACTGATATAGCTGAATGTTTGGGTCGTGTTGATTTTTGAATATTTCGAATACAAAAAATTAAAAGGAAATTTTCATCTTTAGGAAAGCTGGTTTATGAAAGGATAAAAACAAAGTCGAGCATAATAAGTAGCAGCTTTAGTAAGCCAGTTGCTCTTCCCGACAACTTCACGCCGGATCAAGTCCCTGACAGTGCCAAAGAAACATGCAGAAACTGGTTCTACAAAGTTGCATCGATAAGAGAGCTAATACCAAGATTGTATCCTTGAAGCAATGACGTTATTCGGTCATGCATCTAGCTTTTAACTAGATCAGTGAGAAAGCCTTAGCCAGCGCATTTCCCATCTTCCTTAGACGCAATATGTTTTCCCAAGAGGTCTGTTATCTACCCAACTAGTGCCTGAATATACAGCTGTAATGAGATTAAATTGTGATTATTAATATGCGCATTTGATCAGAGTATTGTCCACATCTAGCAAATTTAGCTATAGGTGACCTTCTATTACTACTAATGTTTGAAATCATTTCCTCATGAAATCTGGTATCTATATGCATGCTCTGATAATGAATCTTAGAAGTGAACGTAGCCTTTTGTTGAGATACCCAAATCGATTAAATCCAGTGAGTCTTTTCCCAGTGTATCCTAACTAGAGAAAGACTCTATTGAATAACAGATAAATTTGTCCAAAAGCCTTTCCGAGGTTTGGAACCCGATGATTCAAAGTAATAAACACTTGCCTCAGTCCGTGCTAAAAAATGTATGGTTTTAACTGTATAAAACTCGACGAGTAAAGGGATTTCGTTTAACTTTTTGAACTAGGTACGTAGAAATGGCAATCTTGAAGTGCTACAACTTTCTAACTAAGGGGTAAGTAGTTTAATTCACTTTTTGCATGTGCTATCCCTGACTTTTACGAAGTATTTTATTTTCTTTGGGAATTTATCAAGTAGCTAAAAATTGAGATATTTGCATCTAAATAATTTTCTGAACTTGTTATGAGGTCTTTTTGTGAAGGAAGAAAAACCTCCTTGGCTATACGTGATAATATAGAAGAAATATATTACCCCGACGTGTCTGTTTAGGTCCATATCTATCTATGCTAAACCTATCCATCGAACCAATTTTTATTTTGCTGGAAATAGAAGGTATCATGTCATTGCAAGACAGTCATGTATCCACTTATGTTATACAAAACCAACTAGCCGAAAATCTCCAAATTATCAATTCATATACACGAAAAATGATTATACTTGTAAATCTGAAAGTGACATGGGTCTTTCCTTCAGCAACTTCCCACGAAAATGTTTTTGCCTGTCAATAATTATATAATTGAAAAGTTCAATGTAACCTACTTTCTTGTCTCTGCTTTCAAAAAAAGGTCTCGTATACAATGGCACTTACCTTTTTTTAATGAAGGTCTGATGATAAGACCAGTTTCAGTATCTACAAATGTTCGTGAATATTAATCTGTAACATCTGTTGTCCCCTAGGGAGTATGCGCTGGCACTTTCGCGGCTTGTGAAGCAGATACGGGGTATTGGGAATCCATTGGTTGCTTCCTATGCAAGGACATATTTATGCAGGGTAGGTATTTTGCCGTCATTTTAGTTGGTTGGGCAAGTTTCTCCTTTTTAACTAAACTCCAGTGTATTCTTTTGATCTTTGGCTCTGTTATTGTGGGCATATAAACTAATACAATACATCCTACGTTCGCAGTTGTCATGCTAGCTATTGCACTTCACCAAGGGGAAGCAAAAGATTACCCCATGGAAGAAAAAAATGAAACAAAGACTTCCATGCATTTGAATTACTAATGATTAAATAATGATGTAAAGAAATGAATATTTGCGTTAAGGGTGGGAGCTCATTGTCGCAACGGAATCAAACCGACCTGTTCCACTATAATCCTGTTCAAGTCATTAGAAAGCTTTTAGTGAGAAAAGACACATCGGCAATACAGTATAATGTTACTTAGTAAAAATTTCCAATTCCAACACTTTTTTAAAACCGTCTCTACTGCAAAAATTGACAAAAATCAGATTTAGTGTTGCGCATGCGCGAAAAATTTACCCACATTCACCGCGATTTTATTGTGAAGCACTTCGTGCCATTCACCATTTAGAAATTTAAGACCGTACTTACTAGGATCATTTCTATAGTACGCGTCCCGTCTTTGTCCATCAACAAAGACAACACTCGCAACCACGATGAGGAGGCATAGCCAGCCTCCCTGAGCAAGAAGCGTGGCTACGGGGACCTTTCGAGGACCCCCTAGCCAATTGATGATTGCTCCCGCGGTGCTTTAGTCACTGCGCGGATGGGCGGCAGGCAAGCTGAGTGGTTGTTGTTTGAACTTTCAAATAAATTTCAAATGAGCAGCAGTTTTCCCCAAGCGGGCGACCACTACACATGCGCAGTCTCTCTGTACGCGCAAGAGGCAATGCGCTTTAAGCTTGGTTTCCATATAGCCGTAAGACTGCCTGCGATTGCTTTCTGCCATCTTCCACCTTCGGCAAATGGAAACGTTTTGTTTGCAATTGCCTGCGGCATCGGTAACTATGCCGGTAACTAGTTAAAGTTTGAGCGGGAAAAACTGGCGGTCAAAATTCAAAACACACATGGCTGCTGTAATAAACGCAGGCCCTATTCAATTGGTTCTTGCACATCACATGATTCGTTCGAACAAAAGAATGTACCGGGAGGCTGCCGTAAGAGCCGGGGAAAGTTCAACTTTCTCCTGGCAATCTTACGGCACTTCAAACAGCTGCCTGCGGTACCGCGAGAAAGCGTTTCCATAAAGAATTATCTGCCGGCGATACCGTAGGGATGGAAGATGGAAGATGGCAGAAAGCGGTCGCAGGCAGCTTTACGGCTATATGGAAACCAGGCTTTAGCGGCCTTCCAAATGGGTTTGATCGTATGATATCATAGCACAATAAACAATTAGCCCCCCTGGTGGCTTATTTATTTTTGGATGGGGGCTCATAAAAGTTCCTGAAACATGCCACATAGTTTTGGAAATTTGTTTCTTTTCATACTATAAAAAATGGCCTAAGTACAAAGTAACATTTGATTGAATTATTAACAATAATATAAATTTTTGTGGTAATTCACTAAAATGCCAAAGGCAATCTCAGGAGTCAAAAATCAACAAATCGAGGGGGGCTTATTGAAAATTTGTAGTTATAGAGTGGGGGCTTATTCGAGGGGGGGGGGGGCTTTTTCGAGGGAGGGGCCAATTCGAGGATTTATGGTAATTGTTTATTCGGCTGTGCTTTGTCAACACTTTATAAGCTTGGTTTTCGATCAAATTAGAATTTCGGACGTTTGCCAGAAGCACATGCACACTTATTTTGTAAGAATGATGGAAAGAGGGTATATGGCGATACACACTATCTTATTTCCTGTGTTTGTTAAGTCATTTTGTTTCAAAATTATGATCGTTACTTTTTTAATTTATTAAATGATTAATCAAAAAATTGATAAAGCATTAGCATTCGAGGCCAAAGAAAGATACACCGATAAATACCTAACACAGCGGCTCAATCTTAAGATTTTAGTTGTTTTTCGATTTCAATTGTTTGTTTAGATCTAATGCCAGGTTCTTTAGCTATTTCATGATCATTTTTATTCTTTGTTGAATATAATCCTTATAGTAGACTGAGCATTTTACGTTAAAACCCTACAAGCAATTTTTCAATTTTTCGTGTTCTTACATATTACTACTACCAATGATCTGCTGCGTACAAACGTTTGCTTTATCGCCGCTGTGGAGAAAAAAATTGCCACTGCGGGTGCTGCTGTAAAGAATAGGATCTGTTTCGTGTTATATTCTACTTTTGCCGTTGACCTGGGGAGCGGGGCCAAAGAGGGAAACCGGCTTCTATTTTGTATTCACTTGTAGCGAGGTCTATCCCTTGCACTTCTTTTCACTATCTACTTTGCATGGACCACGACAGTCTTCTTGCCTAGTTTTTACCCTGCAATATGGTGTCACTACCGTTTCTATATGATTTTCCAATGCTTTTCTTTTGATGCACCTGTTCACACCATGCACCATGTTTTATCCTAGGTTGGTATGGACGTTGCGCCAAAAGTTCGGGATCACCAGAAGCCTTCTATCCTCGATTTTCTATTTTCATATGGACAGGTATAGTATTGAATTTGATATTAAGTGATGTTAGTGAAGTAGTGTAAGTGATGTGTATGCATGTTAGTGAAGACCTTTTAGGAATTTTTGGAAATCTTGTCAAGGTTATTACATTTATTGTTTTACCAATCTGCTTAATAGTTCCTTCTGCCCGTCAAGAAAATCAGAATTTCAACTAGATAAACAGTTTAAATATTAATTTACGTGAAAGCGATTGAAAGGTTTTTATCAACTGTAATTCCCTACTTTTCTATTTGAAGAGCTTTTTACCTTGGCTATTTCTTGGACGATTCGCATGTTCTAGGCACGTTTTGAACATTTAACAGAAAGCTTAAAGCATCATGCAGTAGGTTCACTTAGTGATTACTTAATGATTGGTAATGTTATTTAATTTTCAGTTGACAAATAACAGTGTGCAGAATTCTCTGGCAATGCAAAGAATTGGTAATACATGACTTCACTACAATTAAGCAAATTTAGTGTATAAGATTTAAACTGTTTTATCAATTATTTTGTTTGCGATGCAAGTGTTGAATCTTTATTGTCTTAACAAGGGGGCGGGGCAATGATGACAGATGGAACTCTGTTGTATTTTGCATCAAAGAGGGGGCTCGCAATTTTTAGGAAAGGGAGAAATTGAAGGCGGGGGCACTTGTTTTTTGGTTCGGGAATGGAAAAAGAAGATTAAAAAAGTGTGGGGAGGGGGCCATTCAACTAAATTTTCAATCTTATTACTTGAATCAAACAAACAATCTGATTACTTTAATAACCACAAAAATACTTTATTTGAACATCTTAGGCCACGTCTACTTGCCTACTTCATTTTGCTGGTTTGCACATACAGTGATATCCATGGTAATCTCTGTTCTTTTCTTGTACTGTAAAGATTTCGTGAACATTGCCAATATCCAAAGTATTTTTGTTTCAGGAATGCCAAAGTATTTGCAATTGTACTCACCTGCCGTGGAGTGGATCCTACAGTGCATATCCTACAAAGCATCGGAGGTATGCCGCCTTGATGCCTGATGCTGCATCATCCCCTTGGTCATCACACGTATCTCACCCTATGGTTGATCTTACAATACTGAACGATTGAAAATAGCAGCAAAATCTTTGTCCATGGGAAAAGGCTTGAATGGTATTGTAGCATAAATGAGGGTTTAGCGTTTCGCACTTAAAGTTTGGCAAATGCTGCAATCTAGCTTTCAATAATTTTTTTCAACTGTTTAAGTTCTTGGTGCCAAGGAGACATTATTTGAAGACTTAAAGATGTTATTTTCGTTTGACAAAAATAAAGAAAAAATTGTTTTATAACCATGTTTTGCAATTCCTTTGGCCCAGAAGAGTCCATATTACTCCTATATCATCTCTGGTGCTTTCTTTGAAGCGAAGAACATTAGAATAAGATATCTCTGATATGCCCAATATGAAAAGGTTGACTTAAGTGATGTATTATAATGAGTATAAAGGTTTGTCAATAGCAGCTGATCTATTTTGTTTTATAACAATATTGAATTTTCGCAGTTGATATTTTAAATATATTTTTTCTTTTTGAATCCTTACTAGGAGGTGCTTGTTCAGATTTTGGAGAGTTGCAAGTCCTGCAACAGGTGCATATTTTAAACATTTTATTTAGAAGATAGCATTATCGCTCGAATGAAATTTTCCTATTCATAATTCAGATCTATAAATGCATGTATCTACAGTCATAGAAGAAAAGAGTAGTTGCAAAATTGTTAGATACAAGCTATTTTATTGCAAAGTAAAATGAGTGGTACTTTCTCCTTTTGCAGCACTCTTGTCCTGAATTCTGTCTTGAGTTCCTTTGATCCGGCATTTATAAGTAGAAGGTAAGACGATGTTATGGTTTTGCTTTTGAGCATCAAAGTTGACTTTGATTATTCTCTCTTATAACCAGAAATACGCTGCGTAGACTATTAAGGTATACAGTCAGTGCTCACCTTTTTAAGTCGCTTTTCCTGAATTATACATTAATTTTGCTCTTGAACTCTTTTCCCGTTCTAGAATTTTAAACTCCAAAGTACTCTTCCCTTAATGTAATTTTAACTGTCCTTTCTGGACGAAAACTATTCAACTTTTTTTATCATCCTTTCTTATCATTGCTTACCTTCCTATATTTGTTAGGACTTCGCCTAGGGATCTCCGGATTTACATATATTATTATTATTATTTTTTTGCTCCATTGAAACAATTGACAATACATATTACATGCTACTTTACCTGCAATTATTTTCTAATACTACCAGAACTATACCATACGGAGCAAAGGACTATGACTATCCCATGACGTTTTAAAGAAAAGTTAAAAACTACATACAATTTTACTTCTATACAAAAACAAAAAAGGTTGAGATTATGTGATGGTTGCATGCACATTGCTAAATTTTGAAAAGATATTAGTCAAATCGACCAGTTGAGCGGATGAAACGTAATGTCTATCCGAGTAGATTGGAGTTCAAATCATCCGAAAGTTTTTATCACCATTTGATAGTAGCTGCGTATTACCATAAACCTATAACATCACCAGCTAGAAAAGGGTCTGGAACTTCTACGTCATGTTGGAATTGTATGCTCTTTATTTTCTATTAGAGATGGATTTTTAAGGCTAAATTGCAATCATTTGTAATCGTGGTGCTAAATGCATTTTGAAGTTATGCAGTTTTGCTTTTCTCCAGGGCACTAGAGATCAATTCGCTGATCAAGGAATGCGATGACATGGGATTGCCCAAGGTAACTTGAAGTAGTTGTAAATTCAAGGGTTTTTAATGTTTATCACCCGCCTTTAGTGGCAACTTTATAAAGATGAGTCGTTAAACTATTTATATATGAACAGTTAGTTAGTTCTTCAGAGTTTGTTAATTTATATTAATCACCTTAACAAATAAATCCTAGTTTTCTAGTTTGATGAAGGTGATACTGATGGGTATTAAAATTTCAATGTATCTCTAGAAATGGTTACTCATTTTTTCTACTTTGAAGATTTCTATTTGATGCCAAAAGCAACTTCAACGTGCAACGCCATTATCCTTGATGCCATTAGAGGCTTTTCAACGGAATTTAAGTTTGATTTTAGAAATTTTCTGTTTTTCAGAGCCAGCTGTATAAAACTCTAGGCCATTCAGTAACTGTTGCCGACCCTCCTGAGAGTGTGCGACTGAGCTTGCTAAACGAGGTAAAAACAGCTTATGTAATTAATCTGTCTCTTGCATTTGTAGCGAGGAAGAAATATACAAGCTCATAGGTTTACGTCATATGCAATCCAACGACTGGACGCTTCAATCTGGATCTTATCATTCTATACAGCATCACAGTTTGTTTATCAATACATAAAGACAGAACAACAGAGATACTATATAAAAAACAGTGTACAAAGATTCAGATAGAGACGATGACATTATTGAATTACATACATTAACAATCAGTTTGAGGAATGCACATGCTACGTATCGCAAACTTTGCTAGAGCCTTATCCAATAACTGCATCAATCATCTACGTTCTCCAATAACTGCATCAACTTTCTCTGTTCTCCTAATACTTTCTACTTTTGGCTCTCTCTTTTTAGAGACAAGGTAGAATGTTTGACGTTTTTAGTCGCCGTGGCGTGAAGCACACCTTTTAATATCGCTAATGCTCTCTGTAGTGAAAGATCTTCTAATGATGGCTTGATTGTGTTATCTTTTTGGAAGCCATGACTTACAGGAGATGATGGGGTTGATTTTGGCAATAATCATGGAGTTTTGATTCTAGGTCTGGAAAATAGTGACAAAGTTCAAGGATCCAGCTGTAAGTGCCTGCTTAACTAGATAAGTGCTTCGAGGATTCTATCTCTAAGTATGTGACGTCAGGCTAGCTCCTCCTCAATCCCTTCTTATGTTTTTCTCTAATAAGCTTAACATTGTTTTTTCTTTCCATTACTTCATCCGAATCTTTGCTGGAATATTTCAAACCAATGTCCTGGAACGGGCTTTTAGACGCTTAGGGGCTATGTCTACTGAGCCTTTTTTAAACGTCCCCACCTACTGGCTTTTTTCTTGGAATCCTATATCCCATCGTTTTGGATTGATGCTGAAATTAAGAACAGAGATTTCGTAGATATTCAGATATTCAGAACGTGAAATCCTTATCTTGCATGGATCATTCATAACTCGTTTTTTTTATTTTTCATGCTTCGAAAATCGTTTGTCAATCTTTATCTTGAAATATGTTTAACAATTGTTTTGTGGTACAAACCTTCACAATGGCTAGAAAAAGCGGTCAATTACAACCAATCACGTGCTCTGCTTATCACCCTCTAGTGTTTTCGATCCGCATCTGGCTATTTATTCTGTCAGCTTTTGGTTATTCTCCGACGTTTGCATACTCTGAGGAGTGCTGGACGAAAAAAAGTACTTTAGGTATAGAAAATATGTTGAGTAGGCTATCAAAAATTCGCCAATTTATGCCGTATTCCATTTTAGATTTTTTTAAAATTCTGTTGTGAATATGGGGTTGTTTTTGCAGATTTATATTGAAGTTGCAGATGCATGGATTGAATACCCAATCAAGCACTTTACGGTACGTATTCTCAGAAAACGTAGCATCTGTTTTTCTAGAACGCTTCGACTCAAGCATTTCCAGGCTCCGTACTTTGAAATGCCCCCTTTTGTAGAACAGACTATGAAATAGATTGAAGCCTAACTGGCACGACTCCTTAAACGTGTTTAATCTCCATGGTACCTTGAATGCATGGTGCTGAAAAGTTTGAAAGTCACCCGGGAGGATTGTCCCATGTTCTCCAGAGACATTTCACGGCAATCCTCTAAACTTGCAAGTCACTGACAATACTACGAAATGAATATGTTCTTCTTACTGAACAGAAAGCTCTTCACAAATGTGTGATTTAGAGCTGCCTGTTGGAGGCTAGTGAAAAAGAAGTATTTACAAAACCTAGACTCTTTAAGATTTGATTTTGTTCTTTTTAGCTGAAAGTATATTGCTGGTTCAGCCAAAAGGTGCAATAGCCTGTGAGTTATTGTTCACAATAGGTTTGTAGTGCTCCACTTGTTGTTATTTCTTATTTACCCATTGTCTCCATAGGCCCGTGAGCTGAACACGCTTCTGGGTGACATCGTAAAGCATATGACACCCGACAGGGCATTTGAAGACCACTACCCACAAGTAAGAAAATGCTTTCTAGCTATAGAAATGATGAGGTTTCTCATTACCGAACATGATTATCTTCTTTGCATACAATTCGCAACTTTAATTAATAATTATTTGAAATGAAAATAAGACCAATGTTTTGAAATGAATCTGTAATAAGAAAATCTAAAAGCGTCTTGAGATTCAACTAGATTCAACGATTGCTAGGTTTTTATTCCCTTTAGGATTTACCAACATTGTTTCAATCGGTAATTTGTACACTAAGGTATTTATTTCCTTGATAACTCTTATTCTGAACTTAATTTTTATCCGTGTGACTGTGTGACGAAGATATTTTTGTATATATTCTCATAATCATGCAAGTGGGTTCCTGCCTCTTTCAGCTAATCTCGATCGTCTCCAAAGTCGTCAACAATATGAAGGACTTCAATGCGCTGTTTCAGATGGTATGTTCTCCTATCTCTCGCATCATACACTGTTTTGATTTACTGAGCTCTTATGAGGCGTAGGCCCGAAATTGGATGGTTCTCAGCTTGGAGCAGTAATACGTTAACAATAGTCTATAGTCATGATAAGGCCCTGTGATATTTTGCACAGAGCATGCAATTAGATTATGGTGTCCGTTTATGAATCTTTCTCTAAGCTCAAAAATGCCGCTCATTTGTGCCACAGAAACTTCACATGCAATATAAGCCACATTGAAGTGAGCAACATAGGGAAATTTAACTGGGTGATACATTTTAGAAACAAGTCTCACTGGCTTCATATGTTGGTGGTTTAGTAAATCAAGCAGACTGTTGTATCGATTGCAGCGACCATCTCAAGCTGCCTGTTCGGTCGCTCTAATACATGTTTTCTCAGCCTTTTTCATTTAAATTCTAGGAAAATTTTTTACCTTTCTTGGACATGTTTCAAAAAGAATCAATGAAAGTGGATGCTTGCAAGACAATAATGGAAGCTTTTATCCGGTTCGTACTTCACATATCTTTGGAATAAATTTCCATGAAGGTGACGGATTGAAAACTATGTACCTATGAACTATGTAGATAAGAAATGAAAATGCAAGCAGTTAATGGGATAAAGTTCGCTGTCCAAAATCCAATCGGTTATGCCAAAAACATCATGAAAAAGCGAACTAAAGAAATTAAGAGATCATTTTATCTATAACATTGGGGAGCACCTTAAAAACAATACAACGAAAATGCTATTATTGACCCTAGCTGGATCATCTGGTGGGGACAGATTTCTATGCATGAAATGGGGATAACTTTACTATATAACAGAGTTTTGTTTACTTTCCGTCACACTTTTGCCAAACGCAACGTAATTGCTCTTGTAAAGACTGGATTCTGTGCCAGAGATATCAAGACTTGACGTTCTTCTTTAAATTATAACTCAAGATGTCTATTTACAATTCAAGTGACTATACTTTTGCGAGCAATATTCTAAGTGGCTCATCGAGTGTCGTGGGCGAGTGCCTTGAATAATAAAACAGTGGAGGGTGTTGACAGCGCTGTGGCTGATGGGAAGAGGACTGGGTCCAAGCAAATACCCTGGGCTTTTAGTAATTACAACAATTACCATCACTCATACTTTGTAGCTATTTTTCTTTTATAGTTTTCAAAAAGAAGATACAACAGATCCAGTTATTATCAATGCACTGACTCAAATCTGCAAAACTATGCATGATTCTGTAAAGTAAGTTTTAGTTCCAATTTATTTTGCACAAAAATATTATTCAAGTTAAGCGAGATTATTTTCAAGGTGTAGAAAGTAGCTCTGAAAGTTTTGTAAGGTAACTCACTGGTTTTAAAGTCGAAGAGAATGGATGGGAAATATGTGCTGATTTGTGCCAACTTGGGGTTTATTGAGCTCAACATCTTCTTCAATTTAATTTTCAGCTCTTTGTCGCTGGAGGATAGTCGTAGAACCATCGGGAGTTTGATTTCCCACTTTGTCCAGACGGTAACTAAAACGTTTTTGCAAGAGCTTTAATTGCATCGGGTTTTAGTTTTATTTAAGACTTGCACTAATTTAAGTGATTTTCACCAACTATGACGTCATTTAGGTTTACAGTCTTGCAGCTTTGGGAAATTGTAGATGAAGTGTTCTTTTGAACGGTAGAACTCCTCTAAAAGGCGATCTAGACTGGCAATAGATAGTCTTGATAATTATTATATATTTTTTTAGACAGAGTTCCGAATTGATGTATGATATAAGCCCATTCTCTAAGGGACATCGCTCATTTAATCAGTTTAATCTCGTACAATTGGATCTTGTTTATATTCTTCTTCGTATATGAACAGTCTTGGCTATCGAGCACCAATGCATAATGTTAATTACCATTTTTTTTCAGGTGAACTACGGCAGAGATTTTGAGCAGCAGTTGAACTTCTATGTCCTAGCGAGAGATAGTTTTACAAATTTAGATAATGTGCTGATGGTTCTTGTCCAGGTGCGTTTTGCTAAGCATAATTATCCTCTTCTCAATCCCAATCAAGGATCATATTGATTCGTGTGTCAATTTTCCTAAAACTCTTACAGCTTACAGTTTGTCTTTAGAAAGGAAGCTTGCAGATTGTTATCTTTTCTTAAGGCATGTTCGCTTATAACCAGTAAATTGCATCCTTTTTATGTTTGCGATTTTCATTCTTTTGATTACCATCGCTTCATCAATTTTATTTTGGTTTAGTTGATTAATGCCCTTAAGATGCCGATAAAGAATGCCGATGCCTTATTTTTTTGTTAGACGGCATGCCAATTTGTACTCATGCATATTCAAACATTCTTGTTGCCAGTGGCTATCAAAGAGAGTTTGAATAGAATCCTCCTGGGCTTTTGAATATTTTCTTAAACAGGAAAAGAATTTTGATACTGAGTAAAGAAAGACCGATAGTTGAAAGAGAGTTTCTCTTGAGCTTTCAAATATTTTCTTAAACAGGGGAAGAATTTTGATACTGAGTCAAGAAAGACCGATAGTTGAAAGAGAGTTTCTCTTGAGCTTTCAAATATTTTCTTAAACAGGGGAAGAATTTTGATACTGAGTCAAGAAAGACCGATAGTTGAAAGAGAGTTTCTCTTGAGCTTTCAAATATTTTCTTAAACAGGGGAAGAATTTTGATACTGAGTCAAGAAAGACCGATAGTTGGAAGAGAGTCCTCTTGGGCTTTCAAAAATTTCTTAAACAGGGGAAGAATTTTGATACTGAGTCAAGAAAGACCGATAGTTGGAAGAGAGTCCTCTTGGGCTTTCAAAAATTTCTTAAACAGGGGAAGAATTTTGATACTGACTAGAGAAAGACCGATAGTTGGAAGAGAGTCCTCTTGGGCTTTCAAAAATTTCTTAAACAGGGGAAGAATTTTGATACTGAGTAAAGAAAGACCGATAGTTGGAAGAGAGTTTCTCTTGGGCTTTCAAATATTTTCTTAAACAAGGGAAGAATATTAATGCCGAGTGAAGAAAGACCTTATGCAATGTAAAAGAAATTATTTGTACCTCCCTCTATCAATAGTTGGTAACTATTGATTACCTCCTTTATACGTGAAAAAGTTGCGGCTCACATTTTCTTGGCTCTGCACAAGTTATCAGGGATATTACTATATTTTTAAAGCACTCTTGTTTCTGGTCCTTTTTCAGAAAGTGAATTCTTTAGCGATGAGAACACGTGACATTGTCAAGGGCAATCACACCAGAAAAACTGCAGCATTTGTTCGGGTGAGAATCTTGTTGGAAAACAGTGACGTCATTTACTAATGTTTATATTGATTGCTATGCTTTGCTAGTGTAATTTCATTTTTCAATGAAAAAAGAACATCTTGCTACATTTAAGCGCTCCATGAGAATGCTGTTTGATGAAAATTTTTTAAAGGTGCCAATGAATTCTCAAACAAGCATTCGTTAATTGTAAAAATTATTTTAAACATTTGAGTGGTTCTTTTGTTTTTTTGTGATTAAGTCTGTAAGAAGCTGGTCTTCAGCTCCTAGTTTCCAATACCTCTTGATGACTTGATGGTTATTGATGCTCATATTGGGTTAGAAACAACTCCAACCGTATCTGAATTCTGATTCTAGGCTTGTATGGCATACTGCTTCATAACAATTCCTTCGATGCTTGATATCTTTCAAAGGCTGAAGCTGTATCTCATTTCCGGCCAAGTTGCATTGGCAAATCAGTGCATCGGTCAAGGTACCTTGCGTTTAACATTAGCAATCGTCACTAGAATAGAGGATATTTCTACCTTACTGTTAGGTTTTTTTCATTAGAATTATTTCTCAGTTTCCATTAAAAGGTCATCAGTTCAATGAATATTTAAGTAGGAAGGTGAACTGATAAATAGACAGTTTCTATCATGCTAATTGTACCTACTGTAGTATGTGCTTCTAATGAAAGTAAATTGTTAGTTGAAAGGTTGAAAGTGTAAAGATTACAGTTGCTTTTGAATCATCTTTTGAAATTAACTCAACTGCAAGGTGCTCAATTCACTTCGAAGCAACACATATAAATCAACAGTATTATGCATTCAAAATTGCTTTATGCTGTAGAGGGATAATTTTGTGGTCACTATTTCTCTTAGTTTTACTAAATTTTGTCACTATTTGTTATATCATTTTAGTGGATGCTTTTTTGAGGACTGCAGTCAATCTTATTTCGGAAGTTCCTTCAACAATAGGTAATTGCAACTGTGTTTCCGTGATTTATGTAGTGGGATTTCTATTATGATGTTCTAGTTGACATTTAAAGTATGCAATTATTTTTTACAGAAAAAACTTTTCATATACCTTTTCCTTCCAACTTTACCTGAACCCTCTAAGGTATTCAGGCCACTATGTCATAACTGCAATCGTAACATATCAAATTGTATATAGCTTAATATTTTTCAAAAGAGGGGGGAATTTTTTTATCGAAATAGATTTTCTTTGCATTCACAACGTTTCATAGTCTGTAAGCGTCTCTTGAAGAAAGGTATTCCATCTACATGCCAATTTGAAGGGACCCCCTCTACAAGCCTGTTTTGTATAATTTTGTTTGTCATATGCTGTAGTTAAATGTTGTAACGCAATCTCCTTTGCAATCTAGAAATCGACTTGAAAATGAGGTCGTCCGAGCCGTACCTCAAAGAGTACATTTATAATCTACTCTCTACTTTGCTTGTTGTTCCGGTGAGTAAAGTATTTGAGTCATGAAAAATCGACCTTTTAATCTAACCTTTTAATCTAACCACACAACTTCCCCGTGCATACTTTTGTTGATTCCCTTTTACTTTGATCCAGCGCGGTACTTCAAGTTATCTTGTTTCTTTTGCTTTAAAGCTTTATTCGACTCTTTGGAAATCTCAGCGTGATGATAATAAACAATAGAAGGCTGAAGATGAATATTCGTATCTAGGGTCACACAGAGGCGCGTTTATTGAGTTGTCCTTCAACGGTTTATGACATTTTTTTCAATTTTAAGTTTAGTTTAAACGAATGGAGGCAGTTCTCTCGTGTTGTGTCTTCTCTAAGGGCAGTTCCGACGAGGCTGCCACGAATTGTGTGACTGTTTGACCAGACAATGTTATCAGACTACTCCATTATTGTGGGAAAGTCTTTTCGAAAGAGAACTTTCATTTAAGAAGTAAAATTTCACTGCAAAGGCGTTTAGGGAAATCCTGATCAAAAGACGGCAATTATTTTGCGAATGATAGTGCATGTTTGGGAACAAACCACTGACCAATTTAATGTTGAAGTCAGTAAACTTCTGTGTGAACTAGAAGTCCCACAAGAATGTCAAGTGAATTAGATCTTGATACAAGTTGTTGATAATCCCTTGCGACATTGCTTAACAGCCTTAGTGGTGTTTGAGAACGTCTGGTATATGTCACATACAGGATTTCCAATGTATGTCACATTTACACAGCGTCTTAACTAACACTAACACTTAATCAGTTATAATAGAGGAAAGTATTTGAACAGAGCCCTTTAATTTTTAGGATCATCCGGAGCATGGAACTCTGTACCTTCTACGGGGCCTTCTCAATGTTGTCCAAGACTACAATTGGGAAGAAAGCTCAGATGCAAGAGCGAGAATATATCTGAACGCCATTGTTATTCTTTCTGCCTCCTGTCAGGTTTGTGAAGATATTTCAGAGTTTTGTATTTTGATTCTCACCCTGGCGAAAGTTTATGTAACGTCTGCAATGTTTGTATCCTGTTCAGGATTCTCCGAGAAAAAGGGCACAAGATTAAATTAATGATTGTTACTTTGTGATGATGTATAAAATGCTAAAATAATTCGATACCAAAATTAGAAAAAAATACTTCATCGTTAAAAGCATGCCAAATTGACTTTTAATAATTCTGTTCTGTTAATGCTCTGCTCAATTTAAAGCTATTGCTTCCAGGTTAGTTATGGTAACTATATATAACTATATATATTCGTATCTCATCAAAAGCAAGCTACTTTTTGTCAAAGGCTCTTGTGTCTCGATAACACCCTTGTCCTAAATATACAATATTATTTGTATTGTAGAGAGTAAGGCCTTGATGTCTTTCTGTCTTTATGGTTGTGAAAACACTCTATCAGTTGGTCTACATTTGCTGATATTGAATGGGACCATTCAATGCTCGCTCCATTTAATAACAACATCAGAGTACCCGTTTTGTTCGTACAGATTCCAGCGAGCTCTGATTGTGCATTTCACATTAATAATGCTAGCCCTTGAGTTTTGAACGTTTGTTTTTTTTTTCAGGATTCTTATCTATATCAAGTCGATAAAGGTGAGTTGACATATTTGGACTGCTCAAATGTCGAAGACCATAGAAATCAGTAAAAGCAGCTCATTTAAGACATCATTTTTAAAACTAAAGATATTTGAGGTGGGCAGCCATAATGCTCCTTTTTAATCGCAAACATGCAGGAATTGGCGTCAGTTTTTCTCAGCCATCTGCAGACAGGTGAAGCCTTGGCGGCGAAAGCAGTAAATGTATACATGTCAAGTCATTTCGAACGGACTATAATTTTGTCTATTGGAATTAATAAGATAAGGGCGATTCCCTTGTCGGATCGTTGCACAGGGAATGGCCTGTTACAGAGGACGCTTGTCTTGAAAGCAAAAGAAGATTAAGGCAAATTTACATATCATGATATTGATACCTGGCACCCATTTGCCATTTGCTAAGCAAGAGGCAGTGCCAAAGTTGTTCGTATAGTTAGGGCTTTAATCTTGAGCCACCACATGCAAGCACTAAATGCCCTGAAAAATTCATTATCTTGAATGATAATAATCATTGAATTGGTGTGATTGCCCCCTATACATTGCCCAAACATTTCCTTTCTTTACATGTCTTCCATATTTCTAACCAAAACAATGTTACATCAACTGTATGTTTTTGGGTGAGGCGCCGTGCCCATCGATCTATCACCATATGTCTTTAATAAATGACAGTTATTAACTTGAAATGAGACGATTTACAGTAGTACTCCGGCATTGCTATGCGCTTGCAACAGAATTCGATGCTCTTTCTTGTTTTTAGTCGATTCCAACGACAAGCTTTATGGTGCAGACAGAAAATTTATTTCTGAGATCATAAAAATTGTCGATACTTTGCTGAAACAGGTTCTTGAAGATATCATTAGTTTTGGTGAAAAGGTAAGGAGAGTTTATAAGCATGTTTGTATGATTTACCGTTTCATAGAATCTTTTGCTTAAGAATTTGCACCCAATATCTCAGAGCATTAACAAGAGCCTTGAAAATGTTTTCAATCACCTGATTCATTATAACCAACTTTGAGCCGTTAGGTACGACTGGAAGCCATCAGAAATTACTCCAAGACATTAGGCACTCATAGTAACTTCCAGACAATATGAAAATCAAGTACAAACTATTGAAAAAGTATGCGAAATCATTTTAGACATTTAATGGAGCTACTATTGATTTTGCAAGTTATAAACACTGTATTTCTCCGAACAATTAGCCCACAAATCCAGGTTTGCTGCTAAATTGTGGAGCGTTTTGTCTTTTAGAGTCCAAGAACCCAAGGCCAGCTTCTAATAGCACTGATTAACAGGTTTGTAAAGTGTTGTTATTTCTCTGTTTCTATTGCGAAAGTTATATTGCGAAAATCTCTGCCTCCTCTGGTTAGTGTTCAACATTTTAGGTTGACGTTAGGATCAGCTTGTTGTTTAAAGTAGTTTAGTTTTAAGCCTGTTACTTGTGACACCATTATAACTGGCTTCCATTTCAACGTATAGTACCTTAAACCCACAAATTTAGATGTCACTATGCAACACAAATTTTGAATCAAGCGAAGAATTCACAATCTTCTGCCGAATCAAATTATCTAAGGATGGTCAGATTCTATGCTATTGAAACAGACTTTGGTGACATCGAAGACTAATCACCAATATTTCAGATGATTAAGAATTTCAGATGAATTTTTTTGTTTACAAATACTAATCACCAATATTCGCATGCAAAGAATATTTTGGACTGCCCAAATCTTAGACTGCCCTGAAAACATACTTTTTAATCATGACAAGCCGCTACACTTCTGTTTTTGCTAGTTTTAATCCAACACTTTTATTTTGGCAAGTCTTTTGCCCTGCGAGAGGCAATCTTTCAAGATTATGAAGGCAAGGTTTAATGGTAGATTAGAATGGACGTAATCTAATTTCTACACGAAGTTAGTAATTTGTTAATAACTATTGACGATGAACGGACAGGAGTATGGAGGATCATTTTGTAAGGGAATATTGATTTATCTAAAGCTGCTACTATACATTGCTAATTTTTACTGATAATTTTTTCCATGAAAATCGGCAACTAAAAACCTCCTTGACATAAATAACTACTTAGCCAGGAACCTTGTTTCACAGTCAAAATCGAATATAATGCTGAGCTGAATTTTGATGAGTAAAGAGTAACACAGTAACATCTTATTTCAAGTTATCACCTAAAGGGAATTTCATTCCAAGCGGAAAAATAATTATACAGTCTGTAATGCAGCTTGGCTCTTCGTAATGTAAGACTTTATTCTATACAAGTATTGGAAAAACTGATGCAGTTTTCGCTGGAGAGCGAATGGTAACGCTTGGGCGATCAAAATGCAACCAAGGCTTCATTGCATCTACTTCAGACTACCTAAAAGACTGAATGAATTGCTTCTGCAAGGGCCATTTAAATCGGAAAATAGGACCTTCATTTGGGTGGTTACTTATGCATCCAAACTTCAGTTCTCCCAAAATGAAATTAATTTTTGTTGAAACGTTCAATCTCCTAGGTAACACGAAAGAGAGAGAGAAAGAGATATGATAGTTGTTTACTTATTAGAGGGTTGCCATAAATGTTCAAATTTTTCTGGGATTAACTTAGGCCAAATACCCGATCATTCTGCTATGTGACAGAAGCAGTCATCCTTGGTCTATTAGTAACTGATACATATACTGCCTTGAGTGCATTCACTGCTTCTATGAAAAGAGTCAGCTGCCATGCACCTCATACCGCAGGAAATAATGAATTATTTGAGGCAAGGATAATAGAATATAAGGGTGGCAGAAAACGAGACATACCCAGAACAACTATTTGTCTTGATTAATCTTTCGTGGCATTCATTGCTAGAATGAAAAGGCATTTTTATAATTAAATGGTTTTTCAATGCATAATTTAGGTTGTCTAAATTCTTCATGATTTATTTGATATTTCGTTATTAATTAATTCATTTGGATGGCAGTGCGTTCGCTGACAAAAAAGATCTGATATTCATGATTTTCTTGCCTAATTTCATCAGAATTATCACAAATGCTGACCTGGATTCACCACAAATGAGGAAACTCGCTTTGAACCTGTGGCAGAAGGCACAAGATAATCCTGTTTCAGATGGCAAATTGATGGTATATTTTAACCTTATACCTTCGCCCCTGTATGGCAAGACTCTTATTGCCTGTACGAAATTGATAAATGCAAAAGTTTTTATATCCGAGCAAGTACTGCCTACAAATATCGGCAGTTAAGTTTTTTTGTGGCGTAGTTCAAGCAAGCGTAAGCTTCTACGTGGAAATGATCTATCGAATGTGGTCCCTGCTTTTGAAGCTCAACGAAGGGAAGTAGCGATGAAATGAATGGCTCAATTTGTCCAATGCTACCACTTGTCATTGGTCACAACCCCTTTCCTCTGCTCTATCTATTGGGGATAATTATTTAACTTATACGTCTCTTTTTGTACATTTCATGTTAAAATATAATGCCTCATTGTGCTGCTTTTTGCCATTTTTACTTAGCCAGGAAAGGCCTTAATTTGAAATTTTTTCAACAGGGACGAATTCTGAGATACATCAAGGCAGTTGGCCGCGATAAACGAGGCTTCAAAGAACTTGCTATCGCCATGGCACAGCCACGTAAAGCATGAATTTCCTAAATGATTTTTGTAAATTTTCCTATTTTTTCATCAGTTCAGTAGTGCAGAATGTATGATTCGTTGTAATTCGTCTAATGATAGTTTATCAACCCGTATCAATGATTGCTTATGTTTTTAATAAATGATAAGCAAATTGATAGGAAAAAGTTGAATTAGGGGTAATTTTCGCTTATTGGCAGTTTTTGTGTACTATTTTGAGTACCCAAAGTGTGTTACAGGTCATAGCCTCTTGAATTTTCGTTGATTTACTGAGTAGTAGAAACGCCACCGACAGTGAAAAATCTTTCTTTGTGCAAATATCTATCGTGTGTCAAATGTATATTTTGAATTTCAACTCGTCTATATCGTCATCTCTATAATATTGGCTCAGAATGGACACGTAAATTAATTACGCGGCTTGCGTTGATCTCCCAAAGGCAGAATCAAGACGCAATTTTGCTCTACTTTCATTCATTCGATACTTTCAGGTGATTCCTGACAGTTGGCTTTTCTAATATGTTCCACGCTTTTCAGTATTTTGTGAGCCTATTATTTGTCCAAGCTCGTTACACCTTAGCTAGTACTAAACAACGTTGTACTAATTGCACAGATTTCCCCTTTTTTAGTGTTGCATATCTCTTTTATGCAGATTCAATCTTTGATATTCTCGATGAACAACTTAAGGTAATTAAAGCCCGGAAGAGGGAATTTTCACCCACTTTACGATTAGAACCAGTGGAGTCTAGAAATTTCAGTCACTGTGGCTTAACAATCATATTGACATTATATTTTTCTCATTGGTGAAACCTTTATTTGCTGCAGCCCAAATTCTCTTCAGCAGCTCTATACAAAGATTTGGGGAACTTCCCGGTCTATTTGTGCAAGCACATGATAACTTGCAATGAAATGACAGTGGAGTTCACTATGAAAAATTTGTGGTGGTTATTGCCCATGAATTTGTCATATTTGTATAATGCACAAAAAGTCAAAGTGCTCACTTTCTCTCAATTTATAATGTCATCCAAGTTTTGATGTCAACTGTTTAGCCTTCCACTGACAATAAAGTCTAAATAGTGTGCAAGTTTAATATGAAATAAACATAAATTAACTACGGAATAGACAACTGTGAAATGCTCCAAGTATTTACAAAACTGTGTCCCTCCAAAAAGTTAAAATTACAAGTAGAGTCAGTTCAACAAAATACATGTCAAGACTATAATTAATAACTTATGAATAAATAAAGAGTAATGGTTGGTCTGTTTTGATTCTTATGTATCAAACAAACTAAGATGGCTGTGAATTGCTTCTAGCTAGCTTTGCTTTAATAACATCAAGCATCAGTCCTTTCAGGTAATCTATTTCCTTGCTCAACGAAGTTACTTTGTCTTGCAAACCCTTGTTATCTGCCTCTAGCTGGGATGCTTCCTCAAAAAGCTGGTCAAATTCATCCTTTTTCTTGTTTCTGTACCTTGTTGCTGCATTCCTGTTCTGGTTTCTTTTCTTTTCTTTCTGCTGGGTTGTTTTCTGTCTGGCTGGTTTTTCCTTTGGATATGGCCTAGTCCGTGTTGGTTCCGCCTTCACCAAAAAGACTTTCTGCTTAGAAATGATAGTATTAGCTGGTCGTGGTAGTATTTCAATTGGCTTTTCAAAACGTTTGCCACTTGTTTGGCCAGCTTCCTGAACTACATCAGGAGACAGTTTATTTTCTTCAATAAATGGGACTTGATGTATCTCAACAATTTCTCCACTTCCATCTTCATCAAAACAAGAAACAGTTTGGTCATCTAGCCCAATGGTAGCTTGTTCTGATGCATTCAATTCTGGTAGAAAACCAGTAATACCACCATCACTGCATTCTTCCACCATATCTCCAACCAAGTCAGCAAGGAGGTCAGATGGGTTCTCAAATGATGGGAGATTGACATTGTCACATCCGTCTTCAGTTTCTTGCACAAAGAAAAATTGGTCTTCTGCTACTGGGGAACTAGTACTTGGACTGCAAATTCCAGATCTACCAAGAGGTGAAGGGCAAGTTGAATCACCGATGCCTGAATCACCAGAGTCAGAAAGAGGGCTTAACTGGCAAAATTCATCGTTGAAGGAGCTTTCTGCAAATATTGAGTATGGTGTTGACATCGATTTGGAAGTTTGATTTTCCAATGCTGCTGACGTCATTTCCAATTCTGCCAATAGTGACCAGCCAGGTGACACATCTAAAATTGGGCAAACATTGATTAATGAATGTCAAATAAATTGGAAACTGCCAATGTGATAAAATACACAATTCTTCTTCATTTTAATAGGCTCTTGATCACAAAATTTTTGCACAAAATTGAGCTATTCGGAAATATATCATGACGTAATGCTTACCCTCGCTCTGGAGCCCAAAGCCAGAAAGGAGGTCACCGGACTGCGAGACGTCACCACTCCCCAAATTATTATTTTCATCTTTAAAATGCTTCTTTCCGTCACAAAATGACGGGAATAGGCTTGTTTCTAGCCCGAAGGCAAATGTATCGTCCTCCATAAAGTCGTTCATCATATCGATTTTGTTGCTGTATATATTCAGTTAAACTTTGTCGTAATTCGTCTGCAATAGCAGGTTGCCCGTGGCCATTTTGATACCTGCAAAGAATGATTGAGTTTGAGTCCATAATGTGTGATTTAAAGCATAAAAATAAGAAACAGAACCAATGCCTTTGAAGATGAGGAATTAAACTATATGCAGATTCATCAATCGTTATTTCCAAGACGCAGGAAACATATGAGCCTTAGGCGATAGGACGTGTGGTAGTTGTAGACAAAACTGGCCTAAAATATCATGGATGCCATGAAAAGATAAAGATTGCATGTACTTACGCCATTTTGATAGTTGTCTGTTGCAAGTGCTTTTGCACTTTGCTGCCTGGTGCAAACAAACTTAGAGAGCCATCTCTCACTAGTTGTCGTACTTCTCGCTGATGAAACTTCTCGCAATTGTGAACAAAGAACAGTTTGCGCGCAAGTTACCGATTGTCAGCAAGGCTGATGCAATGTACAAAGTATCCTAATACGTCATCTCAGTCAACCAATCAGAATTCGTACAGCAGAATCAAAGGCCAATCAGAAGAATGCTTTCTGGACACATGTTACACCCACGAGCCTTCTTCTTTAACAGGTTATTGTTCACGTGAAGTCCCACAATGCATCACTGTGAAGCTCATTCATTTCCTGGGAGAAGCATGGGAAATTTGCTTCGTTAGCTAATTCAAGATATATGATTATTTACACAGCTTTCATGCAGTGTTTTCCTTCAGCATGTGGCGCTTAATACCTATTTCAAAAAGTTAAAAGTCCAACAAAAATAAATATTAACTATAAATACCGTCGAAGCTATATTAAGCCCCCGGGGGCTTATTTAATTTTCAAGGTCCTAGTGAAGACTTAATAGAGAGGGGGCTTATTGGAGAAGGGGGCTTATCAAAAAAATCAAGATCAAGGATACAAAGAACCTTTTCTGGTTTTAATCTAAAAACGAAAATGTATAGGAAAACAGTGGCTGAAATCTAATTGTTAAATCGTGGAATTCAATAAAATTTTCAGTCTTGGTCTATGATTATTTCCAATATTACGACGAAATACATCACGAGTTATCACTAAATCAGTGCACTTTACTCTGTAATCTTTCTTGTATGAAAATGAAGGGGGCTTAAAGAGAAGGGAAGGGGGTTAATAGAGCCGTTACCGTAAAAAATGAAGTGTCTGTGATGTTGTTGTTGTTCTTGTGGCTGTTGTTGTTTCGTCGTCGATTGAAAATGGCGCGAAGGCTGGCAGCCTGCCTTCTGAACGTGTCTGAGGGCAGAAATCAGAGAACCGTGAGAGAAATTGCGGAGGCTGCCATAAGTAACCAGCAGAACTGGATTCCAGACAAAACGCTGCTCAGCCATAATGCTTCAGAAGGGCTGACTAAGGATTGTGCCAACTCTGCCCCTTTTAAATGTAGTGCAACAGTCCTAAATATTTTTCGAGACGTCGAGTACAACCGGTCGGTCATAACATTAGCTGCGCCAGTTGAATTCTTGGGCACTTGTGTATTTCAAGCGTGCGAGAAGGCTTATAAAGCAATCGATTTGACCAAGCACAAAGGAGGGCATCCGCGTTTAGGCGCAGTTGATTTAATTCCAATTCATCCATTATCAAAATCTGTCTCGTTGGAAGAGTGTGGCTCCATCGCCAGAACTCTGGGCCAAAGAATTGTCCAGAGAATCCCTAATGCTTCAGTTTTTTTCTTTGGTCATGCTGATCTCCCCGAGAAGAGAGGTCTTGTTAAACGGCGGAAAGAGATGAACTGGTATTCAGGAAAGCATGATCCCTCACGAAATTATCAGGGCTCACAATGTGGTACAACAGGAATTGGTGCCATCCCTTATATGACAAACTTCAACATTTCTATAGATACAATCGATTTAGAAATCGGCAATCTGATAGCCAAATCAATCAGAGGTTCATCACCTGGGGGCTTGTTCGGTGTTCAATCGATGGCATTTTCTCATAAAGACCAGATTGAAATTGCTTGCAATGTGGATACACCAGACTTGCAAAAAGTGGTAGGGTATTGATGTTTGTGTAGATGTTTTCATTGCTGTTGGAGTGAAAAAGCACCATTTTTTGTGGATACTCTGATACCTGCCAGACGTTGGTAGCAGGCATCTACTATATACTGTCTCCTTCTAAAAAGAAGATTATGAAAGGGCAGTAGTTAGCCAGTGCAGAAAGTTGGCTAGTATGTTTTCTGAATTGGAAAACATAACAGAAAGCTGCTTTTTGTATCAGACTGTAAATCATGCTGAGGGGGAGGGGAAAGGCAAAAAAGCTTTATACTTAGGACAAGAGCTCCACAAACTCTTTTCACCCTAGGTTTCACCATATGCATCTAGAAAAAGATGAAATAAGTCTTGAAGATGCTCCATCTTAGCATTCTTAGGCCCTCATGTATGCAATGACTTGTGCACATTGGCTCTGGAAAGAAAACCAGGCATCTTCTTTTAGCAGATCTGCTTTAGCTTCAAACAAAAATGCATACCAGTCAATTGAAGTCTTTTAGTCAACATCAGCTTTCATATTAATTCATGTTTCTTTGTTAAGAATATATTTGGTAACAGTGAGATGTCATTAACATCTTTTTCTTACAATTTTTTTGCAAGAAATGGTTTGATTTCAAATTGATCATTATCACCATAAGAGCTCTTTGAGAGTCTTACGAGGTTCACTTAAAGTCAGCCCAGTAATAAGAAAGTGTTACACTAAATTTGCTAGTTACTATGCCCAAAGGATAATAGTGAATAAGCTTAAATTTGTATGAAAGGTCTTATTTAATAACTTGACGAGTTCCATATTTCATCTGTCTGCTCTCTTAATTGACTCAAAGGCTTTAAAACCGTAACATTATGTTGTGATTAACTGTTGACAGGACTTCTATGCTGGGCCAGTGTATTCCTCATTTGAAGATATCAGAAGCAGAGTCCAGCAATTATGCAAAGAGTTTGGAGTAACAGTTTCTGGATCAGTTGTTATTGGCTTTACACCAGAGGAAGCCCATGGAAGGGCTTTGCAATACTTGTTAGAGGGAAAAAGCTTTGAAATAAGAGAATTTGATAGCAAAAGAATGTAGAAGCACATGGGGTATGGATGTTAGTAAATGTTATAGAAATGTTTTGCTCTAGTTATATATACCTTTCTTTTGTTTTAAAATGACATTTTTGGGACAAACATGGAAATTTGTAGGAATTTTGAGAGCATATTAGCTTTTTACTTATGCTTGTTTCTCCAGAAGTTGAATTTTCATTGAAAATATTTCAAGTTGAGTAGAATTCACTTCATGTGGAGTCAAGCTATTATAAATCTAGTTCAAAATAAGTGAAAGTTTAAATTTTTACCCATTTCGAAGACAAATATGTGTTAATACAATAGAAGTTAGACCTGGTTTAGGGCAAAGTAGAATTGATAGACTTGATAGGAAACTTTAGAAGCCCTAGGCGTTTCTTTGTGTTGTCCTAATATCAAATTTATTCTTGCATCATTTTCAGCTACCACTGCACATATAGAAGTCAGTGTTTGTATTGTGCTGAGCATTTTGAAGCTTTCAAGATTGAATATTTAGTATTCCACTTTCCAAATCATTATTGAGGTCATTATTGATTAATATTACGGTTGCCTCCCCACCCCACTATGCGAGAGTTTTTGCATGAATGTAAGTTTGATTTTTCGAAGCTTCTTTTCAAACAGAGATTTATGAAAATACCAAGTATAGGTTCTGCTTGTCCACAATTTATGCAAAGGTGATTACCTTTGCCCTGAAGAAGGCTTTTCAGCACTTTCTTTCTTCACTAAAGATGGAAAATTTTCCGCCAGGAGGTTGGAGGTCGGAGGTCGGAGGTCTGGGTACGAAAACATGGAAAGTAGCGCGAATTTGATTTGTACGCGCCATCACAAGAAGGCCATGCTGCATTTTGCAAAACAAAAGAAGAAGACAAAGTGACTATTGAGAAGGTAACGGCTGGATTTTTGTTTAATTTAATTTTTTGATCCTGCGTATGCTATTCCATGCTTCATTAATCTCAGCATTTCTTGTATCACACTGTAGTCAAATCGTGTAAAGCTGATGATAAGTCTTTATATTGGCCTAATTTGTGTCAGCCATTGAGTGATATGCGATGACCGGTTGCCAGTTAAGTGTTTTATCGCAGCAAATAAAAAAGTTCATCTAACATTTTTGTGAATTATATACAACGAAAGCGGTAGATAACTAAGAACGTGTTTCTACCACCGTTATTCGTTACTACTTCGCAATTCATTCCATTTGCTTCCCTAAATGAAAAACTACAGGAGAGCGTTTCTATTTAAAGTCTTGTCGATACTTATAAAGAGATGAGAAAGAACCGGGAACACAAAGAAACTCCCTTTTTACAGTGTCCCAAGGTAAAACTATGTGATCGGGATTCTACGAAAACAGTTTGCCTTTAAGAATTGACATAAACCTGCCATTAGCAATGAAATATGGTCCTCTGATAATATCGGGGCAGTTGGGAGGGGGTGGGGTACTCGGTAGTACTCGGTCGTTCCATCCTAGGGGCATATCGCTCAAAAAGATCTTGTACGCTTTCTGAAAAATCACAAATTCACAAATGAATCAGTAAAATCACACAAAATAATTGAAATCACAAAAATAACACCAAATCACAAAAAGTCACAAAAATGAGAAAAAATCAGTGGAAAATCACCGTGACTCTCGAAATCACAAAAATGATATGCCCCTCGATACAATCAAACTCAAACATCGAAATGTTTATTTGTAGAATTCCGATTCTACAGTTTTGTCGGGCCCCGTATTAGCATTGGCACCATAAGTTAATCGTTACACGTCCTCACTCTTTGTCTCCATTTGTTTAAAAATGGCTCTTTAGGTAAAATTTGTGTCTCTACAAAATGAGCCACAGCACACAGTTAGATAAGTAATATTTTGAAACTGAAAATTTCAAGGACAATAAACCTATAGTACAGATACGAAAAGTAGAAAGTCATTTAAATTAACGATCGGCAGAGATTGCACCAACTATCGAATAAATGAATTTTTGTGTGATAATTTGTCGATATGATTAACCGTGAATTGTAAGAATATGTTGATACCCTTTAAAACTTAATAGGTACTTGAGCATATGGCCATGGTAGTTTCATTACTTGCATTTTGAAGTTTTATTTTTATTTTTTAGATCCATGTTTTGTAAAAGTAGTGACAAGTGAAAATCCAAACAATAATATAAATGACGTCATTAAGTCATTTTTCTTTATACTGCCTAGGAACTTTTCCTGCTTATGATTCTGGGTCTTCAGAAGGTCGCATTTATTTTGAAAAACATATTAAAACAGATTTGAAAGAAGCATAATATTATCTTTGGCTGGGCCTTTTTAGTGCCACTGTAAAATGAAGCAGGCGTGCTCGATGCTCAAAGGCCGGAGCCAAGTGATAGGGCGGGCTTTGTTTAATCCTTCCTTGATTTTCATCGATCTAGCTGATGTAAACATGGCCAGTTTAGAATTATCCACTCTCAGAAGTCGAGAAACGATTTATGTTGATTTTATTGGAAACACAAATATTTTGTTCTGTGAAAATTAGCGAGATCCTTTCGTAACTGTAATCGGAGAAATCTTTCTTGCCAACCGGTTTGTTTTGACTTTCCCATGAAACTGGTCTGTGAAGATTTGCAATTTCTTGGTGAATTTCACCGTATTTCTGATTCTTAAAAAATGTTTTTTCGCTAGACTGGATTCGAGAGGGGTAAAATCCTCGCTCCAGGCTCATTGGTGGGGGGGGGGGGGGGCTGTTTATTACATAGGAAATTACATGCAAAGAATAATGCGCTTAAAAGGCAATTCAAATGATTATTAGCGGCTACTTTTCACCACCATACTTTTTACTGTCATGATTAGACAATGACGTAGGAGGCATCTCTAATGCGTGGGACACATGTCTTGAGGAGCGTTTTCATTCAGTTTCAGAGTCTCAAATTTAAATCATCCCAAAAACAGGGAATAGGCACCTTTGCGAATTCTACAGTTTTGCACCTTGGCCTTTTTTATGTCGTTCCTTCGTCTAAAGGGTGTTAACAACCAACAAAGCAAGCGTTAATGTTGCAACAAGAAGTCTTTGAGACAATTTGGCGGCTTAGCATATCCTACCCTGGGTACCAGACCCACTTTGTATCTATCTATACCCAGGGTAATCCTATCCTTGAGGTTTTCCAGAATTGCTTTGATTCGACATTCCTTTGACAATATGCAGAGGTATTTATTGCAGATGCGTGCATGTCTATATTGGGATTGTACTGATGTCCAAGTTATTCGCATCTTTGCTTTATTAGAACCATTCTAATTCAAATTAAGATTTCACTTCAAAATATCACAGATATGTCACAGATTTCCAGCAATCCGTCACTGATTATTGATCATAAGATTTGGATAGATTGCTCGCCTATACACGTCATTTTACTGTTAATCTTGGGAAAGTTGCTGCCGGCATGAAACTTAGTTTAGATATATTGCTTTCAATTTCCAACTTTTGCGTTTTGTTATTCCATCTCTCCATGAAAAATTAATAGAAATTTAGTAGAACAATTATCTGAGGTATGGCACAGAATAGATATTGGTTGTGGTACTTAATTGGGTAAACGTATTGTTTGTGTTCGATTCTTTGCATTATTGCCCTGCATATGCAGAATAGGTTGTGCATAATTGATTTTTAAGAACCTCGGAATTCTAGTATGGAGGTGGAAAACAATTTGAGAAAAAAATAGCCACTTCTTTTAATGAAGTTTTAAATAAATGTCAGTTTTTTAAGGAAACTGCAACAGCATTTATTCATTTGTTTTTATAACAAGGCAGAAGGTTTTTAACATCTTCAGTGCGTGTCCAGATCAAATGCTCGTTGTTTTTGCGATTTCTGACAAAGCGTTCCCAAGTCTTAATCGTGCGACCAAGATGCATTGTTTATGCTGTTGCAACGCACCACTGAGAAGCTAGGATCATCTTTCTGTTAAGCGAATCTCTACTTGACAATGACCCTAGCGGATTCTCTGTGAGTAGTTATGCACGCAGCCAAAAGTGAAATGTCTGTTCCATTCCTATTGAGATGGAATACTCGGTCAGATTTAAAAGTTATAATTAAGCATGTGAAGCGCCATCTGTAAACAGCTTTTCGACGCGCACATGTTGTTGAAGAGATGATAGACTAAGTGACATTCTTAATTCGCTGTCCAAAGTACTGGGTAACATTTGGCAACTGCACGCAGACTGTGGATACTAGAGCTTCGATGGGGCAGTTTGGTTAAACCGCTCCTAGCAACCAGATGCAATACGCACCAAATACGACAATACACCACGTCATTCACCAAAGCCGGATTATGGTTTCCTTTGCTATCAACTGGGATTGAGAAGATAAAGGGATTTTTGCTTAAAGGGACAGTTGATACAGAGGCGTGCAAAACCGTATTGAGATTTAGCTTGCTTGTAAAAGGCTTTTGCTATGAATGGCTACAGCGTTAAACGACAGTGGGGTTTGCTGAGACGAGACATCCAGATATAAAAGCACAACACTTTTATTCCATATTCGTTTTAGCACTTCATCATGCCAACGCATTTCTATTTTTCTAATTAAAGAATCTTCTTCTAGTTTCTGTTTTGTGCGGTTTTCAAGAAATTCTTGCTTTTACGGATCTTGTCTTTTGCAAAAATGCTTACATCTCACAAGTTACTTTGCGTTTTATTTTTAACTTACAGAGAAGAAACTTAAAAATACCAGCTTTCTTTGTAGTTTATCATTATTGCGTACATAAACAATATCTTGCAAGCTCCGTGCGATATCGTCGCCCTCCGTTTTTTCAACAGTTAGGTGAAGTGAGACGAGAATTGGCTCTAAAACACGTTGTTTAGTAAAAATCGGCGATTCTTCTTTTTATTTCAAACTTTGATTTGGGTGCCCCGGGCAAAGCTCACGCCAACAAAGAGCAACTATTTCAAAGTAAATCTTACAAGTCCCATTTTGGTCACTGCACCAGGCGGTTATGAAGTCAGAGAGAAGACAACGCTTTTCATCTTTAAATATTTACAAGGACGCTCATTATGCAAGAAACATGTGTGATTGGGACCTTGAATCTCGCGTACTCGCAGATAGAAACGTCAAATCACTTGCTAATTACTTGTTTTGTGTTCTTGAACTTAACATTATCCAGTCGACACTGACAAATACCAAAGCTAATGACTCCCTTCCCACAGCTTTCAGGCTGAAAGAGCAAATATGATAATGCCTTGAACTTTAGCCTGGTCCTAAACTTTCGTCCACCTTTCTGGCGTAGAATTCTGATGTTGTTAGGTGCTCTATACCAATAGCCATCTGGGTTTTCCTGAATGTGTTTCTCCTTACAATTTGAGCCTTTTCGTTCTTCATCATCTGGAAATGGGCTCGATTTTTAGGATTTTCACGTCGTTGAGTGTTGTTTACGCCTCAGGATAGTGCCAATCAATTCACTGAGGACTGAACAGTGAATATAAAACAACTTTGATCGCTAATATTCATGCAAGGATATGTGATGATAGTAGTAAACAATATATGGTTTTCATAGCAAAATGACGTAAGGTCATCTCACAGACGCTGGATGCGACTATGAAACGAGTTGTTTTGTTCTCCAGTCACGTGCCACTTGGGAAGCTTGGTGATTGCTTTTGCCTTCAGACAGTTGCTTGCCGATCGTCTTAAACTTGAAAGCAAAAGCTGCAACGCAGTACTATCACGCTCTGTATGCCAGAGGCACGTACAGCGCTGCCCACATGGCATCGAACAACCAATGACATGCGAGAAACAGGATTCTTCAATACCACTTTACTAAGACATCTTTCAAGATAAATAAAAGACAGTAGCCGGTATAGGTAAACGACAAGGAGCTTGAAACCTAATTCTTGTGGACATCTGATCACTGCTTGATTTCATGACGAACTGCAAATATATTGTTGACAATAAAGTGAGAGTTCTTTCCTTCAGGCGCAATGTTATAGCTTATAATATCAAAGCTCCTTTTGAACCCAAGCTGTAAACTCACGTTCTAGATAGCATAGTACCAGTTTTTGGAACAACTAATCAACATGTCATATGAGACTTTTCTTTCGCTAAAGCAATGCCTTGAATGGTCTGTGTACGATTAAATTGATTCGAGGGTGAGCTCAAATCCTCGTGTTGTCTGATATGGATAAAGGTCAACATGCTGTTGTTGTGGCTGTGCTCCAGGTTGTAGTTAATTAAATGACGTGATGTACGCTGGATGCCACAATATCATGTGTGCCAGCTTTGCTTAAAAGAATTCAGACGTCTTTTCGTTTGCTGTCAATTACATTTCCATGGGAATGTTATTGTACTTTCTCACTGGTCATAATAATAATGATCATCTTTTCGATGGCAATGTTTTGCCGGATCACATAAGACGTTTCTTTTCATATACTGTTTTCATCAAGAACGCTAAGAACAACAATAGTACATGTTATACGTGTTTAGCCTTCAGTTTATCTAATTGTTCCTGGGACTGCTTCGTCAAAGTAGACTTTTAAATAATGTCCAATTTTTTTCAATGCAAACGACGTTTGGTAGGTGTTGTCTGTAGAGCTTCATATTGAGAGCTGAAAGATGATCCGACTCTGAAAGGTGCAGTGAGACTTTGGAAGAAATCGGATTGCAATTTTAATCAACGCAGCTCTTCACCTATAAGGACGTACTCAAATTATTGAGATAAGTCTATTGTGTTTGAGGAAGATGGTTATATCGATCAAACAGACAGTAAATTTTGAATTACTCCACCCATTAGGACATCTTAGATGTTTCACTTATGATCCAGAAATACCTGCAGTTTCTCCCGCCATTGGGTCAGGTCAACTGCGCGAATCATAGACTAAGCGAAATTTTTCGCTCAGCGATAACGTCTCCGTAACGATATCAGAATTTAGTGTTTGTACATCACACGATGAATAAGATGCGTGTTTCAGGTCCGCATCTTTAGAGCTCGAAGTGTTTATGGAGAGATAACGAAATGGTATGAGTCTGCATGTCTTTCTGGTTATAGATTTGCTGATCAAGGCGAATACTGTCATGCGACGAAGTAATGGATTGTGCGGCCCTTTTTGTTGATGTGGCTCAAAGCAAGGATTTGGAAATCGAACTCCACTGTTTAAGGTATTCCCATTTGATTGCTAGCTGACGCGAATAAATTCCTGCGAAAGTCGTGATATTCAAAAGTCGCCACTAACATGAATCTGATGCCAAGAGGCCATATTTCCAAGAGTAAGCAATTAAACTTCGTATTAGCAGATGCATTCAAAATCTCGTTCTTTTTTATGTTACTTTTTCATTTAGAATGCCAGTATTTTTTAAATCTTATTTCAAATGTGTTTTGGGAACTTAATGAATTGTGAATTGCCTCAAGCCTTCTAACTAGCGGAGTTAGATTTATTTTGGCCTCTGTTTTACTAGGTCAGTATTAAATAAGGAATTAGTCAGTGGTAATGGTTTGATGCTGGAAGCAATCTAGACATTAACGTTTCAATAACAAGGAAATCTCTCCACTTTTAAAAGGGGGGAGGGGCCTAGTTCTCTCTTGCAAATCTGCAAACGGAACATGAAAAAGCAACACGGATGAAACACTTTGGAAAACGGCCAGTGACAGCTTTATCTAGGGCGAAAATTATCAATATAATCTGTCGAAAGAAACTAGAATCAAGTTTCAGCTTTGATAGATTCAGTCTGATTAGCTATGTTTTGCATATGCTTTCTTAAATGCACGTTACAGCTAATGTCGGCCGATAAAAACAATTATGTCATAACGCAATGTTGTATAAACCATCTAAGGTTCATATCACCAACGGCAGGTGCACCGGAAAGCCATTCGCCTTCACCTGCTGTGACGCGTATCCTGACTTCCAAGGAAGATGTTATTTCCTGAGCAGGGACCTTGCAACAAGTAAGTGACCACTTCTTCTTACTTTTTGGCGTGCCTTTTCAATAAAGTATCTTTAAAGTTGGTAGGTAAATGCAGGTTATCATTTCAGCTATTTTGACGTACTACCATTTATTTTGCGGAAGTTAATGGAAAACATTGCACAAGTATACTGAATATTGTGCTGCGTTGAATTAGAGAACTTTCTGTTGGGCCAGGAGGTGATAATTACCCATAAAGAGACAAATGTAATAGGGTAGGATCGAGATGAAATTGTTGTGTGCAATCTTCAAGCATAGCTGCAAGTAGAAATTCTTTTCAAACGAAACGTTAATTGTACCCGATTTCAATTGATCGAAGACAAAGAACAGTCGACCTGCAGGTAAAGACGGCTGTTTTGTAAAGTTTTACTGTAGCATATGCTGCTAATAGACGTTTTTCAGAGACTTTCTATTCGTGCAGCGTTACAAAGATTGAGCAAACAGAGAATATTAAGCTTCATTTAGAAAAAAGGCTGCAGATTCATGACTGCTTACGAAAGACTCAGTTGTGCTTCAAAAAGGGATGAAAATGTGTTGGATATGTTAATGATATGTTGAAATAAGTCAACGGGAAATGTGTCTTGGAATAAGTCAACGGGAAATGTTTCTTGGAATAAGTCAACGGAAAATGTTTCTTGGAATAAGTCAACGGAAAATGTATCTTGGAATAAGTCAACGGGAAATGTGTCTTGAAATAAGTCAATGGGAAATGTTTCTTGGAATAAGTCAACGGGAAATGTGTCTTGAAATAAGTCAACGGAAAATGCATGTTGGAATAAGTCAACGGGAAATGTTTCTTGGAATAAGTCAACGGAAAATGTATCTTGGAATAAGTCAACGGGAAATGTTTCTTGGAATAGGTCAACGGGAAATGTATCTTGGAATAAGTCAACGGGAAATGTATCTTGGAATAAGTCAACGGGAAATATGTCTTGGAATAAGTCAACGGGAAATGACCGGGGCTAAATTATTTCAAGAACCAAATCTCTTACCAAAATTCACTTCGCATTCTCCCTACCTACAACGAAGTAACACCATCGCCATGGTCATTATGAGTATCAATACAATGTGCAAGTTTGTGGTACAACTAAGTTGTTACTCTAGGCTTCGCGCTGTGATCATCATCATTCAAATCTTCACTTTAGTTGTTTGGGAATCTTTTGCTGCATGACTTAGGAAGTATGAGCACTTCTCTAGCCAGTATCTAATTCTTCATAGCAGCTTCGTATATGATCTGCACCCTATTTACAATCCAGCAAACGCCCTTTAAAAGAACATAGGACTAGAAGCTAAAGCTATTCCCAAAGTACGAGCAATGTCAAAATAATTATAATCAAGAAAGCGAGTTAATTCTTTCTCAGTGGATTAAGTATGAATGCCATATCTTGCATTTGCAATAGAAGCACTTAAAATGCTCTTGAAAAATGTTTAGGTTTAGGTCGAAATGCTAATTACTTTCTTCTTTTGAAATGGCTCAATAAATTAGCTGCTGTTTAGAATTAGACCACAAAAAGCTGGAACTTCATGACATTTTGTTAATTAATACCTCCTTGGTATCCTAATTTGGTAAAAGTATTATTATTATACCATATAAATCATTTAATTTTCTTGTTAATTAAACGTATGTTTAGCCTGATATCAGCTTCCTATCTCAGTGACGTGGAGGTCGACATGTTTTTTTTCTTTTGAAGATTTTCTTTTCTTTTAAATTATCATCCAAGCCTTGTATACCATCTCTGTTGTATACATACAAATGTCTGAGTCACCATCTAAGAGATCTCAACCACTTTACTGATACGGAAGTAGGTCACTTCTTTCAAAGCAGAGCGTGCCGAGACGTATATTTTCCTAGCCTTTCAATCCGGGGCTTAGTGACGTAATTTCTTGAGCGATAAATGTATTGTCCACTCTCACTTATCAACTTTATCTGGTAGCTGGCCTTATCTTGCACATGGTTTTGCCAAATTGTTTTGATTTGACGTTCGACGAAGTCTCTTTTAACAGGCAGCTCTTTATCGACCTATTTTGATCTATTTTATGGTGAATTATTTTAGAGTCAAAAGTTGTAGAATACCACAAGGCTTGTGTAGCTTTTGGCGCTGTTCTTCTTGTCTAGCCGAGTCCCTTGCTTGTCACTTTAACTTCCAATCGAATTTATTTGGTTACGTTTCTCATTGCGATGGGACCTTTTGAAGGATGATTTTTCCTTCGGTTACAATATGTTTTATCACTCCCGTGAAGAATTTTGTGTCAATTCAATCGAATTTTTGTTCGTTTTGCATTATCAGCCACGATGCATTAATTTTCTGAAAACCAGCACCCTCATTTCCTTTATTGTGGATTAGAGTGGATTTCAGCGAAGTACCACGCCAGATCATTAATCATTCTCCAACAAGCTATTTTCTCTCGTCTGATGTATGCTCTTTCGAAATTGGATGTTGTCAAGTCACTTGTAAGTGTATTAGTGTTTAAGAAGTGTTAAAGTCCTGGAATAAAGTCTACCATTATCTTTGTTTATTTGTGCATTGATTACCGCAATATCATGATTTCGTTCTTATTCTAATTTTGATAAAAGAATGATAGTTTCAAGAGTTTGCCACTCATTTGAACTTCTCATCCTCCACCTCATTGTCTATAGACGCCACTATCGTTAATAATTTTTAGTATACCTGTGATACCTGTTGAAAAAGGACATAGAATCGAGCCTTGAGGAACACCATGCGTCAACTGTGAATCCTATCAACCTGTCATGTTGGTGACATGCTGACAGTCACTCTATAAGTCATGTGATTGATTACCGATCGATGTGATTACCGATCGTGTTATGTGAGTCAGTATGACCTGATGCAATTCTCAGGTTTCAAGCATCACAATGCCAGTCTTTCAACAAAAATCATCCACGTTACTGGAAGAGAGTATTGGTTGACATTTGCACGATAGAAGAGCTATTAGAAAAAGGTTTTAGTAGAAGCTGACAGAACCTATATTCATTCTGTCAAGTCCTTTGGACCATCGGTACAGATAATTTTGGCCAAAGGTATAAGAGTATTGCAAAAGTGACCAGTGTTTTAGTTAAAGAGGGCTGGTCTCATAAAAAAAGCAGCTGCCGTGTGTTGCAAAGTTGACATTATGATATTTGGTAAAGGTTGTAGTGAGTTAAGATTTGACATTCGTCCTCAAAGTGACAAAAAATGTTATGGGCGAAGCAATGGACTTTCCGTCTATATGATTGAATATTGTGATTGTGAACAATCACTTTGTCATTTCAAGTTTTCATTTGATAACACAAACATCTTGTATCTGGGTGTAATTCTAGTAGCACTCCTTAATGTCATCCACTGTTATAAAACGATATTCTCGCCTTATATATATTTGAACATTTCGAATAATGTTCTAGTAGGTCATCTGTCAATGATAACCTAGTTACACAGCATTCAGAATTGTTTATTGGCACTTTTGCAAGGCATACTTCCGTCTATGTCATATTGATTTCAAGAAATTTCAAAATGTACGTAATTTATCAACAATAATGGACGCTTTTTACTGCAAGCATTAGCGTTGTTCAGTGGAATCTATTTAGATCATGTGTTGAGCGAAGTCATTTTTATTTCACTTTAACTTAGTTCTTCAATGGGGGTGACCCTTCAGCAAAGAAGTTGATTTTCAAAGGATCTGCATAACATACTTTTAACGCTCTTACACATTTTACAACATTTAATATAGCATTCCAGTAGTATAAAGTAATACAGAGTAATTTAGAATGATTTGCTTGAAGTAATAAACAAAGACATTGAAGTGGTTGAGGAAGAGTTTTAAAGAACTTTAAGGAGTTCAAATGCCGTTGGTTTTTTACTTAATTGTACGCAACTTGGCTTGTACAAAGAAAAGTACAAAGAAGGATTTTGCGAAAAATTTAAACATTGTTGGTGGCTAGTGAATAATGTTTTCGAAATTGATAGAATGTTTCGACATTTCACAACCACGCTAATCATCCAAACAACCACGCTAATCATTCCCAAAATCATGCTAATCATCCAAAAAACCACGCTGATCACTAGCACAGTCACGCTAATCACTCGAACAATCGCGACAATCATTCCCAAAATCACGCTTATCACTCACACAATCACGCCAATCATTCGAACAATCACGCCAATCACTCACACAATCACGCTAATCACTCACACAATCACGCCAATCACTTGCACAATCTCGCTAATCACTCGCACAATCATGACAATCACTCGCATAATCAACCTCTTTTGCTGCCTTGCAACCAGCATGACCGACATTCGTATCGAAAGTCAACGGTGATTTGATCAGGTATGCTCATGTCATCTGCCCATTCCCTAACTGCATACAACCGTTTTGGTTTCTTAATGCAAGTTTTATCGTTGAATAAAAGGAATCAGCGGTGTTAGAAGTGGATTAGAAATCATTTCCAGAAGCCCTGGTGTCACTGGGTTGCCCAGATTTGATGGATTATTTCCTGCTCACGCTGTTAATTCTGCACGAAAGTTGATCACCTACTGTGTATTTATGTCGAAATCAATGTAGAGTAACTGTGTACAATAACCTTTGTACACACAAGATGAAGGCAGAAATTAGGAGAAAAACAGGAGAAATGATGCAAAAACCCTCATTGGTGCCTTCCCTTCATTCGAAGGCACTTGATAACCAGCCTTTATAGTTCATTCCGGATTGTGAAGGGTGTTTCTACTGTTTTTTTGTGTTTGCATTATAAAATTGCCCATGGTTTTGTGAGCACATGAAAAATGAAGTATGAAGAAATTTCAAAGACTTGCTTCTGGTACTGGGCTTCTAATCGAAGGAAACTATCAATGAAATGATGCAATGTCTATCTTTATTGTATTTTATGCCTTGCCGCCTCCTGCCCACTTCAATCCAACTCAATTTGTGAATGTGCAGACATTAATAGTAACATTTGCGCATTGTGGTCCCTTCTGACAATGTTATATTAAGGGTTCAAAAAGCAACCCTAAAATCTCCATGAAATTGAGCTAAATGCCATTTTAATCTTGTCAACCACAAATTATCTCTCCACTTGTATTAAATCCCTGAAACATCGAATGATGAAAGAACATGGAACAGCAGATGATGAAACAATCACCCATATTCGACAGCCAGCCAACCTTGCTTGCTCCTTTCTCATAATGACATGTCAGTACCCATGTATCCAAACACGAGGGAAGCATCTAAGAAGGAGGCAGATAAAAGAAAAGGCACATGACCACTCCCATGATTGAGTTTTGCAGGGGCCTCTTGGGTTTTGCAAGTGCACATTTGGGTTTTGCTGGGGCCTCTTGGGTTTTGAAAGTGCACTTTTGCATGGTCTGCCGAGAATTGAGGGGACATGGCCCCGGCTCCTACGTCATGTATTTCGTCAATGTCTGCCTGATTTCATTCATCCTGCCTGTCGAGAAGCCTTTCTTGACGAGTCTTTAATTTGCCTAATTTCCACTGACATCATGAAATGGGTTAATGATACTTGAATCACTGTGTTTGCATAGGCAGCAAAGATAAATTTTTCAGCATTCAACCGACTCATTTGAAATGAAGCTTTGCCTGTTGTAGAAGCACCTTCACTTCTCTTCGCGATATTACCTTTATTTTTCAAAATGCTTTTTTATGTGTCATACCCTTCCCACTCTTGAAGCTGAATGTTATATGCACTCATCTATATATTCTTACCCTTCGACTAACGATGCTATAAGCTAATGTTTCTTAACGGGCATAATAGTTAAGAAGGCATTGAAATTCGACTGATACACACTCTATACCACAATTGTTACCTGGAAATGATAAACAGCAGAGTAGGCTTGTTTATATCTCGCTCCAGTCACTCGGTCCCAGTCACCTTTACGTCACCTCTACGTCACCTCTACGTCACCACGACTCTTGTCACCTCTATGTCACCTCTACGTCACCACGACTCCAGTCACCTCTACTTCACCTCTACGTCACCAAGTCCCAGTCATCTCTAAGTCACCTCTACGTCACCTTCACGTCACCTCTACTTCACCAAGTCCCAGGCCCCTCTACGTCACCTCTACTTCACCAAGTCCCAGTCACCTCTACATCACCTCTATGTCACCTCTACGTCACAAAGACCCCATTCACCTCTATGCACATCTACGTCACCAAGACCCCAGTCACCTCTACGTCACCTCTACGTCACCTCTAGTCACCACGACTCCAGTCACCTCTATGCCAAGATGACATAGTTCAATTTGATAGGCTTTAACTTTGCAGATTACTGGAAATATTGATGTTTATTGAATAAACTTTGAAATTTCTGATTTCATTTCTCAATGTCTAGTTTCTTCCAGATGACACCACCAGGTCTAGCCAGGCCACTTTGCTATAGTGTCCACACTGAAATTCTTTGTATCTGCAAAATAGCACGTGAATAACAAGATGTAGGATTTAATCTGCGATTCCCCGTCTTAGTATCATTAACAGAATTCATCTTGTTTTCTTCATTAATCATTCTCAAGCCTGACTTCTGGTTTCAAACTGACAAACTAAATATTTCAACGGAGATTGGACTTGCTGTGAATTGATTTCGTTACAAGATATCAATGTTAGAAGAAGGGAATTCAGCAAAAGGCGATACACAGAAAGCTGCATCGTTCCATAACGTTTTATTTCCAAGCGGAGACAACTGTAGAGAAAACAAAAGGAGGCGAAAACAAATTGATGAAACAGTACAGATGCGAGTACGAGGTTTGTTGTAAACAACTGTATACAAACATAAAGTAATTGCGTTCTTGCAATATTCACAGCATCTGGTACCTTAAACTGAATACTAGCCTAATAAAAGGCGATATTTTTCATGGGTGATTTAAAGGCGTCGGGTATACATCTTTGCAAGCATGCTTTTGCCAAGCCATTCCTGCATCGAGCGCGGACCAAATAGTGGCTGCCTTTTTGCTCGCATTGTGTCTAGTGTCAGTTCAATCAGCTTTGCAGAAAACTTTGCTTTGAAATATGGTTGATAGTGTAGTTTAGAAAAACCAGCCAACTATAGGCCTGCCTGTGAAAATGAGTGCTTCGATATGTTAACACGTTTCAAAGGGTTTTAACCACCAAATTTCAGAGGCTTCAGAGAAGAAGGATAGCCAATCGATATCCCATTCTGTTATGTTTTGTATGATGTCGGATCACGGGTTCGGCTCGTCTTCGTTTCCACTGGTGATTTCAATCACGATTGTATATTCTTCCCAATGATCTGTAACGTTTAATGATTGGTCGGTTGGGTTCTTCTTAGTATGGTGATGATACGTTCGATGCGATGGGGCCAATTGGCCTAAGCCCCGAATAGCAGAACACGAGAGAGACTCTATTCAGTTGTTGTCTATATTCATTCAACAGCAAGACTGACTCTAAAGTTAACAACGCACACACATAACATGAACAGAAGATAATTAAGAGAACAATACGAACGTCACAATACATGTTGACAGACAAACACATTGCCATTAGTAAGGCGTTAACTGACACAACAGGACTCAACAGCACATGTGACTATAACACGCAACTGAGTTATTACGAAACATATCACACACTAAAGCCAACCGTTACAGATCATCCCCTTGCTACTGAATCTCATTGCCAGAGTCCAGAAAACGTTATAGCCTCCCCCCGGCTGCAATTTATTTAATTAAAACCTTCCTCATTACCAACTCAAAACAAATTTTTTACGATCACTTTCATTGTTTAAAATCAAAAATACTGATAAACCTTCTTCAAATATGACATTAACAGGCAAAACCTTTCTCGGGGTCCCAGCCATGAGGCTTTCAATATTTTTTAACTCTGTTCATCATGACAGCCTTCTGATATTTGCTTTTCAGATATCCAGCTCAAGAAATGTTAACTCAGTTTCTCAAAAATACTGCATGGGGAATATTTAAAGAGAAAGTCATTAATCTTTTATCATTTTTCGAGTTTTTGTAGCAACCATTGTGAAATTTTTGCTGGCTTTCTCAATCGATTGCGTTTTGATTGTTCACGATAAGGAAGTAGATCTTTTGCGTCTGGCTTTATTTTCCCGGGAATCCCCCCAAAGGTGGCAACATCCTCCTTTACTGCTTTCTCAATTGCATCACCTACGCGACACCGGCTCTTGGTGGACTACTCGTTTTAAAAGCTTGTCCTTAGTATGTTACTAATTGCCAGTTTCTTGATCACCTGCCTGGCTTATGAAGCATTTCTTAAAGTATGACGAAGTCTAACTATTGGGCACGCACAACACATTGCACTCCTACCTGCCAAAAAGAGAAGCGTAAATTTCTCAATGAAGTCAAGCGAATCAGAGAGACATTGTCACCGATTTTGCTGAACTCACAATCGCAGTATCAAATGAAATTGTGCACAGAGTTGCGATATCATGTACAGTGCTAGCATTGTAGATTCTTGGAAATGAAACAATGACGTCATTTACGAACATATTCTTGCTTCAGCAATGCATGTATAGGCAGCATTTAAGTAACACTGGGAGTTTTGGTTAACGCCCCGAACTTCTCAAAGATCGAAGTTCAAAGCACATTAAATTATTTGTGGCTCTCCTAAGCTTTTTCTTCAACAGGTCTCCTCCTAAGCTTTTTCTTCAAGATACACAGATGTTGTTGGATGTGTGTCTACGAGACTCAACATTGCTTGATAGAACTATCAAGTCAGTGCAGTTGTCCATGTTCCCTTCGTCCTGACCCTATTCACAGAGACATCAATGAACTTTCAAACATCAATCCAGAGGAAATGTGCTTTTTACTGTAAATGCTTCTTGCCACGATCACAGATAGATTGAACGTCGATTGAATCAACTTTTACTATATGCTTTGGTTCCTGTGCCTTCCTAATATTATTCTTTTGATTATCTTTTGGTTTTTTAGTAAATTATTAAGAACACACTCTTTGTCGTCTTTTGCAGCCCCAGATGTGCCGGGCAAAACCAACACCCCCTAGCACCCCCTTATTCTCCCCCCAACACCCCCAACATCCTTTACTATCCTTCCCAACGCTGAGAAAAACAACAGACGTTAACATTGTTGTGCCAAAATCTTGTTCACTTCTGCGTGCTAATAACGTCTCGATCCGTCCTCCAAATGGCTGTTTTATGTCAGTTGAGCACATCCTAAGTTTGCCCAGCTGAATAATTCAAAAAACTGCATTATTCACGACTTGGCGATCCTCTTGTTGAAGCCCTGGTTGAAGCCGTTGCTGGTACTGTTCGGAATAATCTCCCCTGAATTTGATTATGGATAAAGCCAAGATTTATGTACAGATGTACGGGCGTATTTTATTAATTAAATCCTTTTCCTTGTTCTGTTGTCTGTGCATATGGACATCTATCGGATGATAGCCTCGTCAAGGTATCGTAAACATTTGCCGGCAAGTACATTTACATGACAGGTCCGGATCGCTGTGAACAACACCAAGGTTATTGTTATTTTCTAGTTCTTCACGCGTACTGTCGAGAAAGCGTGCGCACAATGGTTAGAGAAAGCTTCTTACTGATTCACAACTCGAGAATGGCTGTTATATTCACGAAAAGGTATTTAGATTTTGATTTTCTTAAATAATATTTGATACAATTTCTTTCGGCGAGTTGCCACGTCTATCGGTTATGTGACGCGTGCTTTGTAAAGTTTGCGTCGTAGTTTCCTAATCGGGCAATTAAGCGATTTCTTCTGATTGGAGAGTGATTTCATTTTTGTAGCTATATATTCGGTAGTAGCGGTTTATCTCATCGGCCTACCAATCAGTGTGGCTGTGTTGCCTTGATTTATGTCGAAAAGTTTGATGTAGGAAACAACGGCATTCAATCTGAAGAAAAATTTGATTCCTTCAAAAATTCATTCATAAAGATATTCATGCTGATGTTGGACACGGAAGTAGAAGGGTTTACTGGGGGCGCACAGAAGATTCTGTTTCTACTTAAAATTGGAATTCAAAAATTTTTCTTTCCGCTGTTCTTTTGAGTGGAATTTTGGCGTGTTGCCTTGCAATGCCGACAGACCTGCCGGCAATTCTGATTTCAACATTCATCGTATTTGGAAGCCGGGTAAGATGTTCAAAATCAGGTGAAGAAGGCAATAAAGTAATATACTTTTTTGAAAGATCCTTGTTTGGCAGAGGCGTCGTATAATATTGTCTCTCTTCAATCGCTGAGGTTACAGTGAACAAGACAATGGTAGTGAATTGGCAGCCTTTGGTTCCAGCTTAGTACGCCATGATAATGTAGAAGAATAACAACATGTCTGTTAAAGCATACACCATGATTACTGAAGGACTATATCTTTTTAAAACAAACGGCATGATAACTGGAGGAAGATATCTTTAAAAGTATACGCCATAATAGCTGTAGGAACTAGCTAAAAAGCATACGCCATATGAACTGGAGAAACAGTCTATGAAAGCATACGCCATAATAACTGAAGGACTATATCTTTATAAAACAAACATCATGATTACTGGAGGAACAGTCTTTAAAAGCATACGCCATAATAACTGAAGGACTATATCTTTATAAAACAAACATCATGATTACTGGAGGAACATTTTTAAAAGCATACGCCATAATAACTGAAGGACTATATCTTTATAAAACAAACGGCATGATAACTGGAGGAACATCTTTAAAAGCATACGCCATAATAACTATAGGAAGATATCTTTTAAAGTATACGCCATAATAACTGTACGAAGATATCTTTAAAAGTATGTGCCATAATAACTATAGGAAGATATCTTTAATATTATACGCCATAATAACTGTAAGAACATATCTTTAATAGGATACGCCATAATAACTGTAGGAAGATATCTATAAAAGCTGATTGATTGCATGATACAGAGCACAGCCACTGATTGCGACAGTTCAAGCATTATGGATAATAATCTATGTAATCCTACTATTGGATGACGTAATCCTAATAACAGGATTGACTGTTGTTGCTGATAGTAATCAGTTGAAGACTGAACCTTGCTCGAAATTGCTACTCTAAACAGGCAGCCATGCGTAATAACAGAGAACTCTTATTCAATGCCGCTTCTGATTTTGATCCAATGATGTGCTGGGAAGTATGCTCACAAGCTTATCACCACGAGCAGCTGCCTTCCAGTTCAATAGAAGCACTTCTCTTACCCCAACCAGACAACACAACAGACTCTTGTGTCACGTGCTTTGTTTTTATGTAAGCATTAATCATTTACCTGTACACTGGAGTCTCTAATTGCATAGAAGAGTGAGGATCTCTCGATTTCCAGACTTGTCAATTGCTTCTACAAGAATTCATTTCATACATTGTATTTGTTCGTTGATAAACTCGTATCAATACATTATTGATGCCTCGATGAATAATACATCGAAAAGAAGGAAAATTGATAACTTCTCTTCAATAGGCTAGCTCTTTATGAAACTTCACGTAATACAAATACCTAGGGGATAGGTTCACACGGTTTCGATAGGTTTTTGCAGCAGTAGTCCAAATGCTGATTGCCTTCTGTCGTCTTCTCAGAAATTTGCGAATGCAGTTATAACTACAACATTGTTTAACATGCATGTGTATGACGCTCAGACGAACTGATTTATTAAGTCTCGCCTGCGCTGCTGTCATTACAGAATGCACAAGCTGCTTCACTCTTCATCGGTTTCGACAACTGTCCGTCACGTATTTCGTTTCCAATGGGATATTTTCGTTAATTTTCTAGTCCCTACAGTTTCGTGTACTTTTCGTCGTGTTAATCAAAATCGTTTTCATCGTCATAATCATCTCAGTCGTTATAATCAACATCCAAGAATCAAAGTGTCCATTCTGTTTAGAATCACCCTCGAGTAAACCTTGCAATTCTTAAATCTTTGAACCACTACCAGACCTCTCTGTTGAGCGTACTTCCAAAATCTTGTTCTTGCAACGTGGACAGCTTTCAAAGCAATACAAGCTGTAGATTACAGTCGCAGCTAGATTTGGTTTGAGGTTAGTTCATGTTGAAGTTAGTTATTTAGTTTGCAGCCAATGCTGCATAGGTGCACTGAAATTTACGCCTTTGATTACATTCATTCTGGCGTCAACTGCCTAAATAAAATCATGCTGTGTGGAGCAATTTGCCAGGACCTAAAGATGATATTTGAGTATAATTGAACCAGCCCAATTAGGCTAATTCCAATATTTTTATCTTGCTTTATCAAATAATGGCCAGATTTCTGCAGAAGATTGGAATTTTTCGCTGGAAGCGCGATAAGTTGCTTTTTGTTTATATAAATCACCTTATTTGTTGTAAATAATAATCCTTTCCTCGTGTTTTTGGTATAAGAGGATTCCATAGCTTCTAATAGGTTGTGGGTACAATCCTGCGGATTCTTTTAAGATTATTCATTAACTGATACACCGGTATCTTCTTCCTTCTTAAGACATGCAAACAAGCCATATTATAGAAGCAAATCAACCAGATCTTTGTCACTTAGTGATAACGATGTCGGCAAAAATCAATGTCAGTAGAGGCAGCTTCCGACTATAAGGATACAAATTGAATAACCAATAGTGAGCTTAGGGGTGTTGAAGAGCTGCCTTTTGTTGTTTTTCCAAAGTACTATTTTTCCTTTCTTATCATTTATTCTACCTATCTGCTACTTCCTTACTAAGAGCTATCTATATGATGCAATTTGCCATTGTGCTTTTACGTTGAACTGAAGGCTGCTGTTCTTGTAATCTAAAGTATTGCTTTGTTAACTATCTGATCTAGTTGCACAGTAGCCATCGTGCTGGTTTCGTAACATGCCCTCTAACCTTTCACATAGTCAGTGTCCTTTAACCTCTAACCTTTAACCTTTCATATAGTCAATGTGTTTTTACCTTTCACGTGGCTTATATCCTCCAACTTTTTATGTTGTCAGTGTCCTTTAACCTTTCACATAGTCAGTGCCTTTATCAGCCTTTATCAACCTTTCACATAGTCAGTGTCCTTTAACCTTTCGCATAATCGTGGTTATCTTACATTTTGCGTGACCATTGTCTTCTAATATATTTGATGCTTGCAATTCATTAGTTACAATGTTGGTCATCACGAGCAAAAGGCTAGGGTTTTAAATTTAGTTATAAAGATTAATCTGACCATGTTACTACGCAATCTTTTTTTCCTAATGTTTTTCCCTAACTACAAGAATAAAAAAAGGCCAGTTCATGCAATGAGACCATTAGCAAGTGTTACTGTCCGTATCTTGCAGAGGATGGACTATCAACAATATGCACAACAATATGTATTTTTATTTAGAGCTAGAAAAGTAGAAAAGGGCCTATTTTCGATAGGTTGAGTCCTCTGACCCACTCTCAACAGCTCTTCTCTTTCCCCATGTCATGACCAAGCTATGCAAACCGTTGAATTGCTATGCTCCTTGATAAGTGAATTATTTGCTTTTTTCACCTGTATTTGATGTTGAAAATTGCACAGCATTCGTCTTGGCGGTCAAAGTGATGAAAAGTTATGCTTGATTAGCTGTTTTGATCATATTATGTGAAACATAGCTGTTTATAGCTCTTTGGAATTGGATTGCTTTTTGGCTTTGGTCTGTAATCGAATCTCTTGTATGTAGATGGCTTGAATCTAAGTGTTGTTTTGCAGTTCGATGGTAAAGAACTACTAGTTTGACTCTGCGCGAAATCATTTTGACCCGAGTTCTTCATTGTTTCAATCCGTTTCTCACCTGCAGAAACTTTCTACCAAATTTCGAATCCAGAACGACTTCGCTCTGAGCTCTAACTCGCTTGCTTAGGTGAATACTTGCTTTGGTAAGTCTGAACTTGCCTAGGTCTGTCCAATGCTGAACACTGCTGTGGTCTCTGTGCTGTTGTTTTTAGTTGTTCCACATTAAAGAGAAAATGAGGGACAAGGAAGCCAGGAGTGGTACAGGCATCTCTTTCAAAACCTGGTGACTCTAGATTATGCGTTACGTAAACAGACATGCTACTTGCTTCCGTTGAACAAGTTAGTTATTTGTGCTTTTCATTTCAAACGAATGAGTTAGTTGAAGAACAACCTTCATATGTAACGAGGAAAAGCATAAATTACCATAATTTTCTGGTTGGACTTGCAAAAGTTTTGGTTTCGTTTGCGTCTATAGTCACGAAGGCTTAGTACCAGACCTAAACTGCCGTTGATTTTCAAATATTCAATGAGACAAGAACACTGGGTCGTAATCATGTCGCAGTCTGACTGCAGGGTGCCAGGGCCTTCAAACGCAAAGTCTATAGGTTCCTTGCGAGGCAGCATCGTGATCTAAGCAGCTTTTCAATTGGTGCAAGCGCGATGTTGGAAGATTTGAAAACTTTAAGTGTTATCGTCCTATGATTAAGACTGATCTTTTTTACCAAGGAGCCGGCACATTTAAGCTCCATCAAATGAGCATCAGTTACGTATTATTAGTTAAAGTCGAATTAGATGGGGGATTAAACCTCCAGCGTCTGTGTGGTGCATTGTTAAATTTTCCTTATTTTCAATCTCGCTGGTATTAATTCTTTCGCATATGGTGGATAACCTTTAAAGAACAGCACTGCTGCTGCCAACCTTTCTCATGCGAAGATAAAGCCATGGCTCCTTGGTGTTGTCTTAAGATGAAGAATAAAGCATTTTCCCGCACCCTTTACGAATCGCCTTAAGAAATCTTGTTGCCTATGACACAATCAAGAATTGCAATCTAAGCATCTAACACACTAGATGCCATCTAAGCAAATGGCCGACTGCCAAAATCAGTAGAGCCAGCCTTTTTTGCTTGCTGGCATGAAGCAGAACGAAATACCATGTTATTGTAATCAGACATATTTTTATTGATGTCATGCGATAAACGTTCACCGTTCGGTAGAGATCGAGTCTCGGGCATTTAGTAATTCTTCAGGCTGCAAGATTTTGCTGAAGTAAATGGCACTAAGAAAATGGAGCATTCTTAAACCCTCGTCCTTTTGAAGCTGCAGCCTTCTGTAACCTGGTGTTATCTGGTATTTTCTGTGTTCTTCTTGATGGATAAGTCCTTTTTGTTTTATTTATTTTAAAGAACTATGCAAGTATGCCTCATTACCAATATATAATCAAAAATTTTGGTAATGTCTGCGCATTTTTGCAGTTGAGTCCTCTATCACTTAGCTCCACACTTTTTGGTGTTCCGCCACGTTTTCAATATTTTTATCTTTCTATGGTTCTATTAGCAAAGTCATCAATTGCTTTGATTTGAGTCGTTGGAACTTCGCATTTGACATGTTGACGTCACTTCTGGAGGTTTCTAAGATGCGTCTCAGAATGAACTCCTGAAATGTCAGCAATTTGTTCCAGGTCTCAAAGAACCAATTGTATGACCAGAACTGTATCGAATACTAACAAAATTTCTACTTCTGAATGCGTTGCTTTCAAAGACACAATTAGTCTTGATCATATAGAATTATACTTTGAACATTGTTTAAAGCTATCTGTTAGATATATTGTATCTGAGATAGATATTGGCATACAAAGTAGCTTCACTAATGGTCTACTCTTGTTTTCTTGATTTTGATTAAAGACCTCGCCCAAAAATGGTGACTTAATGGGGCTGGGGCAATGCTCGACTAATTTTAATAAAACATTTAACTTATTATAATTCCAGACTTGGCTTTAAGAAATAATCACTTCTCGCTTTCTTCGTTGTTGTTGGAGAGCCCAGGGTAACGAGCACAACTGTGGCATGCATGACAACTCTCCATACAGATTCAGGAGATTTCTCCTGACCAAGAACGTTCTATTGATCTGCTCGGTTGATCTATTGAGCTGCATAGTTACAGCTTTTGCCCAGAGCTGTATATTGCTTATGATAAGAGACACGAGTCTGTATCTGTCACCAGTTGGCTCCACATAAAGTTATTGAAGTTTGCTTTGGCAAGAAACAGCGCAATGAGTACCTGATTGAGAGACACAGGTTTATTGTGATGTCGGAGGCTTTTATCAATTACATGCCCACAGAAAGCTGCGTGCTGAACAAATTATTTGTTTTACGCGAGTTTCCGTCATTTTCAGTTGTTTTCTTGCCTCCTTGTCCACGTCCCAGCATCTAGCAAACAGTAAAACGTTTTGATAAAAACAGAGGCATCCCTGCAGTTTTGCCTGTCAGGAATGCAGAAAGTGTTTGTTAAAATATCTAAAGTTGGAATAAAAAGTTTGGAGATGTAGAGATATTACTGGTAACATCAAACGGATATCACTGTCATCTATCTGGTTTCAATATTCAGTTTTATCAAAGACTTTTTGGGAAACTCCTACTGGATTTTCAATGTCGAGAAATGGCGTACGAATTTGTGCGATACCCTCATTTGTAAGTCGATTATTCTTCATCAACGTGTGTTTTGTATTATATTGAATTTCTGATCTATTAACCAAGCGCGTTAAGAAGTTATCAGACGTAATTGAGACTGTAAGTTTAAGAGACATGATTGGCACAGCTTTTTCTGGTACTTGCACCTTATCCAGGCTGTTTTCCTATTCTTATAGCGTCTTTGCGGCTGTCGATGGATTATAGTTAAATGTCAAAAGAGTACACGGTAGTCTCTTGTGAAAGCGTTTGTTTGCCCTTGGTTTGTCTTATAAGGACAGTTATGTCGAAAGTGTAACTTCATTTCCTTACAACCGTCATAGGTGTGAATGAAAAACGAAAACGACTATTGTATGCGATCGCCAATATAATTTCATGCAATTTGGAGGTGTCATAGAAAGCTGCATATGCGATTCATAGGGGAGTAGATTGGGAGTGTTGACATTAGCAGAGGTACCCCTAATGACGGGCCTCGTTTGCATATGACATTTGGAGAGCGCCAGTGAAACAGGGAAGGGGTAAACTGGTTGATATATTCAAGAACCAGAACCATCTCAGTTTTGCTGTTCAGTTCTGTGAAATCAATTCGGAACTCTCCTTCCACGCATTGGGCCTTTCTTGCCAAGGCTTTTTATACGCGGAACAAAAGTTATTTGCTTTGGATTTGTAGGGCTCAACAGTGTTATTATATGACGGATTAATCTGACATCATCGAGTACACCTTTACAATGCCGGCAACAAAGGGACTTTCGCCGAAGGATTACCCTCGAGTCCAGTCCATGTTCATTTCTTCGTCCAATGTGTTTGTTTATTGCTGGCGTTGTAGTTGAGAACGGAAGTCTGGAACACACATGGCCTATGATATTCGCGCACGCTTCGAACCATCCACTTTACGTTTAGCTGTTAAAAGGCCATTCTGAATTTGTTCACAACAAGGTATGATTAAGTTAATGATAACATCTATTGCTTGTTTTCGGATTCATTGCTTGTTTCCGGTTTAAGTGTGTTTTTTCATCAAATTGAATTCAGCTTCCTGACTTTAAGAAGTCAATCTCTTTTATCATTCCGTTGTCCCCCTGGCTTTGTTCTAAAAGCCATGGATATTACTAGAAAAGGTCTATCCCCCATTAATTAGTATAACCACATTGTTATTTTAAATACCCCCAGAAAATTTACCTTTTGAAAATCTATAACTGACAGCGACCCCGTAACTTAGCAACATAAATGACTCCACTGCTGACAATTCTTTCAAGTGACCCTATTTGATTCCATGGCTAAGAATCTGTGGAATTAATTTTTCATTCGACATTCTGATGCGGTAGTCATCTTATACTAACCAAAGACCCTCGAGCCACGGCCAAACCTCACAACTCGATACACAATGTTCGTGGTCAGTTATATTTGCCATTCTGTTCACCTGTGAAATTTTGATTTTAAGTTCAACAACTTTGCTGCGTGAAAATGGCGAAAGCGGTATTAGCTGTAGTCGTGAAATAAACGCGAAAATTTGAAATATTGATACAGCATTGGACCCATATGAACTTACAATTGCCAAAAAACAATACTGCATAGCCTCTGTCATACAATATGAAATGTAATGACAATTAAAAATATAGCCATATGATCTGAAATATTGTGAGCAGAATCCAGGCACTGCTTCCACCAGTGCTGTTCAGACGACATATCAATATCAAGTATGAGGTGAAAACAGCTTTTAGGGCTTGCGTCAGTCTATCCCAATGGTTTCGATTTGTATTCGGAATAGCTAGAAAAGCTGCAAGAGTACAAAAGGTGGGATAATAAACAATTTGCCGAACCTATAACAAGTTGTTGTCAGCGTATTCCAACATCATTCACGCCCAGGCTTTTGGACCATTAGAGTTTCAAAGCTTTCTTCAGGAAAAAAGATCACACAGCATCATCCATAATCGGCTTTCAATCTTCTAAAGAGAATATTTGCATGGTCCCAGTAAGTCTTTCTGTCATCAGCCAATTACTGATGGTCCGAATAAAGCTACCTCAATAACGTGATATACATAACAGATGTGGCCATTTCATCCTTATTATCTTTGCTGATTCTAAAGCCCTGGAAACTATTGTATAACGCGGACAAAGAACTCCTGCTGTCCTCAACAGCAGTTTGCTTCAACTACCTGTCCTGTGTAGCCAAATCACGCAACCAACATTGCCTCGATGGCAGCTATTGCTGAACCGAGGCTAGCGGTCGTAATATGGGTACGCCAGTGGTAGTAATATTGAGAAAATGTTTGTTAAATTTTTAGCAATAAGGAAAATGAATCTACAAGAGAGACAATGCCTTCAGAATATGCGCAATGCTTTTGTAGTCTAGAAATATGAGCATAAATCAGACAATCTTTAGAATAATACATCAAGGGCGTTACTTGAAAGTTTGACAATGCATCTAGTTATAGCACTGCGACTGATATATTTTGCATTAGAAGCTTACTAGCTGGGACTCGAATCAGCAAAGGGAATTTGCTTATAGATAGCTATACAATGTTAGCAGTGCTTCAAAATTTACCTTCGTGAGCCAAATTTGCTCAGGTTCTTTAAGATTGGGATCGGTGTTATCATTTCATCCTTTTTCCTTTCACATTTTCTTATTTTTGGCTATGGTATTTTAGCTTTTCTCTTGGCAAAGCTTCCGGTATTCATTTCTGAGAAGCATTTATGCAACTGTTTTGATGTTTCACTTGAGGAACTGTTCAGGATCCTTTAATATGGAAATTCCATATATATTGAAAAACGGAACCTCTTTAGGCCCAGCATTTCGCTTCCTCATTTCATGAGGTATATTGGAATATCAACTCACTGAATTACTCGTGGAAGCTAGAATTAGAAAATTTTGATGTATCGCATCAATTTTGTGTCGGTAAATGCTATGTCAATTCAGGTCTAGAGATAAACACCGTGTAAAAGAACGGATTATTTAGCCTACGCATTTACTAGGATCGTGACCCGTAAATCGAAACTCAATCGTCTGCCTATTAGAATAGAAGAGGCTTTCTGACATCAAAACGGATGACATGATTAAGCATATAACCCACTATATCTCCCAAGCAGATTTGCATTTCTTCAAACTGTTGCCCTAGAAGGGATGACAGGATTGAACTCAATCTTACACTCTTTTATCTTGCACAAAGCTGAACTTTTGAAATAAGATAGAGGCCAAGATTACCCGATTCCTTTGATCTATTACTCGTCACCATGCCAACGACACACAGCGACGTCCAATGTTTAATATCAATTTATTTTACCTCTGTAGGTTTACTGCGTTGAGTGTTTCTTCTTGATTGTTTTTGGCCAACTTAAATAAAAGGTATGTTCTGCTTTTAATATGAATGGATTACTAAGTGTTCTGTTTGTTTTGTGCGCCCATTTAAATGCTTTATGTTTGTATGCAGTATAAGAGCATATTCTTATTTAGGCTGATATAATGACGAATAGTCTCAAAAGGGGAAGAACAGACTTTTCACAAGATCCGAGAAGGCCTTGGATCTGATAAAGGGCATTTATCGATAAATATTCTTCGGTATATTTGAAGAAGGGCATACTACGGCTAGAATCAACTACAATAATTCCTCCATCTATATATACTTTGTCAATTGCATTTTCAACTATGACTTCAAGTTCAATTGAATATTAAGTAGCAATGAGTTTTTGGTACCTGGTGGTCATCGTATTTGGAACCGAATTTATGAATGCAGTCGTAAATGTGCAAATAAACCTTTATGACAAATAAAAGATAGTGGGAAAAGGAGATAGCTAAAAGGCGGACTGGTGGTTATGTGGTGGAATTTATTCTTTCACGAAGCCCCTTAAACGGAGCAGGGCTGTTTAATGGATTGGTTTTTGGGGTTGGCTCACCATGAACTGAGATTCAAAAATCGTTTTTTAAGGGTACTTAATAAGCTGTGTTATCAAACTGTTTTGAAAAAGATTTGGACAAATGGTCGTGAAATGTTGATTGTCAAAGGTCACTGGTTGCCAAAAGGAGGGTGATAAACAGAAACGGTGCCTCGTTTGTTTGGAAAATAGGATTTAAGTTAGTTCTGCTCTGTAGGGTTCTCAATACATGGATTGAACTTGCGGGATTTCAACTGTTTTGGAAAATGACCTTGAACTTGCTTTTCATACCTTCCCCTTTGGCTGGGAACATGTTTGAGTGCTATTAAGTACCATCCTCTTACACACATGCTATAATTTATTCACCCATTCGCCTGTTAATGTGACACACGAAGAAAAGAATAACTTTTTTGACTACATAACAGTCATTCATGGCACTGCAATAGTCTGATAAAGCAGTAATATTGTCCGCTGCTTCAAAAGCAGTATAGAAAGGGCATTTCGAAATATGTGAAAATTATAGACACAAGTGCTCCGACGCAGGTTTGAAAGTGGAGGGACCAAGGAAGATTTTAACAATCATAACAAAAGATATTTAGAAAAGCTCTATTGTTTTACAAAAAAGTGCGGGGACCATGGCCCCCCCGGCCCCCCTTCGTCGGAGGCCCTGAGACATGCCTTGAAATGATAGTAATAATCATCTTGGACCAAGGTTGTGCGTGGAACCTTTTTACGGTTGGAGTGTCTGAACGTGCTTGAACTTGGCCTTCTAAAGCTCGTTGAGATTATTCCACATTTGCAGACAGACAGTTCACCCTTTCTTCCTGTTCATCAACTATGAAAACGATATCCAGATGTTGTTTAGGTTAACATGAAGAAAATGGCACTATTGAATTATGAAGCAACCTCTGCTACGTGTTACTCACAAACAGAACAGTGTTTTTCCATAGTTTATGGGAATTTTAAACGTAGAAAAATTGGAACTTTGTAAGCAGGTATACTCGTCTATGTACAAAATCGTAGATGTGTGAACAGGAGTTTGGTGTGGATGGCCTACGTTTTAGGCCTGCACAAGGTCAAGGAATCAACACTGCAGCATCTAGGAGTGCTGCTGCATCTGTTCATTATATCTTCTTTGATTTATCGCTTTTCGTAAAAGGTTGACGTTTGTGAATAAATCATCGCGTGCGAGATAATTTTCATTCGGCCTCTGATAAACACGATTATAATATAACTGCAATATTCAAGGGTCGCCTAGTTAGGAATCTATACCTCGTGACAATTTTGCAACTCCCGAAAGCATTTCTAGCGTTTTCTTAAACCTTGGCCATAACAACTCCTTTGCCTGCTTATGTTCCCTTTTAATACGCCTGCGCACAAAGCCTTGTTTTCAAAAATCCAACATTACTGAAGGAAAACATCTGTTTGCCACTTAGAAATGCTAGTCTCTGCTTACAGTTTGACTAGCGCTATCGTCGGCGTGACTTTGAGATACACGAAGATGGCATTTGCGTTGCCATGGATCGCGCCTCGGGAGCTTTTCTTTATTCAATCTCAATGCCGTAGACATCGGGCAGATCATACGCATTGGTTTGGTGAAAGGAGTGGGAGAAGTAGTGATGTCCTCGGGAAATGCTGTCTGCATAAACCTGCAAATAAATGGTAGGGTGGAAAAAATGGAGAGATACGCCCTCCAAAGAATTTTAGTAAATTTTGTAAGGCTTTTGTGTTTTTGAATGTGCCAAAGAAGTGTTTGCACTTACTCAAAGAACGCACTTGAACTGTCGGAAATGCTTGTTACAGTTGGTTTTTGATGTTAATAATAATTTATTATATCAGGATGCTGGAATCCAAGACGAGAGAAACAGTTTGAAGTAACAATGTCCTCGAACATTTAGGCCCTTCTCCGACACGATTATCCCATCTCCCCATAAAATCTCCTTCTCGTGTTAAGACCCTGTCGAGCTTCAAAAACAAGCAAAAAGGTTGGCCTATCCTACTTATCTCCTGGTTACCAAAATAAGTTCGTCTGGTTCGATTCTCATATACGTTCGTGATCTCCAAAGCACATCAAAGAAGAACGTGTTACCCTTTTCAAGGAATTGCTAATTCGCTTACAGACAACTTTCGGTCTTTTGAATCCCAGGGTCTAAATTTTGAGATTACTAGAGTATCAACCGGTTTATACAACAACTTTTTTTACTTTCCTTCAACTTGCTTTGAATGCGTTGAATCGCACCAATCTGTTTACACAACAACCCTTTTGTTTTGTTTTCCTTTGCCCTGAATGTCGTGAATTTGCCAACCCTCTTTTAATTCAGGTTTATCGTCGCCTTAAAGTTACAAAGGTCGATTTTTTTCTTTTCTGTTCCGCCACTGCCTAGGTACTCCATTAGGCGTGAAATTCAAGTATCAACATTGATCCTGTACGTTTAGTTAGGGAACAGTTCTTCGTACACTTTATTGAGCAATCTGTAAAAGTCCCAAAGATGAAAACTGAATTTGGTCGTAAAAGTTTTCTGTGACTGCTGTGCATGTTTACAACAACATTCCTATTTCAGCAAAAAAATTAGACTCTATGGTTTTATTGAGAACACAAGTACATGATCTTATTTAATTATATGAAATTTTTAGCTAGCTTAATTTAATCCTTTTAGTTTGAATATTTCCTTACGTACAAGACCCTTATGATAACAGTACGCTTGTCATACTGATAGGCTATTCCTTTATAAACATTCGTGTGTTAGGGTAGACGGCAAACAGCAACCTTCGTCTCTGTCTATCTGGAAATGACGTCATCTGGGCACGGATATCTTGCATCTTCAGTTACTTCCGTGTTATCAGCATCTACACTTGTTTAGACCCATCCAAGTACGATTTAAAACAAATATGTATGAATATTATTGATCAGCCACGTCTATGTACGAGATCTGAAGAAAATATTTCTACCGTAAGAAGGTTTTCGCGAAAGGACCTATTGATTCTATCTAGTCCACCTAATTGCTTGTGTTCCTTGTTATTCGCTTTTCGTCCTGAAAACAACTCAGCCTCTTTGATCAACATTTAATTGCCGTTTTACCATAAAGTCAGCGTATTACCAAGCCAGAAGCAAATGTATGCGTAGAAGGTTGGCACGATTGGCAGAATTTCTGGTAAATGGACAGCTGAGATAACAATAGAATAATGTACCAATTTCTTAAAGAACAATTTCAATATTATCTACTGGATCTACTGTTTGAATCTGGCCAAGCTGTGGCAATGGAAAGTTTATGATCGATGATGCATATGTCCAATGCTTGAAAGGATCATATGGCAGATAACACAAGGCCACGTCCGAGTTATAGGCCATAGAGTAAGGCAGTTAATCTAGACAAAACTTTGAAATGCCTCAACTTATCTCTTTCTGTACTCACGTGCTGTAGATCACAATGTAATTAGAGAGAAGTTTGCAGACTTAGAAGCAGATGAGCTGTCTTACTTATCGTGTAATAACTGCGAGACAAGAATAAGTTTAGGATAAATATGCATAACTTCTTTAATTAGTTGCTTCTCTTTATTTGGAGTAATCTTTTGAGTAGAACGCAATCCAGAAAAGGATTGACTATGATTCATGGGGAGGAATCCTGTTAGATCCGGTGCTTCGCTGAATCCTATCTGGTATAAGCATTCTTACATTTTGAACGATTTCTTGTTTGAACGAGAAAAGTAGCTAGTTTACAACTTGTTCTACGGCCGATTACTTGAAGTCCAGCTTCAGACGTATTTTATGATTCAATATTTTTCTGCCGATAAGCAAACGTAGCTCGCAGCGTAGTTTTGAAATTAGCTTTGAAATTAGCAGCATGGGTCCCCTATGTTCACGTCAGATAATGATGGATGCTTTGCAGAGTGGCTGGATTAATCTTCAGGGGACTCCATTGAATGAAGCATCGTGGTATAGTATTTACGCCCGCTTTCGTGCAGATCACCCCCCTTTTTAGATAAGCCCTGCTCAGAAGGAGATAAGCACGTATTTTTGATCGTAGCAAGAGGGTGGTCAAGTGATCATCTCTATTGATGCATTATGCTTATCCTTTTCTACATAAAAGCATAGCATGGCATCCTGTCTATCTGCAGTTAATCGTCTAAAGTTACATGCTGTTAATTTCTGTGTAGCTTTTGAAGTCACGAGGCAACTATGCACATTTTCGTATCACAGTGCAGTGCAAATCCGGGCGTTCCATGTTTTCACATTGAGGCCAATCAGCCACACTGCATCAATAAAAATGGCCTTCTATTCCCTTACAAAGTCAAGAGCACCTGTGTATTCAGAGCCAGAAGCTCGGGTATACAGGAGAGTGCCTCGGATTCATTGGGGCTGTCCCAAATGCAGTGCACAAAAGCTAGAGTTAGGTAGCGTTCTTGCAAGGAGCTTGGTCTTGTTTTATACCATGATGGGCCTTTGTTTCAAATGTGAACTGGTTCACTCCGCATCTGTCTATTGCCAAAAGATTCCTTCCAACTGCAATACGGGAAGGTCAAAGAGTAGTTAGAAGGTATGATACAGTTTTGAATATACTGCACCTGCGACAAATGAGATCCCCTTGCTTCTAAGTCAGCTCAAAAAGTGGCCAAGAAGTCACTTCTCGAGGACCCCGAGGCAAACGGCTAATACCCCCGTCGCTAGAGCATTCATCACCACGCCTAGAAATATGTCATAGGCCACGTAGGTTTCACTCTTCGTTTACCTTCAGCCACAGTTTAAATTTTGGTTCACATAAATAATTCAGGCGATGGTCTAAGAATTAGGAGGAAGAGGCTGCACCGTACAGAAATCGTGAGTATTTCATTCCAAGTTGTACCACTCTAAAACCATAAGCCTTTTTTCTGGTTTTTTGTCTGTGCAAACTAAAACACATTATCGATCGTTGCATGCAGAAATTTCAATCATGCAATTCACTTTTTCAGTTTGAACGTAAGCTGCCTAGAATCTCAAATTTGGGTTTTCTAAATAGGAGTGCAATTAGGCCCGGATTGGGATGTCACATGACCAATTGCTATCCACGCCCGTCGATGGATCTGCCGACATCTGAATCATTTGAAATAAGCTATAAAACATTTGGAGGTATTTTCGTTAAATTTCGGTCACTTCCAACCACTTTGAAAAATTGATATCTCCAAATATCGCTGCTAAAGTGATCTATTTTTTGCCTCGGCACTCGTGTTTCTTCAGCATTATTCAGTATTCTTGTATTTCAGCTGCCATTTGCTATTGCCGACTGCAAAGCACGTGGATGAGCCAAAATTTGTTATGATCATTCATTTCTGCATCCTCCGTGAATTTATTCCTCTATTGTTTTACCACGTTGACTTTCAGCAAGATTTATAATTGAAATTTTTCTTTCACTTCGATCTCCTGCATGTTTGTATCAGGGTTGTGTTTTGCCGTCTTTAAGCTCTTGCCACTTGCCTCTCAAGCAAGCAGAAGATAACACCAGTGAATACGCTCTTAGAAACCTCCAAGGAGGTTTACCGGGACACACTTGTCCCCATCCCCCCCCCCCCCCCCCATTTCATGCAACAAACCTTTTGCCTTTGACCCGATTGTTCATCACTACATTTGAAGGAAAAGCGGCGCTGATTGAAAAGATTTTCCTGGATTTTGAAATGGCGCGATCCTTCCACATAACCGTTGTATTAGAAAAATCTCTCGAGGCACCGTTCATGGCAACGCAATCACCATCTTCGTGATTTCAAAGTCGGACCAATGTTAGCGCTAGCCAAAACTGTGAAGCGGAGCCCCACTGGAAACTAACTACTTAACACGTGTTCTTCTCTAGTAATACTGGGTTTTGAAAACAGGGCTTTGAGCGCAGGCTTTATGAAAGGGAACATAAGCTGGCGTAGAAGAGTTGTTATGGGCAAGGGTTATCGGAGTTTCAGTTATGCCATGGGATGCGGAGGTTCAGCTAGGTCACTCTATAAAACACAAGAAGAAAGAAAAAGGGAACGAGCATTAGGGAAGAACACACAATAATTTTGAAAAAGGCAGGTTATTATTTCATCATAGGGAAGCCGACTGTTCTTTTTTTACCAGATTGGAAACATGCTTTGAGTTGATGTTGATGTGTTACACGTTTTGTTTTATAAGAAAGCAATTTAAAAAAAGTTGTGACCGTATCTTTAAAACGTTAAGCAAGCTCAGGGCTAGATCTTTGAAAACCTAAGAAAGTTGGAAAATTAAGGTACTCGAAGCTTCAAAGGGAATGTGGTGTAAAAATAGTTCGAGACAAGTTGTTGTCTTACTTCTATGTCTTAACAAATGTGATGGTGTATACAGGTTTTTGAGGAATATAGCAAATTAATAGCATTTCATCTTCTCCATCACTTCGCATTCTTAGTAACGTAACGTAGAACTTTCCAATTAAACGTTAAGAAAATGTTTAGAAGTTTTAGTGGCGAAATTAGGAAATAGCCAAGCAAGTCTGAGGGGTGGACTAGAAAACTTTTTATAAAGATAAACGTTAATTGTGCAATAATTGTTGGCAAAATGCATGTTTGCATTGCAACATTTTTTATGTAGGCTCTTCAAGGCCCTAACTAAAATCTTTTCAGTTCAAGCAAAATGCGTCACTTTCCCACAGAATGGCAACAAAGCTTGTTCGCATGACGTCACTTAAAGTTTTAGTCTGAAAATCTCCTCATTCTTTGAACAAAAGTCACTTGTCAGCATCATTCTGATTCTTTCTACCGCTATTTTAATTATTTTTATCATTGCACACGAACTCACAGTCTTTGCAATTTGTGACTCCCTCCGAATTTCATTGACGATACTCAACCGATCGGTTCCACACTCATAATCGATATTTTCAATTAGAAGCAAGCTCACGTTTCACCTGTGACATTTAGTTGCCATCATTGCCGAGCGAAGGCAGCAGGTGGAGGCTGTGTCGCGTGTAGTTTCATAGTATCACTCTAGCACTGAAAAGAAAAGGCTACGCTCTCTCAACACTGGTCTTAAAGGCCACTGCCCGTCAAGATGAATTGTTTTGTACCGTCTGCAGCCTGTTTAGTCGTCCTTGCCTTTGCTTAAGTTCATGACGTCTGCTGTCAAAATACGCGATTTTAATGGATTTGGGGATTCTCTCGCTAATTTGTATTAATACTAAAGTCTTCGCCGCACAAAGAGGCTTTCTGATCACACGGATACTTGCTGGAGATGCTCTGCACAGGATTCCTGGTTCCTCAAAGGTTGGTGTACGTTTTTTAATGTTTCGACGGCCACTAGTTTGCAAGGCATTCGTAATGTGTTGCAAATTCATTTTGGTTTTAGAACTGTATTGCGTAGATTTTTGTCCACTGTGCTATTCCCACTGTGAAGTATCTGCAGTGTTGTCAAGTGAATTTGCTGGACTGTCGTTCATAAACACATTTAAATTCCTACCAATACATTCTTGGATGCTTTTCTAGAATCCGCACAAACCCAGCTTGAAATGAGTGTCTGTTACGGTATAGTTTTTATTCAATAATGTAAGACTTCAATATGCCGCGCTCATCAAAACCGTTCGCTATCTGCCGAAAGGCTCCTATCAGTGTTTTCTAGTCAAATTTTAAACGTAATGCGCTGAATTCAAGATCATTCGGTATTATTTTGACAAGGTATCTTGTCAGGGTCCTTACGTTGCAGTTATTTCAATGAATATGATGTACTCGATGTTTCCTACAGTATTATGTATATTATTGGTGCAATTTTAATAAATTTCACGCGGAGAGCTTGTGCAAGATCGCCTTTACGTTGTTACTTTAATGAGCTAAATTTGGCAACCAAATTGTGCATTGTCCTTTCTTACATTTCACCAGTAGCAGGTTCTTGTAAACAAGTATGCTTAAGCTTTGCACTTGATATTCAGGGCCAAGGGCTTCTAGGCGACATTTTCTTACCATGCAAGCCGTCTTTTCTCATGGCAAGCGTCTAATCTGTGCAGAACTCTGTGCAGAACTCTGTGCAGAACAAGGCAACTTTCCCATGACATTTCATCGTAAACATTTGACTTGTCAGCTATTTTTCCAAACATCATTGCTGAGCTGACAAGCAGACATGGAATTCAAGATCTTTTTGGTGGCCAAGGATTTAGACGGCTGGTTTTGGTAGTAAAACTTTGTAATAATCTCGCGATTGAGCGTTTTTATTTCGACGAGGAGACACAAAGCGGATGGAATAAACTCTTGATATTTCAGAATTTTATCCAGATATAGCAAGTTGGCACTAGGAATGCTTTTACCATACTTTTATCCTGACGTTTCGTGTTATTTTAACGTCACTTTTCATAACTTCTAATGTCAAAAATGCTTCCTAGCTACCACAAAAAATTCTTGATGGATGCCAAAAGAATGCTTTTAGGAATGCAGAGACACGGTACATAAACTGTAATGGCTCCAAAACTGAGATATTGAAACTTCGAGCTTACGTATATCTTTTTCTATATTATGGGGTTGCATTTTAGTCAGATGTCTTTCATGTTCTCAGGTCGGACCCGTTTTTCTGACTTCCTTTTAGTTGGCCCGTAGTAAGAAACGAATGATCTGCTACGACATGATACGGGCAAGTTGGTGTGGTTCAAAATTATGGAAAAATTAAAGAAAGGTCCTCTTGATGAACCCAGATTTGACCAAGAACTTTGTCATTTCTCTGTGTTGCCAACATGGAAAACCCACATCCCCCTTTTTCTGCATTTTCAACATGACATTGTGCTGTACTCGAACATTTATTCATGCTTATTCCAGATCGTTGATCAGGGGACTAGGTAGAACTACTTGCCTAGATAAAAACCCTTTCCCCTACTAAACGAGCTCGTACCCCCGATCTTCCGAAGGCGAGCTTTTCCGCTGGTCTTAAAGGAAACAGAACTTAGGTGTTTCTCGTCTAGTATGATGACGTCAATGTTTTGCACAAGGTTGCCTCCAAAGCCATCTGTTCTGAAATGTACATAAATGCTGCAGATACCATGTAAATTAATCCTATAATGAAACAGATCAGACCTTGACTTCCATCTACAAGGACGTTAAAGGGGCTTCTTTCTGTTCTTCTTTAGATAGTTTGATAGCTTTTTGTTGTTTAAATGATACTTCACGGATGAGACTTTTTGACAAGCACCATCTTCTTGTGCGTTTATGGATTCGATGTTCCAAGGCTTGTGTTCGTTGCGTTTCACATTTGAAGTCGAAACGGCTGCAGCCCCCGTCTCTCTCTGCTCACACGAGTAAAACGCGCAGTTTTTCTGCTTGCCAAAGCGGGGTTGACACACAATCTTAGATAACAATCATATTGCATACCCCACCAATAGATCGTGTGGGTCATTCAGCTCTCGCGACCTACCATGTGCATAGGGGTACTTGGGGTGAAAAAGATCTTCAATTTCACGATGGTATGCTGTTATTGCTTTTAAAGAACCGTTTTGCGAAAAGTTTGAAGTTGGGATGAAACTGATAGCTGTTTCAAATGCTGTTTAGAAAATTGCCCTCAAAATAGACCTTTCCGCTATCGGTGTTGGTGGTAGTTTTCTAAATTGCATTAATTGGTATTGGTAGATAGACAAAAACTAGCTGCAAAGCAAAGACATGCATTGCAAAGACATTTGCACTTAAATTTCTTTTATTTAATTCTTTTTTTCTTTTACGATCAGAATAATTAAAGTTCTTCTAATGACGCTGATCATTTAAAAAATATGTAAATTCTGATAAATTAAAGTTTCTTTGAGACCAAACAATTCCAGGGTGTTTTGCGAACTTGCAAAGCCTGCTGTACGGGTGACTATTACTTCCTAATTGACTCGTATTTGGTTATCGCAATCGGAAACTGTTTCGATGTATTGCCCAAGCTGCTAACAGGCCCAAGACAGCCTAGATCACTGGGCGTTACCAAATGATGAAACTGATTCGAAGGGTTGAGCCAGAACACTTGATGCTCATTGATTTTTGTAAGAAACATAACAAGACTTTAAGCATGTCCGTATCCGCTTTGCCATCACAAATCTCTGAAAGGGAAACACCTTGGAAACAAAGTCACTTGGACGTGAAATCTCTAGTCTTGTGAAGAAAAGGTGTGTGTTCTATACACTAATCTATGCTGCCAAATATCTGCAGCTTTTTAGGAAGTCGCCATCTTTTGATCGCAAATGGCCGAGCCCCATGATGCGTGCGAGTGAGTGATAAAGATAGAATAGCAATGCGACTAAGTGATGGCTGGAATACTCTAGCAATATGCAGGCGAAGAAAAAACTTGACGATGATATGAAGAAAATTTGTTTGAAATTCATTGTATGTTACATACAGGTAGCCAAGAGGATTTGGGGGCCCTGGGGGAAAGTTGAAGCACGAGGCCCCCTATTGGTGACATAAACAGTTTGGTCTTACTTTCTGAGGCCCTAGACATTCTGAGAATTTGCCCCCCTTCCCCTGCCTCTCACCCCTCTCCTTGGTACTGGCTAGAGAGCATGTGTGGTGGCAAAACGAATATATATAGGTGCTTGCAGAATAATTCGCAAGCACCTTTTTTATTACGCAGATGGAACTGGACTTTTGCTTCAGCGATGCTAACAGTTTTGTAATTAAGCACATCTTATATAATCCCTGTCTCTTTGCAACATTTTGATTGGATAACTGTTTATTTTTTCGATAGACTCCGTAAAATTCGCTGATCTAAACTGGGAAAGTAGTCAACGTGCTTGTATCGGGTAAGTACTTTTCACATTTTTCTGTTTCATGATTTTGATCAAATCCGTTGTTAGCAAATAGAGTTGTTGTTCCCATCCAGCTGAATAGTACAAAGGTTTTCCAAGTTACTCCATATTCAGCGAGTCCAAAACTTCACCCGGGGTATGACAACCTAGAAACTTTTAGATTTGCCTCCGTGTTCTTTTCAACCAGAAGCAAGGAGACAGTTATGCCTTGAATTCATACACCATGGCCGCTTTTTTCACCACAATAGCACCACAATGGCTTTTTCCTGGGCCTTTTCAAAACGTTTCGTCATCTTCTGCTGCCCACAGACAGTTGAAGTAGGCGATTATTGGGCGGGCTTGCTTTCCACCGAATCTGTTATACAAACCAATTTTTTTAAATGCAATAGATTTTTTTTATCTTGCTTCTACGCGGTACCATTTTGACTGTATGTCCACACTTTGTAGAAAGCTGCATATTTATTTTTCTGATTTTTTTCTTATTAACTCTCTCGTTTCGAGAACACCTTTTGGTAAAAGAACTATTGAGAGAATACGATTACTTTTTCACATCTGGCATTTAGTCATCTGCTTGCCCCAAAATCCCTCTTGACATTTTCTGACACGCCCGTTCACTTTCTGCAATGTTTGTTACAAGATGCGTGCCATGAACGGTCCCTCTTGATCTTTTTGTGCCAGCCTTCAGCGCATTTCAGCTGTCCTAAAGATTCACCTGCAAGTTCATACTTCGTCATCTTAGAGATATTTTTATAAACATTAGAGATTTCCAATTAAACTTCATCGCAGGAAAATTACAGGCGTAGCGGGAAAACGTGGGATGATTTTCAAATATTCTTAATGATATTATCTTTTGGACCTTGATACTCTAGAACACTGTAATGCCGATATTTCAAGTGCAGGTATGGTCTGAGTATTTATCCGCCCTTCCTTCAACATTCCCAAGGGACTCATTCTATCATTCTGACCTGTTTTCATGCAAAGCGCAGTCGTGTTTTTAACATTGGGTAAATATATTTCACAGACTCTGAAAGATGACAATGTAGCCTAATCGTGCATGCTTTATTCCAATGCGCTTGTCAGTTGACTTAAGCACTCCACACTTCACGTTGCTGCAGCTATGAAACTATAACAAAGAGTCTCGTTTATTGCTGAAATTATTATCAGCTTGTATCGCTCGCCTTTGTAAATTCATCTTCGGACATTCATTGCAAGGAAAACAGTATTAATGATTAATGCGGTTATGAGGTGGCTATTTTCCTGATTAGGTCGTCAATATGTCTGCGTTGAACCAGAACCATATGCAATGCTCACCAAACGACAGTAATTTCTGCTTTGCTGTGCTGTGAACGAAGTTGCAGTTGTATAACTCAAGAGGCTGTAGGATCTGCAGTAGTATAACTCAAGAGGCTGTAGGATCTGCAGTAGTATAACTCAAGAGGCTGTAGGATCTGCAGTAGTATGACACAAGAGGCTGTAGGATCTGCAGTAGTATAACTCAAGAGGCTGTAGGATCTGCAGTAGTATAACTCAAGAGGCTGTAGGATCTGCAGTAGTATAACTCAAGAGGCTGTAGATCTGCAGTAGTATACACTCACAGAGGCTGTAGGATCTGCAGTAGTATAACTCAAGAGGCTGTAGGATCTGCAGTAGTATAAACTCAGAGGCTGTAGGATCTGCAGTAGTATGACACAAGAGGCTGTGGGATCTGCAGTAGTATGACACAAGAGGCTGTAGGATCTGCAGTTGTATAACTCAAGAGGCTGTAGGATCTGCAGTAGTATGACACAAGAGGCTGTAGGATCTGCAGTAGTATAACTCAAGAGGCTGTAGGATCTGCAGTAGTATAACTCAAGAGGCTGTATGATCTGCAGTAGTATGACACAAGAGGCTGTAGGATCTGCAGTAGTATGACACAAGAGGCTGTGGGATCTGCAGTAGTATGACACAAGAGGCTGTGGGATCTGCAGTAGTATGACACAAGAGGCTGTAGGATCTGCAGTAGTATAACTCAAGAGGCTGTAGGATCTGCAGTAGTATAACTCAAGAGGCATGATCGCAGTAGTATGACACAAGAGGCTGTAGGATCTGCAGTAGTATGACACAAGAGGCTGTGGGATCTGCAGTAGTATAACTCAAGAGGCTGTAGGATCTGCAGTAGTATAATCAAGAGGCTGTAGGATCTGCAGTAGTATACTCAAGAGGCTGTAGGATCTGCAGTAGTATGACACAAGAGGCTGTAGGATCTGCAGTAGTATAACTCAAGAGGCTGTAGGATCTGCAGTAGTATAACTCAAGAGGCTGTATGATCTGCAGTAGTATGACACAAGAGGCTGTAGGATCTGCAGTAGTATAACTCAAGAGGCTGTAGGATCTGCAGTAGTATAACTCAAGAGGCTGTAGGATCTGCAGTAGTATAACTCAAGAGGCTGTAGGATCTGCAGTAGTATAACTCAAGAGGCTGTAGGATCTGCAGTAGTATGACACAAGAGGCTGTGGGATCTGCAGTAGTATAACTCAAGAGGCTGTAGGATCTGCAGTAGTATGACACAAGAGGCTGTGGATCTGCAGTAGTATAACTCAAGAGGCTGTAGGATCTGCAGTAGTATAACTCAAGAGGCTGTAGATCTGCAGTAGTATGACACAAGAGGCTGTGGGATCTGCAGTAGTATGACACAAGAGGCTGTAGGATCTGCAGTAGTATGACACAAGAGGCTGTGGGATCTGCAGTAGTATGACACAAGAGGCTGTAGGATCTGCAGTAGTATAACTCAAGAGGCTGTAGGATCTGCAGTAGTATGACACAGGCTGTGGATCTGCAGTATATACTCAAGAGGCTGTAGGATCTGCAGTAGTATAACTCAAGAGGCTGTAGGATCTGCATAGTATAACTCAAGAGGCTGTAGGATCTGCAGTAGTATGACACAAGAGGCTGTGGATCTGCAGTAGTATAACTCAAGAGGCTGTAGGATCTGCAGTAGTATGACACAAGAGGCTGTGGGATCTGCAGTAGTATAACTCAAGAGGCTGTAGGATCTGCAGTAGTATAACTCAAGAGGCTGTAGGATCTGCAGTAGTATAACTCAAGAGGCTGTAGGATCTGCAGTAGTATAACTCAAGAGGCTGTAGGATCTGCAGTAGTATGACACAAGAGGCTGTAGGATCTGCAGTAGTATAACTCAAGAGGCTGTAGGATCTGCAGTAGTATAACTCAAGAGGCTGTAGGATCTGCAGTAGTATAACTCAAGAGGCTGTAGGATCTGCAGTAGTATAACTCAAGAGGCTGTAGGATCTGCAGTAGTATGACACAAGGCTGTAGGATCTGCAGTAGTATAACTCAAGAGGCTGTAGGATCTGCAGTAGTATGACACAAGAGGCTGTGGGATCTGCAGTAGTATGACACAAGAGGCTGTAGGATCTGCAGTAGTATGACACAAGAGGCTGTAGGATCTGCAGTAGTATAACTCAAGAGGCTGTAGGATCTGCAGTAGTATGACACAAGAGGCTGTAGGATCTGCAGTAGTATAACTCAAGAGGCTGTAGGATCTGCAGTAGTATGACACAAGAGGCTGTAGGATCTGCAGTAGTATAACTCAAGAGGCTGTAGGATCTGCAGTAGTATGACACAAGAGGCTGTGGGATCTGCAGTAGTATAACTCAAGAGGCTGTAGGATCTGCAGTAGTATAACTCAAGAGGCTGTAGGATCTGCAGTAGTATGACACAAGAGGCTGTGGGATCTGCAGTAGTATAACTCAAGAGGCTGTAGGATCTGCAGTAGTATGACACAAGAGGCTGTATGATCTGCAGTAGTATGACACAAGAGGCTGTAGGATCTGCAGTAGTATAACTCAAGAGGCTGTAGGATCTGCAGTAGTATGACACAAGAGGCTGTAGGATCTGCAGTAGTATAACTCAAGAGGCTGTAGGATCTGCAGTAGTACAACTCAAGAGGAGCAACTGAAAACCCAAGAATAGGCCCCCGAAGCTAAGCTTAGGTGAAAACTGTGCTTCTAGGTAGTGCTTGCTAGAGAAGAATGATGGATTGCATAATTCACGTTGCAATCTGCTGCTGCGTTTGATATTACAATGAACACCAAGTTATTTAAAGCCCTCTAATGAAAAGGTATACCCGACTGTGTTAGTCGATGTTTTGCTATCAAACAAGTTTGCGTGTGTCGCGATACATCCGTGTAGTCTATGACGTCAATAAAACTCTGCAAAGTTCGCTGGACTAAGCCTAGATGCCAGGGAATTCTTGATAACAGTTTATGTCGCATGAAGGTCATCTTAACGAAGTTAAAGGTCATTGTGATGTTGCTACCAGCGTGTTGAATATATGCAATACACAACACGCATGGCGTTGTTTAAGAGTCCCCTGTGCAAGTATCTTCCCTGAAACGGTTAATTTTAAAACCAATGTCAGCGTTTGCCTTAAAAAATTTATCCAAACTCTTGTTTTGCTTATATTTCAGCACTGAAAAAGCTTTAAAAACTTTGAACAAAACTATTTAGGTATCAAAGATTTTATAAATCAATCCTTGTTTTTCTCTAGCAAGCTATTTCTTTTGAGCAAGCGCTTTTCAAGGTGCCAGCCGTGATTGCGTCTTACAATGTTTTGCGTACGACTGAAATAAAAGCGTTGCAAAAACACTATCGAACAAAGGCCTCTCACAATGGGTAGCGGATTATGCAAGATACTGCATTAAGACTGTTATGTCTCCCTCAGTTTGCCTTAATTGTTTGACGTTCTCATTTTCTGCTTCGTTAGAAGAAAATAAAATCTTCTTGCGCACTCGTTGGGCTTAAAGGCTTCTTTTCATCGTTTGAAATTTTGCCACGTTTCTTATCAGTCTCTTTGCTTTCATCTTGAGCGACAATCTAATCGAGTAGTGATGATTCAAAGTGGCAAGCATGCTCGCAGAACTCTTCAGGAACACGCTGTTGTATTTAGAGATATCCCATCATTGACATTCGCACACACGCTGTACTCACAGTGCTAAGCACAGAATCAGTATCAGTTTTCAAACTTTTCTAGCCTTCATTGCTTTGAGTTTTTTAAAAGTAGTTTGATATCAAATAATGTAACGCTATACGCCTTACAACGAAGCATGAATTGAAGAAAGGCAAACACCAACAATGGCAATGACGTCATAGATAATTTTCCAAGGTAAAGTCGTCGCTTTAGAACATGTCTCGACTTTTGATCAATTTTTTTGATGCCTACCTTGCCTTCTTGTGCACTAGCTGTGGGTGCATAGATCTGAGCATGTGTTGTGAACTATCATCTCAGTGGCAAACAGTGGATCTTCTATATTTCGAGGAGTGTTTCATAGGTTGAGGGTTATCATTACTATGATTCCTTGAAATGTCGCCTCAGGGCTCGGTCTTCTTATGCAAGGAGTAAACGTGCGTTACATCATTTGTGAGCATTTGTTTGATCGTACAAAGGTATTCATCGCCCACTCACTCTATTTGGATACAGGCCAGAATTTTGCCTTTATAGCTATGATAAATCGTCTGCATGATTAGCCTATGAAATCATAACATGACTCGTGCAACTCGTGGTTTATCTAGAAAGTGTCTTCTTATGCGCGTGGTTAGCATGGGCTAAGTCATGCGTTATCAAATTTTCAGTTAAATTACTCATCCTGTCCCATGGAAACAAGCGATCGTGCAGAAAATGAAAACAGTAGATAAAGATTTGCATTGAATCGATTCTCTAACTTTTGAAAAGTTTATCTGAAATTCGAATCTTCAAGTCCTGTGCACCTTTCTCTTAAACAGTTGGAAGTCTTGAAGTGGTTTTTCCCGCCTGATGAATTTCTATGTTTGAACAGATCACCAACATAGGGCTGAGAAGCGAACCTTGCGGAGTACCCTAAGCTCTCTTGATACTCCGAGTTTAACGCGTCATCTGATAATCGAACAATCGCCAGTTGACAGACACGTTGACACATGAATCGTCAGGTTCGTTGTACCGAAAACGCTGCATGCACAAAACTGAGTGTTTCAAGATAGCGAGCTATTTAAAGGGCATGGAAGTACGTGCAAGTGGCTCCGAGACAGCAAGCGCAAACTGCCAATCAAACACCGACCAATCAAAAGTGTCCATCTACCATTTCACGTGGTAACTTTCACTGTATATTGCGCACGATATGCTCGCGAATCAACTTCACGTGCTCAGTTACGATGTGCCTGCGTAGGCCCCGCGCTACGTGCTACGTATATGTTTGTCCGTATGTTAACGCTCGGCACCGGGTTTTCCATAAATTTTCCATAAATGTATTATGAGCATCTGTGGAGTTATATGCAAAGGTAGATGGCCTTCCTCTAAATTTGATTTTTGAGACATGGGTTGTTGGTTCTAATGAAAGATATCAAATAGCTGGTAAGTGAGCAAGGTTTTCGCCCGTGCTGGTTGGCTCTCTCTTCACAGTATATCTTAGGAATCTTGAGTAGAGTCAAGGGTCCTTCATCTCTCTAAGTTCAATACACAATTACTTAGCTTGCTTTTGCATAACGTGGAGACAGTCTAACTGACATGTACATTAATGCAAGTACATCAGTGCAAATACTTGTTACAAAGTCTGTAGCTGATGGATTTCTCATCAGCTCGCCACCCTTTGCATCTGCACAGACGTGTTTTATTCTTGATCAACCAACGACCTTGTTTATCCTCCCTGCTTGCAGTATTGGCCATTAGAATAACACAAAACTGACCACACTTTCCAGGGTTCACCGTATTGTTTACAGCTGCTTTCAGGGATTTCACCGTAGGCTACGTCTTTTGGAATTAATCGGCTAATTGGAATGATCTTTAAGGCTGGCATTGATAAGAAAAGCAAACTGATCCGAAGCAATATGCAATAAGAGTTTCCTTATTAATGAAAAATCGCTTGTTCTCGAGAAATGCTGGAGGAGATGAGTGCTCACGGGTCACAAGTCACGTGAACTGCGTCCTCGCGAAACTAGCGAATCCGGTGAATCCAACGCCGAGGCGGTTCGCTGGTTTCTGTTGATGATTTCAGGGTCTGGATCAGACTGCCTGCTCACGTCTCTACTCTGGCGAGACTTGATGCTCACGACAGTTGTCAGGTGAGACTGCGTTTTCACGACTGTTGTCGGGTGAGACTGTGGGCTCATGACTTACATTTGGGTGAGACTGCATGCCCACTACTTTCTTTCGGATGGAACTTAATGCATGTGACCTTTTTCGGATGAGACTGCATGCCCACGACAGTTTTCAGGTGAGACTGCATGCTCACGACAGTTTTCAGGTGAGACTGCATGCCCACGACAGTTTTCAGGTGAGACTGCATGCTCACGACTTTCATTCGGATGAGACTAGATACTCACAACATTTCCCGGATGACTCTGCATTTTTAGACATTTTCTTCAAGTACTGGATTTATACGACACTTATTTCCACGGCACTTCATTCCACCACTTTCACTCGAATTATACTGTCATCAGCTGACTTTCCCAGCACTGACATCAACATGACAATGCATATCAAATGTCTTGCCAGCCTCATACCATTATCTTCGTGTTTGAGATTGATTCCTCTGTATCTTTTGATTGAATAAACAGTTGAGATGAACATATAAAGTTTCCTTAAAACATATTCTGGCAGGCTCAACAACTTCAGAATGGTCGAACCATTTCCTCACCCCTACTAGAACTGATCCAGCTATATTTTCACATAATTCAGAAACCCGTAGTTTGTTAAAAATGAGACGATATCCATGTAACCTTTTCTATTTCACCAGACTTTTTAAACACACCTGGAGTTTGCTTGGACACATTCTGTTAGTCCTAGTCCACGATTGTCCCCTCTCAATGCACCCATTTTCATCAAATATTCTCTCTCTTACGAATCCTCTTTCAATAATTTGCCAAATGCCAAATTTCCCATGGTTTGACCTAAATATTACGTTTCTCTCGCGGCAAATCCATTTGAATTTAAATTGATTTACCGTTTTTCCAATTCCATTTTGATATTCCATCAAAGAAAGGTTGCAGGCGTATAGAAGTGCACTGCAAATTAAATTAACTGAGCTTCCACATTATGAAATGAGGATCATGTTTTGTGGGACCAAACAAATGGTATGAGTTGCCCACGGTCTTCTACGTTTCCCACGGACTTCTACATTCTCTGCCAAAAGTAGTTGGAACACCGTGAGATTTTTTTGATTTTGCGACCCCCGTTCTGATTCCGTCTCTCCTTGGTAGCTGCAACCCCCTGCCCCCTTAAACAATGTTGCATCTTTAGGGGAAGGACATGGGTACATGAGAATACTTCACTTTTGTTTTTAGGATTATTCACTTTCGCGCTACGCAACATTGTTTGCGGGGCGAGGGGATTTGGCAACTTGCACGATGCGTATAGTATGGCAAGTGTTGCAAGACTTTTGGCAGAGATTGTACGCTACGCAACAGTGCCTTGAAGGTCGTTTCTTCTGTTGCCATCATCCAGCCGGCCAACAATAGAGACCTAGTCACAGTGTGATGGTATTCCTTTGGGTCCTCTCTTTTCAAGACTCGTAGGAGGCTGCTATTTACGGCTCACTCCGTTTATGGCCTAATCACAGGCCGGTATTCTATTAGATGGTGTGAAGGAAATTGCTTTCATTCGAGTCCACCCGAGGGTCGTAAACTGCTCTCTTCGCACTCATGCGAAGGATCTTTTGCAGTCAGAGATTAATCATAAATAAAAACCAGGGCTTTGGTTGTTGGTGTAACGAGGATCGTGTAGCGAGGATGATCAAGTTTTCTTATCAGATGCAGTCTTGTTGTTTAAAAACTGTAACGTGTCCACTAGTTCTATCATCGGACAAAATGGGACATTCTGCTGAGGACAATCAAAGCGACGATACAACATCTGCCTAGCTCGCAAAGTAAGTTCGATTCCGGCATTTTGTTGGCTGGGGAGCCAATCAAAGATTACGTCACCACCTCCCTCGGTCTTTAATGGCGAAGTTCATTCACATCTGTAAGTCGTACACCTTGTGCTCTTTCTGTCCTTCAAATGTATCGGGTTGGCTTTGAATCAATCAAGTTTTAATGCTTATTGGCCGTTGCTGCTTGCAGAGAGACGTCTATCGCTAGCAAAACTGGTGAACCAAAATAGCACCAGTCCAATAATTGGTGCCGTAATGTCTCTTAGCTTGTTGGATAAGATTAAGAGCTTGCGGAATCAAACGAAAATGCTTCATTATAAGCGGGCTAGGTGAAGTGGTTTGACTGGTGCCTGCGAATACTTGATAAAGTTTTGTTTTTCTCTAAAAGAAGCCAAAATAACACTAATCTGGTTTATGGGCTCGTTTTGAAAAGGTGGGCTCCATGGCAAGACCAGTGAATTGGTACGAGCCTTCAATCCTGCTTTCGGTATGTTTGAAGTTGGTTAAACATTTGGCAAGCTTTTATTTGACTGAATCATTATTCATGCAGCTCTCTTTTAGTTGTTTACAAAAATCAGTGTTGCAATCTTAAGTGTCTCTTCAGTAACTGGGTTTGTAAAGAATGTTCAGATAGTAATTCTTAAGTCAGTCTTTTTATATCGTGATTGGTAGTGATAACTAATTTAGAAAATGACAATAAATTGACCAACTCTTTCCAAGCCCAAGCTGGCTCAAAATGAAATCTAATCTAATTCAGCTTTTTGCCATTAACATTGATGATAACTGATATGAAAATTTCTGGTACTGTTTATTCAATGAATATCTGTATTTATCAAGTTGCTGAGTGCTTAGAAATTCATCTCACGTACATGTCAAGATAATATAGAGTCCCTGTTTCTGATTGGTCTGTCTAGCATTATTACTTCTAGAAAATCATTGAAAATTCGCAGTGCATCGTTGTGAGGGATTTTAAAAATTAGGTTTGAGGGTCCCCTTTTGTGAACTGGGTTATCAGCATGGCCAAAGTGGAAAGAATAATACATCAGCTTCTGTCGTGTGCTCATTAGAATAAGTAGCACATGTTAGCATCTGTCCATCTACAGAGGGATGAGTATGGATTATTCCAGCGATGTCAGATATTTCGCAGCAGTAGGCCGTGATATCATTTAATCAGTAATTGTATTAAATGTTCAGCGTGAAAATCTCATCGAAGCTGGATACGATTGTTTCAAGTAATTCGTTATCTCGACAATTAAGTCCAACCACACACAATCTATTTCCCCATTGTGTTACATTTGCTACCCGAGCAGGCTGCAGAATCGTTTACGATGCGCATTGCAAGAGGCACATAGGCGTTGGCAGCTTGGGTTTCTTTGTGGGTGGTGCCTCTTGCAAGAACGTATTGGTCAGTCTACAAGGTCAAAGGGTCACAAGGTCATGTTACATGTTAATAATGACCTATTGATATTCGTTATATTATTAATTGTAGCTGATTATTTTATCGAATATCAAGCGAGATCAGCGAGTGTATGTAATATTTGTTTAATTAGTTTTTAGCTCAGAATTTTTCCAGCTGTTCCGTCTTAGCCCTTCCCTTGGAAAGTCTTCCATATCTACTGATACTTTTATTTGTATAATTAGCCAAGTTAATTGCAATGAAAGCAGACTTTCATTACATAGCCATTGTCGTTAAGAAAGACAAGAAACACCAGACTTTAGAGCTTTAAATGTTGTCTGAGAATTTGGAAATTCCCCGTATCATCTCGCAGATCAATTATAGAGCAAAAGATTTTCTGGCTCTTAAATGAGAGTTAACAGACGCAACTCGTGTAACTGACACAGGAGAAGTGGGTGGGGTGAGAGATGATATTCTGCGTAATTTTTCTTGATATCCTCGTTGGCAAATGGCCTGCGGTCCTTTGTTATTGGCAAATAGCTTTTTGATAACCGCCATGACTCACACAAAGAACATCAATTTCAGTTTCGTTAACAATTTCACAAACATCCAATTAATTTCATTTTGAATATATCCATCGAAACCAATAGTTCCCATAGCTATTGAAAAAGTTTACAAGAAAAACCCTTGTGAAACTTTGAAACAACTAGAGGCAACAATTTTGCTTGACTTGCAGTAATCACCAGGTTAGCCTACCCAGAACACTAATGATGCGTAATTTCACTTTAAAGCCTCCAGAGTTCTTAAGTCACTATGGTTAAAGCTAAATTAGGTATGGGCAATTTTGTCGTGCCCTAAGCGAGATTAGTTAGAAATGAAAAGCAGATTAGATATTTAATAGCATGTTTGGTCAACCTAGTTACCAAACATCTGGTGCGAAAACTATTTACTTTGTAACCGGGCAGAAGCACTGTGATGATAGTCGAGTTTATGACCCTGTTTACACGAGACCGGTGCCAACTAGATCCGTATCCATTTGAGTTCACCAAGGTATTCTGTTCACACGAGACCTGCCTAACCGTACTAATTTGTGACCACCTAGCCGTACTTATTTGAGTTCACATACGAAAGTGTACTCGTTTGTAGCCCGTCTCGTGTAAACACTTGAAACTGGATCTTTTGAGTACGTTGAGGTCACTGGCCAATGAGAATACTGCAAAAAATCATGTGATTTTTACTCTGTGTTTTGTCAGGTTGCAGCAACCAGCAACTTGATTCATCTATATTCCAGTCTAGTTTTGTCTATCTATTTAATTTTACATCCTTTGGTCAAGAAACAGCAAGTGGTTGTTGCAATTGCTCAATTTTCTTTCACTGTTGGTTCTGACGTCATGCCAATCATCCTCCAATGACGAGTCTCGGATTATCCATGTCATTCGATCGTGTGTATTCCTCTTACCACAACCTTGCTTCGTTCTTCGTCATTTTTACTTGCATTCTCCATTTCATTCACAATGCTAAGAGCAGCTGCTATAAATCAAGGACTTGTCTCACGAAAAGTAGTAAAACTATTATTAACAATATGAGATTTCTTAGAAATTAAAATCAAAGTAATTACATCCGTACTTGAATCTCATAATAAGAGTTATCATTTTTCCATTCAATTTCGCAAATGAAAGTAGAACTTCTTGGTGGATATCAATGCTGTGCTATATGTAAACAAGACCCTGACTGGGATTAGCTCAATCTAAACACAATGTTTAGGCCTTGCGGGCAGAGTCCTTTGATGTTCTATCAAGGCACGGCTTTTTACTCTCAGCATATCAGTTTAGGCCGCAACATCTTGTTTGTGTTTGCGTAGCTTTCCCATGTTTTCCGAGGCTCAAAACAAGCTTTGTGCCCCAATGGGTTTGCAGCAAGCCTCCATATCTGTCATGACAGGCCATCCCTTTGCATAGTGCGCTCGATTGGGATCATAATCTTGGATCAGGAGATTCCTTCAAGGCGTCACTTAACCGAAGAAGCATCGGCGTTGGTTTCTTAGGCAAAGGATTCTGAAACGTAATTCAAGCCACGTATACGGTTTCAGTGTTTTCATTGATCAATTGAACTAAGCTGACCTGCGGGTGTCAAAGAAAACCTGGCTAAGTCACCTTGGGACACCGCATATTGTGCCATGATCTGACCATTTAATCGAAGATGTCCCTGTTGTTATGATGGTCGGACTGTGCCACTCAGCAGACATTACTGCTGTTCTGGCCATACGTTGTATTCTTATACATTTGCGTTCATTTGTTTACATAAACGAGGCAGCCAATTTCGTAAATCAAAAAATATGAAAATGCCATTCTGCTTTGATTGCCGAGACTTCTGTAGTTGTGCTCTCCGTTATGGACCAGGTCTGGATTAATGTTCGTATTTCAAATGGCCGCCAACCAGCTTCCATGCACCTAATTAGTCACGCGGTTAGCTACCCCTTGCTAAAAATTGTTCCTTTTCAAGTTGTTGTTGCTGTTTAGTTTTTACACAGTGTCTTTTTTCGCAACCGTAGATAAGGGGGCAGTGGGCAAACTTCGATGCAAAATGAACCCAAAGAAAGAAACAAGAATGTGTTAAGTTGCAAAAGAATTGGGGCTATGGTCCACTTGGTCTCCTCGTCACTACGATTGCTCCAGTTGTCTTTCTCTAATAGTGCCAGTGGCATCTACCTAGATCAGGACCTCCACATCGTTATCTTAATCATGCTCTCTTGTAAAAGATCTTGTCGAGTAAGCGGCAACTATAATCACTCTTGGTTAACCTCAGCTACCAACCTCTCACAGGAACATCATCTGTAACTGATAGCCTCTGACCTGCAATAACCATGGGCAGTTTGTGAGGAGGAAATGAAATGGCAATGACATACGCGGTACTGCAATAAGCTGATTGGTAATATGGCCTAAATTGGAAAGATGTTTTCATGAAAAGGCGCTTCTGAACACTTAAAAAGTTTTCAGAAGCAAAAAGATGGGATGTTTTGCTATCAGCTTGCTAGGACACTTATTAGAGTTGTTGATGTACCATAAACAGCTTTTGAAGGCAGCGACAAGTGCGGGTGCAATAGGATTCCAGAGTATCTCAGAGTTTTCTGCTGGAGATAGTCTTGTTTTCCCTCACTGATCTTTAATCCTCGGCAACTTTAGGAAGGCTCTGATTTTAGCCTTGATTCAGTTTCCAGGGCAAATGCTACATCGCCTGCTTAGCTTTAAAAAGATAGGCGACAAAGAGGCTTTGGATTCGTTTGCTTTCCGACATTTGAATAAATTTTATTTTTATTGTATTTATTCTTGCTTGCACCAAGACACTTGAATACTTCGATTGACGTATTTGCCGCCCATTCATCGAATACATCGATTGGATTTGCCGTTTCTTTGTGCCCTTCTGCATGACACTAACAGCTATTTCATAATCAGCATGGCTACATTCGATTGCATTCTTCCTGTTGTTATATGTACCTGCTTTCATATTGATTAAACACCTACACCACCCCCTCCCCTCTTTCGAATCAAATGGCTTTTCATAACATTGCTTGCTTGGTTTCCCGGAACACACTTTGAAAATACCTGTCTTGAAAATGAGGAAACTAAACAGAGCATGTGACATTTGTTGAGGTGTGACTTCTTGGTGCGGAAAATCTTGACCTTTTCGTGGTGTCAATAGTGACTAAAGAAGGACTTGTGACGGAATGTGCCTTCCATTTTCACATTTTCCCGGAATTTCCCTGGAAAATTCCACGAAGGTCATACCCACCAGCATATTAAACGTGTAATGGGGTCCACCTCTGCACTGCAGCAGCATAATTGATACTGATATTGTTTTTAAAATGCGCACATTGCTGGAATAAAGGCAAACACATAACAGCAATCTTAGTGTACCTGTGATGTAATCGTATTATGGATCATATGATCGTCAAGAAACTCCTATGATCATTTGAGTCTCCTTGTTTTGGAACTAAAAGCAATAATATTTAATATTCTGCAACAAATCGTGCTTCCTTGAATGCAGCATCGAAAGTCACCAATAAAAGGCTTTTGAGGTGGGTTAACGAAGCACGTGTTTTTTATGGGTGTGACTGTGGGTATGGTTGAATTTGGAGGATGTGGGTGTAGGGTGTGCGGGTGGATCTCAGAGTGGGTGTAGCGTTGTGGCTGAGTCATTTTGCCTCCCCATTGTACGTTCCAGATTAAGCATAGTTCCGGTTTTGTTTTTCTACTTAACTGTCGGTTAGTGTCAAGTAACGGTGGCCTCTCATGAGCATGCTTTCAAAACGAGGCAAAGCCACATTTAACCAGCTCGCAACCAGCCATCCACTGATCGCTCACTCGATGTTTCTATGCGCAGGAAGGACGTGCATGCAGAGACGGGAAATGATCTGGTTTTGCGGAGGCTAATGAGAATCACTCCAAAGGGTGGGTCGACCTTCAATAACTGCAGTTTAATAACAAAAGAGGATTTTTGGTAAGTGAAAGTTTTCTCGTAACATGACACCTCAATATCGAATAGATCGATTTTTATGTTTGCTTATTGTTTAGAAGACAAACAGTTATATCGCTGTTCATCAAATCATATAACTCGACTAGAGGCAGCGAAATTTACACGATGAATTGTATCTCTTTAAAACCGGCCTACTTCAGCCCTAAACTTAATCACAGTAGTTGCTAGCAGAAAGAGACTTGACTGGACGAAGTTTACAGTTATCTGAGGTCTATTATATTTGGCAAACGTGATCATCATTTCTCAGGTAAGTACATCGATTTGGGTGCTTTTGTTAACGAGGCTACCCACAAATCGACGATAAAGAAAGTGTTGACGTGTATTTCACGTCGTTCCTTCGGTTCGATAGGAAAATTAATCGACCGATACAATTTGCAAGCCAACTTGCACTTTGTTTTGTTTTTGTGTTCCGTTGTATAATTATACGATTCATCAATTAATGTCTTAACGATTTGAAGTAAAGCTCTTATGGCGCAAAGTAAAATACTGTAAAACTTCATTTGATTCGGAATGTCTATTTCGTTGTTAAATGTATTGTTTTTTCAAAGACTTTGTTTTGAAATATTTCATTGTATTGTTTTTGTTGTTATGTTAACTTACGTTATGTTACGTTACGTCTTTTGTTATGTTATGTTTCATTTTATGTTATGTTAACTTGCGTTACGTTTTGTTATGTTTTGTTGTGTCATGTTAACATATGTTATGTTATGTTATGTCATGTTAACTTTTATTATGTTATGTTACGTTGCGTTATGTTACGTTTTGTTATGTTACGTTTTGTTTTGTCATGTCATGTTAACTTACGTTGCGTTATGTTAACTTACGTTACGTTATGTTATGTTATGTATGTTGGTCTATGTTATGTTAACTTGCGTTACGTTTTGTTATGTTTTGTTGTGTCATGTTAACATATGTTATGTTATGTTATGTCATGTTAACTTTTATTATGTTATGTTACGTTGCGTTATGTTACGTTTTGTTATGTTACGTTTTGTTTTGTCATGTCATGTTAACTTACGTTGCGTTATGTTACTTTATGTTATGTTATGTTCTGTTATATTTTATTATGTTAACTTACGTTACGTTATGTTACAATGTCTCGTGCTATGTCACTTATCCTGCTGTGGTCGTAGAGGCGCTGCATCATTCAATCTTGGGCTTAAACCCGTCTTCTCAACCGTCTTCCTTCCAAGTCATCTTCAGCGACCCTTTCGTCTGTCGCACAGCCATTTCCGTTCGAAATACACCATACACGCATGTGAGTAGCACAGAACCCTAACAATCTGTTTACGATGCAGATATCTTTACCTTGCCGGACTGTTACCCAAGCTCCACGTGCTGCTATCAATACTGGAGTAGACTGTCAGTTGCTGTTCAAGATGGCCAAACTGGTCGTATTTTTTATATTCTCACTAAAACCACTTCATGTCTTTTTATCAAACAAAACCACCGCTGCTGATATCTCCAGCAATGGTCCCTCCATCCTTACACCGGATGCTATCCATTCTCACGGGTCTCCAAGGTTTGAGACCGATGAACTGCAGTCATAGCGTTTGAGCCAAGCTTAAACGAGAACTGGCCTCCAAAGGCTCATGCTGTTTGACTAACATGGAATATTTCGATCGCAAAAGGTTAGATATTTTGTGAAGGGATCGTGAAAAAAAGAAAGGATCTCATCACACCTAAAAGTTATACAGTGGTTTTCACCCTGTTAACCATAAGAGATCACTACATATATTAAGAAGGGTCGTAGCTTTTCGAGAAAGCAAATGTAGTCGACTTGATAGCAACTGGAGGGACATTTAGGTGACACTGTCATTCGCCCCATTTCCCACCCCAACCAAGCAAAGCAGTGGAACTTGAAGTGTCACTGTAAGTCGATCTGCTGTGTTTTGAGGATTAGCTGTAACCTTCACGCCTTGGATTCGAATTTCCTATATCCACTTCCTCTTTCAGTTTAATGTTCACTTCTTTCCTATTAAACCATTTAGAAAGACTTTTAATCGTAACTGCATCGTGTTTTATTAAGGCTTTTGGAGAAACACCTCATCCATGGGGCGTACGCAGCCCCTGAGGAGTGAGAAGGGTGTCTGAAATGTTTTCATCACCACGATCTCAGACTCTTAGAAAAGAGGGGCAACTCCCCTCTTAGAAAAGAAGGGCAACTCCCCTTTTAGGTGCATTTTGTGCGAGGCGATATTCTGTTCGCTGGTGTAATGATTATCAAAACCTTTGCTCTCAAAAGAGAGGCGAATGCAGGAATGTGACATTTTAGTCTTAGCCACCATTGAACCTTTTCCAAAAGCAGAAATAATCTAGAAAGAAACGCAAAGAACTAATTTGAATCAGACTCATTTCATCTCCCAGACACCTCGATGTCCTATTGACTGCTATTATCAGACCATGACATGTTTCTCAATAGCCAATAGAGAGTGGAGATACATTAACATTGAATTGTAAGAGTGCTTTCTAGAGGTTATCAAATCTTTAATTGACAAGTGAAACCAGAGAATTCCACGTCTTTATGTCTAACAAAATAAAATCGCATTATATCTGAACACATTTGGCGACCACAACCTAGCTGCATGGAAAGTTCTGCATCTGATGGAAACTTGTGAAATTTGACTGGACGTGCCAAATCTTTCCATCAGAAGTGGTTTACCCACGTTAAGTAGAAAAATATCGTTATCCTTTAGGTTACTAAAGTTAACATTGTTTATTCCATTAGTTCTTCCTTTTTCTTTGTCACAAGGTTCATCATCAGAAACTACGAATCTCTACCGACGTCAGCTCTCACATGATTGCAGTCCACTTAAAACAACAGTTCATTATCTGCACTGAACTCCGTATGTTTCATAAGATTCTTGACTTTTTCTATTTAGAGACTTATCTTTTTGTGCTGTCAACTATGAAAGGGTTAAAATTGTGTCTAGACCAGCTTCTTCATGTGATTTCCCGACAAAGCCTGTTTCGTTTTTTTAACTGGGAGAACTAGACTGGCTGTAACCATGTTTAAGAGAGCTAGCCACCGATACCAAAAAACTCAACACGTAACTAGTCTCGACTCAGCTTCTGCTGTTAAAAACCGTAGTAGCCGTTTAAGTGTTGCTACTGGATGGTTCTCCGCTCCCCTGTTTGTCTGGTCAGATACAATGATTATTGAGGCTTAGCTCCTTATGGCGGAACAAGTTTCTCGACAATTCGCTGCTACTTGGAGTATCTTTATTCCGTATTTAATGTATTTTACTGCAAGTCCGTCTTCACTAGTCTGCTTTCACAAGAACGGCCCAAGTCGTAGAGTGAGCGTACCGAATGGAAGTTTGCGAATGTGACTGTTTGGAGAAAGCCTTGTGATAATCAAAGCCTTGCTGCTATACCAGGGCTACGTAATGCGCATGGAAGTTTTGAAGGTAGATACAGACAGAAACTTTATACCGGTACAGAATAAGAATAGGCAGAAGAGACACTTGTCCATTTAATTGTTAAGAAATGTCTTACACGCATGCCAACTTGAAAACGGAGTTAACTAGGCCCATCGCCCTCGTAATCGCTATTGTGGTATCAGCGCGAAACGAGGTTAGCCATGTCAAACTACAGTATTCTGGCAAAGAAGCCCTTCAAAGGGTGTCTATGAGAGTTTTCCCTCTGCCCTTTCCCTTTTCTGTGATACAGAGGTGGCGTTTCAGTTGATGATTGATGTTATATACTGTCACATGGCGTGTGCATTAATGATATCCAATTGCCTGCCACCATTTGACACCCAGTTCCCCTCTCCCCCTCCTGATTTATTCCAGATATAGAATTACGAGCAACTACAGGTAATGTGCATTACAGGGATCTTCCAACATTGTAGATGCACCCCTATGTGATATATTTATCATCCAGGCATCTCCCAGCGTTAATCTACTATCAGCTACTATAGATGCAGCATAACTAAATTTCTATTAAAATCGGACCAAAGTGACAAGATAGATCTTTCTTAATAATGAAAACAGGCAATAGCAGAACGTCAAAATATATATTAGCGAATTTGCATCAATTGTACGGTCAATTTAGCCTTGAGTGGTTCTTCGTTCCATTCAATAAACATACGAATACCACGATAGATTGTGATTGCAGCAAATGTATTAAAACAATGTTATATCGTTCAAAGCTAGTCCTTCTAATTACAGGTACATAATCTGTGTTTGTTTCTGCGAACCATACTTATCAGAGTTTTGAGAGAATACCATAACAGTGTGTCAATATATGGATTATCTTTACCAAACATTATGCATAGGTTGTTCGGAGAATACACGTGCTTCTGTTTTGATAAAATAGTATACCGTGAGGGATGGTAAGAAGTAGAGAAATCAGAATGATAGCCTTTACAATGGCAGTGTCCAAGATCCCAGGTGTAGGATTTCCTCTGCAAATAGGTTGATTTCGTCATTGTGAAGGAGAAATTGTAGGTAGCTCGCCAGGTCAAAGGGCCTTTCCTACTCTCTTCGCTTTCTTGATTTTCGGCGTCTTGATTGACCTTACTTTCGCTTGAAGATCTCGCGCGTCTGCCATGACAGTGACGCATTTCGTTTGTTTTGATCCACTGTTCTACGAGCCAGTCATTCGACCTATTCCATGTGCAAGGTAGTCCGCAGTGCATTCTGGGTGACAGTCCATCGAATTCCTTTTCCCTTCATGTTGTTAGGCCAGATAGCGGCCAATGCGAAGCACCCGCGTATATGTTATGTTTTTAACCCTGGTAGCCATTGACTCAGTACGGCAAAGGTGACGTTACCACCTTATTGTTATTGCATAACCCTGCGCACACAAAGGATTTTTGTCGTTAAAGACGAAGATTTTTGACTTGCACTGCGAAAGATTGCTGTGTGCGGGGCCAAAATTTTTTTAAAAAAAAATTTCTTTCTCTTTTGAAATAATCTTTGAGATCAAACCTGTTTGATATTTTCCTGGGTGTTTTGCGGCTATAGACAAAATCATGCTCTGATGCTCTGTGCAGAGTCAAAAGAATGGTCTCTTTCCCGCCAAAAAACTGGCCCTCCAGGAGCCCTTTTCTCTGTCCCGCCAAAAATGATATCCAAAGGAGTAGGACGCCATGGAGAATTTGGAAGCAGAAGTTGGCTTGTGGACAACAAGTGGATAAGGGAAGCTTCGCGACTTGTTGCAGGAACGAAATTTCCCCTACAGTTGCATTTACACTTGAAGTCACTGTTGAGGGAAAATGTAAAAATCAAAAGCTTTTTGCCACAGGAGTCTTGTCACGTGATCTGGAGTCTGTGTGGTGTGGTATACACGCTTTTTTACAAGGAACCTACCTCAAGGCCTAGTTCCAAAAGTTCCTTATTCCTAGACCTCAAATCATAACATTTTAGTACCAAAAGTTCCTTAAAAGTTCCTTAAGTTCTCACTTTCGGTTCTTTGACAACAATAAGCCTTAACACTTAGTGGAGAGAGGGGCGTTATGCGGAAACTTCTCAATGAAGCACTTGACACACGAATAGCAAACATTTCATTTTTAGTGGTATAAGCTCTTTAAATATTTCGGCCTTCTACATGTAGGTTCCTTATAAAGTGGTTCCTTACAATAAAAAAGGCGTGTGTATTGTCCTTCTTGGCAAGGCGGGATTCTAGAGTGGTGCTTCGGCATCAACTATTATTCGTGGTCAACTATTATTTGGCACAGGGTTCCTCGTATCAGTTTCGCTGAACTGCACGTTTCAGAACTTTGCAATGCTCTCTTCAGATGTACACCTTTGCCATTGCACTTTTTGTGTAGAGTTCTATCAAATTGTGTTTGTCGGTTCAATATTTTGTTCAAGGCTGACTAATAGTGTGTGAGAAAAGCAAAGTTGCTCGACATTTTCAATTTGATGTTCATGAAAGAAACTACCGTCCTTTTGATCTAAATATAATGGTCTCAAAATAAGTTTCTTTGTGTCTGATATTTTCAAGACAAGTACGAGACACCTGGTCGCTAAAGATGAATACAAATGAAACCACATTTATTGATAAAACAAGCTTTTTGTTGCGAGGCCCTAAGGAACTGAGTGACTAAATACCGCCATTGTGGTTATTTTTTTGCCACTGATGTAACACTCGCTATCTCAGAGAGTAAGAATTTTTAGTTAATGCAATTGGAAGATTAACCCACGGTGTTCGTGAAAAAGACGTGTGCTGATTGTAAAAGAGAAATGAAACATGCACATTCTTATCTTTATATTATCTTATCATGTCATATACGTCACAATGTTAAAGCGAAATGGCTAGAGGTGGGAAAAGTACCAGCTTCCCACTGCCGCTACAGGGTCAGACCATTCTATCTTACGGAGGAGGCACCTCTCTCCTAAGTGTACACTGCCTATCTTGAATGCGTGAACAATTGCTGAGAGTCGAACATATGAGCGTATATCATTTTGTTCCAAGCGAGTTCATTCTAGATTTTAGTTGTTAAAAGCTAGCATGCATCGCTAAAAAAGAATGCCATTTTTCCTATCCAATTAGTTTTGCTACCTGGTGGTAACTGCTTTTAACCACGAGTATCTAATCGCATTTAATTGCTTTAGCAATTGCTCAATTTGGTTTCAACGCATTATCACCTCTCTAAATGAACAAGATGAATGCCAAGGTTATTTTCGCGGAAGTGAACAAAGACATATTTGTTATAATCTGCGGATACCTCTGGGCGCTAGACTTCGCTTAGCCACACTGGTTTTGCGGGAGATTGCTTTGGGGAGTGGGCACTAGATAATTACGTCAATCAGGCCTATTTATTCTGAATAACGCTCGAGCCATGGGAGGCCCAATGCGCTGTGAACAACCAAAGCCTCTTGTTATATCAAACTGACTCTCTTCTTTTCCTTGTCACCGTGAATTACATTTTAATTGTATTATATTCAAGTATTTTAATTGCAAGTCTCGTACTTTGGTCGACACTTGCAATTTTAATTGCTGGAAATGGAGCGACAGCAAATTTGATTCTCGTTAAGTTCGAATTTGTTGATATCGGATCTAATTTCGTTAAAACAAATTTTCAGAAGCTACCGACCAAAGTGAATGGTTTTATTCAAAACTGCATTCTTCTTCTTTAATGGACATTAAAAGAGTCACGGAAAGCAATAAGCTAAAAGGGACAGAGGCCATGCCTTGGCACTTCAGCAAGAAATGCAGTGATACATTTAAGGCTTAAATGAACTTTTGCCACATCAACATACTTCTGATTCTGGATATTACCTGGCCTTGCCGACTGTGAAATTATGGCAGTATGAAAGTTTCAACATATGACTGCAATTGTGGCAGTATGAAAGTTTTGTACTGAGTGACAAAATTTGCTCACGTTTCCACTCTTTCTAAGTTTCCACCTGTGCATGATATCCCTTCTGGCCTCGATTTGAGGCTCGTCTCTTTCCGAGGCTTTCTACTTGCTGTTCTTTTTAGGACAGTGTTAGGGGGCGCCTGTATCTTCTCAAGAGAGGTATAGCGCGGGCTTTTTGAGGCTTGTCTAGTCATTCTAACTAGTGCGTCTCTTGCCACAAAAGACCATTGTGAAATGTTTCGCGCCGACACTTACTAAATTGAATAAGTTAGAGGAATGAAAAACGTAGTAAGCTTGTCTATAATTTAAGACCTTGTTTCCCGCATTTGATTGCTCCCAATCACCCCCTCTGGAATCTGTGCATGCCAGGTGAAGCTATTGAAGTTTCTCACAGTCTTGTGAAAGTCTCTTGAAACGCGGGCAACGGTCCAATTGCTTTCTACAAAGACGTCTTTGTGAAAGATGATGTCCGCCCGTTTACTTAATGACCAATCTAGGCTCGATTTTCGACTGTTATGAAACGATGTGAAAATGCTGTGTGGTGGCTGTGGACCAGAACTTTATATATTCAACCTTGCGATTCAACATTAAGGGATCCTTGTCGGGGGCATACTTATGTTGCTCTAAACAAGAATAGCACGGCAGTCTTTCGTAAACATTCTGTTCATGCGCGTGCCCCCTGTTGCGTTTTTTCTCAGGATCCTTGGAGCATAATCTCCAATAAGGCTAAGCGGATTCTTATCTGCACGACCTTCTTTTTATTGACTTAACTCCCAGAACACAATTGATGACGTAACTACGTATCGTTATCAAATTTGATTTCTTTTGTGGCTTGAATGCGGCGAGAGTTGCTCAATACTGTCCGATAACTCGCCCACTAACATGTACGGAAACTATGCTGCTCTCCAGTTTCTTGTAAATTAATTTTAATGTTGTCCCATTTCTGTGCCAATGACAAACTGTTAAGGCGCATTTGTGCCAGGCAGCTGTAATTCGACTCAAAATGACACTATTTCCATGCTTGAAATAGAAATGTTAAGGAAATGGAATAAACAAGGCTGCAAGAACACCCTTGGACGCATGACACAGGAGCGTACGCAGACTCTATGCATTTTTATGCACAACATTTGTTTTCGAATGTCCTAACTAACTTGCATATACTCTCGAGAAGATCTCCAAAGTAATGTCACCAACTTTATGTAGTCGGTAATGATTGCATAACCAAATCACAATAAAATAACTTAAGTCAAATTGCAAAACCAAATGAAATTGCCAAATCAAAACAATTTTTTTTTAGATTTTTTCCATGTATATGTACGCTTGACAATGTAATCGGGCCTTTTGGTGAAATTAGGAAATCGCATTAAGAAGAATAGGCTGTGGGCGGAAGGGATAGAAAGATAATGAACCAGATAAACTATTGGATGCAACACCCTAGTGTCGTTTCTCTACATACGACCCCCAAGAATGAATGTCCCTAAATCGCACCCAACTTTTCGAACCCAGTAATTGCATCTGTACCGAAGTCGAATGATTGTTTACACTAGCAGCAGCGCTGGCCTTACTTCGACGCATTCTTGCATCTGCCGTTTGGTTGCAAATTACTGTTGTTATTGTTTGCACGCGCTCGTATGTGTTGTTTTCCCATTTCACACGACCACAGCAACAAAATATATTTGCTACATAAGGCATTGTTTCATGGAAAGGGATGGTGGAGCATTTTAGCCCGGAATGGCAAGGAGATAGAAAGCTCGCTATGTTTTAATAACTGAGCCTAAGACGATTTTTGTCGCAGGCACAATCTGTAATATTATTTAGAATGGAGAATGACCGGCGCAATGGAGCCAGGACATGTCACACTAATCTATTTGCTGTTCCATGTGCTCAGTAAACAGTGAGGTTACGTTTTCAAGGGAGTTTTTGCCATATCATGCACGACCAGTCGTTTTAGTAAACGAGCTTACTCGATCTCACCAACTGCGCTATTAATTAATCACAGAAACGGTTTCTGTTCCATTCACCCATAAAACACTGTACTACAAATCGCATTTGAACCTGCGAGAAGCTGCCAAAATGCCAGCCTCGGACGTTGCAACATAGCTACGGCCTCTGTGACTTCTCGTGCAAACCACCGGCAATTCTGATCGCCCTTTGTTCATTGAATTCAGAATGCTTAAAAGATTGAGTCGGCTGTGCTCTGTTTCCCATTTCCTCAAGAAACAACGCTTCTCCCATTGTTTTGCAAATTTTCTCAAAACGTAATGTAGTTAAACCTTTCTTATCCAAAGATTTCTATCGGGGCCTTGAGGAGAGGCAGTGAAGCGAACAATTCCTTCGCTTATATGAGGTCGGCTCTGAGTTTACGGGTGCCAGTTTTACGGTAATTCCCCAGAGGAAGGACTGTCAATTCTTCAATGAACTTGTACCTGCAGTGATTTTACTGTCCTTTGGCTTTTAGATTTGTTTACATTCGAGCTGCGAAGAAGAACATTCTACACGTGCCTGTTGAAGTTTACACGACGCTGGCTTTTCGTTTGTTTCCCAAAGGTTGTTTTGGTGAATATCGCTTGCTCCGTGGACCCTCGGCGAGAATGCTGGATTGAGGAGTGCCGATTGGCGTGATTCGTTAATCAAAGCCGATTGGCGTGAGCTTTTAGGAATTCCTTCTTTGAGCACGTGGGGCTTTAATGGCGAGCGAGATGAAATTAGGCTTCGACGAAGAGGCGCCTAGCATGGAGACCGGGATCTTGCTAGAAGGAGTGAGTGGTGCCTCCGAAGGGAAGGACTCTCGGAGCAATAGCAACGGCGACGTGAACATAGGAAGCATGAGTTTTATTCGCAAGAAAAGGCTGCTACAGAATGGCGCCTCGATCGACTCGGCCAAGCTAGAGAAACAATTACTGTTGGCAGAACGCCTACCGAAGGGCCTCACCGAAGTTCCCCGATTCATACCGACAGGAAAGAACGTAAGTTCGCCGATACTGTTCGATAATATTCATCTACATCACAAACACCTACTGGCGGACTTTTTTACGACGTGCATCGACGCGAAATGGCGGTGGATAAGTGTCCTGTTTTCGTCCAGCTTCATACTGAGCTGGCTTTTCTTTGGCACGCTCTGGTGGCTCATTTACTACTTGCGCCAGAGGTACGGCTCGAGCGCCAACTGTATTGATAATGTCGATTCTTGGACTGGGGCGTTTCTGTTTTCCCTCGAAACACAAACAACAATCGGTTACGGGGGTCGACAGGTGACCCCCGAGTGCCCAGAAGGGGTGATCCTGCTTGTCCTACAGACTATTGTCGGCTTGTTTATCACTTGCTCTATGCTGGGGTTGACCTTCGCAAAACTTTCCAGACCGAAAAACCGGGCGAATACGGTTGTTTTTTCGAACCGGGCCGTAATTACGCTGAGAGACTCGAAGCTGTGTCTTATGTTCAGAGTCGCTGACTTGCGACGCCGGAGACTGTACGACTGTAATGTTCGCGCTGTGCTTATCCACTCGAAGATCACGAAAGAGGGCGATGTGATCCCCTTTCATATGAGTGACCTATCCCTGACTATTGATTTCAAACAGACTGAGTATACGATGAGGATATTTCCCATTTTCCCCCTAAATCTCATCCACCCGATCGACGAGGAGAGCCCGCTGTTTGACATGTCCAGCCTGGACCTCTCGAGGAACCACGTCGAGGTGGCCATCATTCTGGAAGGGACCGTCCCCCATACCGGCATGGTGACGCAGGCCGTGAAATCCTACACTTCAAAGGAGATTTACTGGGGCCATCGACTCCAGGAAATGCTCAATGGGAGGTGCTTCGTCGACAACGTTTGGAGAGTGGACTTCACCCACTTCCACGCGACGTACAAGGACAACGTCACGCCGATGATATCAGCGAGGGAGCTGAGCCAGATCGACGACGAAAGCGACTCGAACGGCTACCAGACTGGGTCGAGCACGGCTTCGGCGCTCTCTGGCTACCACGGCGCGACGCTGGCGGTGCCGGAAAGCGTCATCATCGACATCGACACGCGAGGCTTCCCCGCCATCCCTGCCCTGAAGGAGACGGAGGCGTGACTATTGCGTCACTTGTGAATGGTGCAGCCGCCATTTGCAGTGACTGCATCGGAGTTGTTGTCGTAACGGCGTAATTTTTGTCGCAACAGCGTAATTATTGTCGCAACCTGTTTGGGCGAAAAGGAGGAAGAGGAGGAGGAGGAAACCGTACCTGTGTATCATCGAGTTTCGAAGGAGATTCCACGTGCCAATTGCATCGAACCCCCTTTAGTCGAAACAGCCACCTGACATGTGTTAAACTCTAAATGGTGATGCCCTCGTTTGGCAATATTACTTTTCTAATTATCCTAATTATGTTTTTTGTTAATCAATATTGCTCTCGTGATCATAAACGACGCCATTTACATGCGACGTTGTGCTTTGCAGAATTATTTTCGCTTTCGTTCAAAAGAGGTGGCAGCTAATTACGACAATGTTATCTCTGTATGTGGTCTCAGTAATTTGTTACAAAAACATCTGAAATATCATGGCCGCCCTTGCCATGCTTTTAACCCTATTAGTGAATAAAGAAGGATGACCAAAATTGGTTAAAATACTGTTTATTCTTTATAAAGCAGAAGCCCCAATTCAAGAGTCTGTGATATATGTTGAGATGAAGGGTACACCTTTGAAATGGAAAGCGCTACCCACTTGAACTGCGGATCTTGAATACCCTGTTACCCAATCTAAATGCATTTGAGATGCGCAACTCGCCTTTCGAATTATAGAGAAGCAACGGCAAGCTTGCTTTATTGTCAGCTGGATTTCTTCTCCAGTTTTCAGAGATTTTTAGCAGTTCTCGCTATTCTTCAGTATGTATCTGTATAAATACGATCGCGATGGAGAATTTTTTGTAATTGGAGTTCGTGTATTTGCATGGCAATTGATGCCTCATTTGAATGCAATTATTTTCCTGTCAATGTACGTGTTGTTTTTTATATTAGCCCTCTGCCATCTTGATATGTTTAATGGCCTAGCCGATCGTAGCTAATACCTCACGTTTGGGTGTAAAATGAGTGTTTTAGAGATGTGTTTTGCATATCGTGATTAGCTAAAGACAAACTTTACGTCGTTATATTACCGTGGTATGATGTTTATCTATTGATCTCAATCCTAATTCCCCACTTGCCCCAAATGCCTTTTACATCACATCGGCTATAGGGACTCCCAAACTGTTCTCCAACCTTGTTTTACGGTCTGGCTGCTCCAGTGTTTCTCATTTGAATATATTTTGTGAATAAATTTTTAGCCGAGTAGAAATATGTGACTGCTTTTCGCGGTATGTCTGTCTGCCTTCTCGCCCTTCGTTTTTATTTGTGCCACGCCCAGCCATATTGGCGCCAAGTATTATACGAGACTTTTCATTGGAGGATAGCTATCACATGGCAGCGTCGTCGCCCCATTACTGGTTAGTTCTATTGCGAAGCATTATCAAGAGTCGAACATCACCCTGTGTCCTCATAAGTATTCACCCATCAAAAAGAGTTCGACCTTCAGTTTAGGCGAAGGGCAGCACGCGTTCTCTTAGAGGTTCTGAATTAGCGCTCGCTGCCTCTGACTTGATTTCAACTCGAACGAGGCAAAGTTAAGAGCAGAAATAAAGTGGATGCCTTATGCTGCCTTCGCACGCCCCCGTGTTATTTACAATCGTCCACTTCGCGTTTACTGAAGACAATTTCCTCGCAAACCTTGTCGTGTTCGCGGCAACTGGTCTTTATTGCACTTTATAAGTGTAAAAATTGCATTAAACCAACAGCTGCCTGCGTTTTGCAGAAGTTCGTTTCCCTAACGCGATCAACAAGGAATGCGATTCCGAATATTGAGCGTTGGTGCGAAAAGAACTCGCAGATTGTAGGTATGAGAAGGCTAACTGGAAGTGGCTTTTTGCTCAAAGACGAATGGTTCAATTTCTGTGCCTGGCCCACTTCACTTTTCCCTAGACGTGACATGCTCTAGAACGTCCAACATATTATCTTAAATGCCGTTGGCAGTTCCATTTTCCACCATTTTCAAGTCTGTCGAAGGAATATACAACATTCTTCTACTTGTCTGTCAATTTATGCTTTAAAAATCGCCCACATGTCCCTGAGTAAATCTACGTGTAATTTTTCTAAATAGCAGAGTTATATTAATTGAATTCTCCTTAAATCATATCCTTTTATATGCCTGTTTGCCCCAAAACGTGACGATATTGTTGCCTGTGGAGGTGTCATTGTTTTTGGCATCAGCTAAGTGCAAGGATAATTGGCATCTCTGAAAGGATATGGTTGGAGGTCAGGCATTTTGTGCGATTTGGTTATATTGTTGCATGCCATTTAGAATTCGATCGAGCATTTGCTTGCTCTTCTATTATTTCTACAATTTTTCATATAGTTGAATTTCGTTTTTATATGTAAGTCGAATTATAATTGTGTAATGTCTTGAGAACAGAATTGACCTGCCTGTGTCTCAGTTTCGAAGCTCTGCTGATCCAACTTCAGCATGCAAGTTAAAGTCAACAGAGGTCGACCTACAAGTGTGGACGTTGACACGAAGACTTCTTCTCCAATTGAACTTAAACATTCAAAGCATAACATTCAACTTTATAAATCAAAACCAAATATCGGTTTTTGAGAAAGCAAATGGGAAAGGGGTTGGTCATTAAAATTTCTCTATTTTCTATTATAAAATATCTGGCCTTCTATTTTCCTACTTATGAGAACTCCTTTCTTCTTTGCCTTGAAAGTCTTTCGTGTCACGGCCTGATCATAGCACTCGTGTCTGGCGCTCTTCCTATCTGCAAAACCCCGTATCGATAGTTCTTAAGAGCATTTATCGGCTAGAAATCCCAAATCAGTGGTGAGATTTACAATTAAACCCATGCAAATCACCACCACAGTAATTAGTGCACGCAACGGAGGAGCATATCACCCTCCAAGTCACATGAAACGCTGACCTATTGCTCATCAGCTATACGTTAAACAAGGATTGCACATCATTGTTTGTCCATTGCATCAAGGGAAAGCACAATTGGCCTTTTGCACGAGTCCACAGCCCAATATCAGAGATTGAAGATTGTCAAAGAAAATGAAGCAAGGTACTTCTAGTGCCCTCAAGAAAAACAGGCTTTTCTGACTAATTGGGACACTCTTATCTCTAGTGATTGCACAACGCTCTTGTTGTTGAACCCACGACTAACATGTTTATTTTGGGTTCTGTTTTCCCTCTTATCGGTGTTTAGCTGCACACGAAGGCTCCGGTCTGTCTAGCTTGAGAAGAGCATTGTTTATGGCATTAGTGCGTCATTAGAGACTTGTTAAGGGGGCAGGGAGAGCATTGTTTGAGTCTGGATTGGCGACATTTTCAGGTGCAAGTGGTTAGTTATCTCTGCTCCTGGCACCCACGATACAATGTGGAAGCGACATGCAAAATGCCCATATATAGGAGAAATTTCCATGCAGTTTGATGCATTATCAGGCAGCGATTGTTCGAACTATGAATCAGCTACAGAGCTAGTCATAGCCGTCTAGCCATTGTCAGCCAGGTCTTTCCCAGAAACGACCATTCAACTTCGAAAATGAAGGCGGAGTTAGAAAATTGTTCTAAGTGCTTAATAGATCATATCGCACACCGTAGGCAGAAAGCGATCCCTGATTGCCAGTGCCTGATAAGTGCATCCATAGAAGGAGTAATTATTTCCAAGGCAACATGACGTGGTGATGTAAAAGGTGGGTTCAGGTACAAAGTCTATCTAGAATAGGACAAAATTGGAATGCCCTTTTGGGTGCTTTTGTTGAACTCCTGAAATCTACTTCAAAGCTGTGTGTGACAAACGGCTCGTTCGCGATCTTGCTTGCTTCTCCTTAGAACATTTTTGACCAACACGAAGGCCTTAAAGAGGATACGTGTTTCGATTTTCATGCTATCCTTGACATCTTCGAGTCACACTTCTATTCCTTTGGGTCATAATGTTCCTAATTCATGTTTTCCAATATCTGGCCCTAAGCTTTCCCACTCAAGGTCTACATATCTTCATCACATCTGTCAACTCTTTCGTAGACCTGCTTCCTAAAGTCTTCTATTTGCGAGAATAATGTGCTGGACAGGGAACTTCTGAAGTGCCCAGAGGAGCCCAGAGGTGCAAGGAATTACCCAGGCATCCAACATGTCTTGTTAAATTGTTGCAGCGCAGCCTGCAATTTCTGTAGAAGCACCTCCGTGATAAATTTTGATCAAGAGACCCCTACACAGAATAAGAAGGCGCAGAAACAGCTATTGCTTATGAGATAGCGCCAAATTATCTCCTGTTCTACCGAATTTAGGTGAGCTTCTTTACAACCATGAATGGAAAGGCGTGGTCACATGGCTTCTACGTCACAGTGGCAAAACCTTGGCTGCCATTCGATGATGGTCCGATGATTATGTTGATCTAGATGAAGTAAGTGCTATCTAGATTATTTTCAGAATCTAAAACTGCATCTCTGTTTGCTGTTTTTTCTTTGCTGCAAAGAATTGCTCTTTATTGGGTTCTCCTCCACAGCTGATGTTGTCAATGATGTGGAGGATCATTTGGAGAAAAACAGCACAAACGTTTATTCTTCTACCTCATTGCACATGCTCAGTATTTTGCATTTTACAAGAATACCTAATTTTGTATTTGAAAACATGTTTGTATAAAAATATAGCGCCAAAGTGACAGTTGTTTCGCTTTGAGAGAAAACTCAGATTAAGGAGAAACTTTTAGTCTTTGTGGAGGTTGAGCCTGGTATTATTTTTAAATTATTCTTGAGTTTTAGTAATTTTGAACGTCAGTATTCTTATAGATTTTACTCTTGTAAAAGTAAGTGTCTATACTTTCACATTAAATAGGCGTTAAGGATTTTCAGTACCTTAAAACAAAATAGCTAAAAGGAGTAGAAAGATTTGGTTTAAAAGACGATTTCGAAGTGTTTTTAGTTGCTATGAATGCTTTTAGGAACCAAGATACTTTTTACGACTTTAAGGAATCTAGCAAGTTATATTGGGGAACATAGGTTGGATGCCAAAGATTCTTGCAGACTAGTTGAGCCTTTCTATCACACTATGTACTGTCTAGATTATTTACTGAACTGGGTGTAGATACGAACCCAGAATTGAAATTCTTATGGCGTGCTTATGTCAGTGAAAAACAACAGGTCCTTCAGCCTGTGTTAAAGTAAGTCACGTAAAAGCTCGACGTAAACAATGTCACATTGACCTTCAAAGGAAGAGATATCTCCTAAGAGGCAGTCCTAGACATAGTTACACTACTTAGCAATGCATTATTCCGTCTGATCATTGATTACTTGACATGGATGCGGCTGAATTCGGTTACACGTGACTACGATTATAGGAATCACATGCTGATGCCTAAGAGACCAGAGTGTATTGATGCTAACATAAAATGTTCACTTGAAAAGTTGGTGTCGTCTGTACTCTTAATCAATCAGGTCAAATTGACCTACTCTTTGCAGCAAGAGAGCTTCTGTTCGATCGAGGGCATCATGTTCCCACCCTCAGGATACCTACTTATGCAGAGTGTTAACGCGGAAGCTTTTGTTCCTGTGTCCCAATATAATTTGCACAATTTTCTGTCGTGGGGATTATTGCGCTATCATGATTAGCCAGCTCAAAGCTCCTTAAACAGATTCCTGAATATTTAGCCATCTATTAATAACACACTCTAGTCAAAACGAGGTCATATTATAATCAGGCAACAGTGGCTCCTGCTTTTCTACTTTGCATGTTCCCCTTAGACTGTGTTGACAAAATAACTTTGGTCATTTAGCCATTTTACTAACAGCGCTCGATATCAAAAGGGAACGTCAGGGGTTGTCAGTATTTTTTCTACGCAGCATGCAATTTTGTCATACGAATACATTTTTGCAATAGCTTACAGGATTATTCAAACGCCCAGTTTGTTTACCATAGGAGTTTTGCGTGAATTTTTTTCTTAAACCTCTAAAAGATACTTCCACTAGACGTTAACTAATAAATGAAAGGGGCAATACTGTTGAGCCTGGCTACCACCTAAAGCTAAATCTTAAAGTGAATTCGAAATGACTGGTGAAAAATTAATGCGATCGAGGAAGGAAAGTTGGTTTATCAAACGCCTGTGAATCACATCGACTCTTTTCTGAATTTGAAACACTGCAGAATAGTTATCAATCGTTGAATAACATTCCTGTAAAACCGTTCGTGGCTCTTTCGTAGCTTCAAGACACATTTTAGTCAGCATGATGAATAATTGTAAAAGCGGAAGAATCTCAAGGGTTATGCTTTTGAGTTCATAAGCGAAGGATGTGGCGTGCCTAGTTCCCCCAAACTTCATGGATCATTTCTAGAACTGATTCCGAACTTGAACTGATAACTCGAAACCTCTGTATATCCCACTCACCTTGATTATTTTAAATAATTAATTATAAGTTTTGCCACTCAAAAACTTTTGACGGAATCAAAAAAGCCTAGAACCTCATTCTCACTTCAATTTAATTAAACCATTGAAAGCATGTTCTTTCTCCATTGTGTGAAGCATTGGTCTTCATTTTCCAACACTGCTCAACTTCAGATTAACACCTAGCAATTCAAACACAATCTCTGTACCCTATCATTTTTGCATTCACGTTAAATTGTTGAATGCAAAAGCAGAGCTTTCTCCGTCCAACGCTACTTTGAAATCTTCCAACAACAGCCTCGTTAGTGTTTGTAGTGCAGCCTCGCTTTTGATATTTTGTTGTTGCCATGACGATTCAATTGAGTTCGGAAACGAAAAATGGCCGCCGCAACATTGGAAGATCAACGCGGAGATTCAAATGTAATTAACGTGTTGTCAAATGGAATTGAAGATCTACAAATTAAACCAAAACAGAGCAAAAAGAAAGGAGAAAATAACAATGAATTTTTAAAGTCCTTAGAACCTGGCAGAAGAAAGCTTTCGTCAGTCGAATCACAGAGGGTTGTTTCAGTTATAGACGACTGCATTCGGAAGGTTGAAATCGTAACCCTCCTTCCGTACATTCTTGAAAATATTGAAAGGTTCTCTGTTTTACTTGGATCAGAACTTGTTGCTCACATAAAGGAATATGATATAATTGAAAACAAATGCCGAAAAACATCGAAGAAATACCGCAAAACTTTACGCGAAAACAACGAAGCAGATGTTGTTGGAAGCCAGTCTGAAGATGACACTTCGAGGCCGGAGAGCCAACTTAGTCAAGTGTCAGACTGGCTTGCCCGTGCCGAGCTGGATGAACTTCGCCAAACTGTAGACATCTTGCAAGAAAATCTGAAGGGCACCATTAAGAGCATTGTGCGCTATTTTGGCAAGAATCCATCTGCTTTGAAAGTGATAAATGCTGAAAGAAAGGAAAGAGCTTTTGAGGCGAACAATATGATTGATGGGCTCTACTCTTTAAAGGACCTTGTCTTCCTAAGACTTGTTACAAGCCCTGGAGAAGAACTTGAACGAGTGAAACAGTTTGTTGATCTCAACATCAAAGAAAGGAAAGCACAGGCAACCATCAAAAGCTGAGTACCAACCTTGGTGCTGCGGTTAAAGATAAAGACAATGAGGTATAACTAGGGATCAGTAGCCTTACTGATCATTTTTCAATTTAATTGAATTTATGTTTCCAATTCACAATTGAAGCCTCTGCTTTAATGTCAACAGATGGGAGATGGTTTACCAGGTTTTTTATCATTTTCCTGTTCAGTTTTTGCATAACTACTGTGAATGATTTTTCAGCAGGGAGCATTTGAATATTGATCCATATGAAGTCATTGGCTAAGCCTTTTTGGAGGGTAGCATTATAGAATTCCTTTGGAAATCATCAATTTTTATACTGGATTTGTGCTTACTAAGGACGACTAAAAACTTCACAATTTGTTAATTTCTATAGATAGCAATATGTTTATTTGATATTTGGCTGATAGTTCTAGCTGCTAACCTACTAAATATTGTAAGAGCCCATAGGTAGATAGTTTGTTTGGTTAATCATATAATGGACTCATTGAATACATCTCAGTTTTTAAAGCTTCAAAGATGTTTTACTTTCTCCTTGAATTTGCACAGTTTTTGTATTGTAATAAGATTAAATTATGTTGTTGCTAATTAAACTTTTCATATCACAAGATTGATCAGCTGAACGACACGATAAAGAACCTGAAAACAAGCATTCACAATGTTGAAAAGAATTCAGAAGAACAAAATCACAGAATAATTGCTGATGCTGCAAAAGCTGAGGCAGGAGAACTGAAAAATTCTGATGGAAAAAAAGCAAAACTTCAGCAAGAGATTATCCAGCTGAAGCAGACCCTTCAGAGTAACCTATCAACCCACAGGGAAAGTGAACTTGCCCTAAGAAAAGTAAGCAAAATTGTTTGTGTTGATCAAATATTCAACCTTTATCTTTGCTTTTTTATTTACTAATATCAATTACCCATCATTATTGAAAGGCAGAGTGATCCCACAAAGCTTACCAAGTATTTTAAGAGCAATTCATTAATTGGGACTAGAAACATGAATTTATTAGATGAAAAAGTTTAGGCCTATGCCATTTTTTCAGAAAATGAATTATCTAAATCCAGAGAAGTTGGTGCAAAGCATATTCTTTCTAATGATTTTTCAAACAAGTTTCATGCTGAGTATGCCATAAGAGATGATGTTCTTGTTTCTATTTGGGATAATCTTTTACAAATCAGATTGAATTTTTGCATTTAAAATTGTTTTTCCTTGTTGAAGTATAGTATCCTTTCATCTTGAAGAAATACTCTTGAAAGATGGTCTGCGTTGCTCTATGTGGATGATGAACTGTATCTCATAAGAAGGCTTGATCTCATTTTTGTATTCTTCTGATTGAACTTATAGCGAAAATATAAGATGGAAACAGAAGTTGAAAATTGGGTGCAAAAATTTGACAATGACATGGGCGAGAGACAGGTAGGCAGTTTCGCAGCCATTTGATTCTTTTTTTTATAAACTTATATGAAGTCAGAATGAGTATGGAAAGCCAAATGTAGAATTCTTTATATTGTAGTTTTAAACTTTGTAGTTTTGCCATAATCATTTTATAGAGGTCACCGCCACCTGTGACAAGGTGTTTGATATTGTGTTGGCAGTGCTATGCTCGCTGGTGGTACATAAGACACGACAGTTGTAGTTGCAATTCAGAGTTTTATTTTTTGATGACTACATGTGACAGTTAATGCGATAAATAGGCAACTGAAATTTGTTTGTGACTTATGACGTAATAACTTATGACTGAAATATGAATGACCTCCAAACAGGACGAGTTTGATGAACTGGATGCAATCTACACTGAAGAGAAGCGCCAGTTGAAAGAATTGGAAGAGAAGTTTAAAACGTTGGAGGAAGAATACACACAGATCATGGAAGAGAGAAGAATAGCCAAAGAAAGGCGTGAGGCAGCAGAAAGGGAGCTGAGATCAATGATCAAGGCTGCCACGGTGATACAGTCGTTCTGGAGGGCGTACAAAATGCGAAAGGCATTGAAAAGCAAGAAGAAGAAGGGAAAGAAGGGTAAGAAAGGTAAAGGGAGAAAAAGAAGATAGGTAATTCGTAGGTCCCCATTAAAAAGGTTACTATCAGCTTTATTATTTAGTCTCAAATGGCTGCTTAAGCTTTCAAACACAGGTTTGCATAGCCATCCCTATGGTTTCTGATATCTTTATAGTCAGTCACTGCATGCCCAATACATCAGATATCCCCCTTTTCGCTCTAAAGAGAGTCCTCTACTTCTGGAGCGTCGTGATTTCCTCTTTATCTAAATTATTGGAATAGGCAAGTCTAATGTTGAGCGGTTACATAGGAGTAGCCATTTAGGAAAGTAATGTAGTTAAACGTTGGTGGTAAGGCTTTTGGTGCTGCTGTGCCACGTGGCTGCTTTGTGACACCTAATTTTCCTTTCTTGGGCTTTCTTTTGTTCCCCAAAAACAATGACCTAGTTATCTTTTTCCTGGGAACGTTGCAAAGCAACTTCCCACTTTAACTGAACTGCTCAATCGATTTGAGCTGCCCAAAAACTTTAAACATTAGGCTGTGAGGAAGGTAACCATATTGGTACTTCCCTCTGTTTGTTTCCATTTTCATTTATGCTCTCTTTTAAAAGTTGCTTTGTATGCAAGTATTAGTAACTTTGCATGCAAAGTGGACAAATATAATGCAGTCGTCAGACCTTCCAATCCACTCCCTTTTCTCAATATACATACTATTCTTCCGTACTATTCTTTTCAATGATAGAACTGTCTTTTGCGGGTTTAAGATATATACTTAAAACAGCATTTTGCTTGATGAAGCATTACATGTACATACTAACGGAGTTCGGCTTTTAAATGAATGTGACCTTTTTGTGTTGATAACTGTATAGTAGAATATTCACCACGCACGTAATCTCATGGCACAGAGAAGACGCTGTGGACACGAGAAGAATGCACCCGCATCCCTGTGAACTGCATAAGGGCACGTTCTTGCATGAATTTCAAAGAAAACTACAGGCATTGATTTCATGTTTCTACTGGTAAATCCTGTTATTTATCTTCTTACCCTTGTTGATATTTCCGGAGACTTTTTGAACGTGTAAATACAAACAATAGGGGACAAGACGTTCTGAAGTGAACGTTCTGTTGAAGGCAATGAACACATGGGTTGGTTGGCAGTGATAAGATTTGAACAAGAGGCGTCACTTATCTAGGCGACTTGATGGCCAATATCTTTATTGCATTAAGGGACATCTAAGTTGTAGTACTTAGGTCAATGGCTGGGTCTGTGCTATATTTTGCTACATACAATGTACTCTGTACACCTCCCATCAAATGGCGTTATTTACCATGAACGTTCATTCTCAGCCCAAGAGTCTGCCTAAACCATTTTATAGAGATCAGTTTTAGAAGATTAGAAATAAGTAAACGGCTTAGTCGTATCCAATTGCTAATTTCCAGATTATGATTCTAGTTACCAATATCCTCGTTTAATGCAAATCTTGTTAAAGCATAAAATTTAAGAATGACTTATGCATTCTGCAGTGATCTTTTAATAGGCTAAGAACTTGTTGACATAACGGGCATGAGCTAAAGGTATATTGTTGAAGCTTGGAGGCATATTGAAGCCAGTGGTTTAGTGAGGTCATTTTCAAAAGAAAATGTCATAAGTCTTACTTCGGTGACCTACTTTTATTTACCTGTAATTTCAAAGAAAAGCTTTTGAAAAGCTTTTTTTAAATATGATAGAGATTACAGAGACATATCAAGGAGCCAAAGCAATTAAACGCTGTTATTTTGTAAAAGGGATCAACGTGAAAGTACTTGCACTAACAAAATAAAAGACATTGTTTGGCCTACAAGTAAAGAAAACTGGTATTTTAGCCACCTTTTTCATGCCCCTGGTGACTCAATGATTGTTCCAAGTAATTTATTATTCTGAGTAACTTGGGTTGCCTACAAATTTTAAAAACAGACCCATTTCTACTTTTATGTAAAGGTCAACAGATTTTTAAAACAATGCCCATTTTTATTAAAGAAAGTTGTTCTTGACCCTAAAATTGCAATTATGGTCCTTTTTCGGGTGTGTCTGCAAATAAGCCCATACTGTAAATGGGGATGCTTTTGAGATTGTATTTACAATGCTCATTGAAGTAATGCCTTGAAAAATCATCGACCAAGTGCTTTGCGGTACAAAGCTTCACAATAGCAAGAAAAAGCGGAACTTTGTTCATACTTAAATTATCCCAAGGCTGGTTGTACTGCAGAAAATATCGATTGCCTACTTTCTGTGGGAACATGTAAAGCGGTGAAACTGGCCTTAACTGTCCCTGTTCTAGGCTACGTTCAAATGACTGCGAACATTGTTTATTTTGTGAAGGATTACGGATTGCATGAAAATAATTTTCAAGAATTGCCTGATTTTTTATAAAATACGCTACGTAGAGGTTTTGAACGTACAAGATAATGAAAACGTTAGTTCAGCCCATGTCATTCCCAGAGTCTTGGGAAAACATTCTGCATGTGAGAACGATTGCTAGTCACGTGGTCAGTTAAGTTTCTTTTTCCATGCTTCTTCGCCACAATGTTTTCTACTTCCAAATCAAATCAAACTGTAAAGATGGCAGCAATAAACTATCCTCTTCAGAACTGCACGTATTAATCTGCAAGCTTATATTTTGTGTAGAATGGCCCGCCACAAAAACTTGCAATGAGACGGGCAATAAGAAAAACTAACTTTTTTGCTGGAAATAAACATAGTACTAAAATGAGGCTAAAAATACAGCAAAATACGATCGTAGCTGCTCATAATGTCTGTTGTTCTAACACAAATGTGGAGGTGGAGAATCATATTTCCTTCTCATTCTTTCTTCTTTTGAAATAGGTTTTTGTTCCCGATGTGCAAAAATCTCGGTATAATAACCAGGGTTTGTAGTTTTAGCGCTTGTATCAAAAACTGGCAATTTTAAATTTGATTCGTCCGCTTCAATTGCAATTTCTGTAGCCGAGCTGGTGCCTTTGTTGCTTGAGAGACCTTCGATTGGCTTTGAACTGTAGCTTTCGTTTGGGTCTATTATTGTGCGTTCTTTCATCGCTGTTGAAGTAGGCAGTGGTGTAGTGATATCACCAGAGTCGGAGCAAGCAAAATGCTTCTTTGCAAATCTGCGGGACTTCTGCGAGACAGTCGTACCTGACGTGTCCCACACGAAGCTTCCGTGTAGCTTCCCGCGTTCCCTACGTTCCCTTCGCGAATCAAACTGGTGATTATACGAAATCTTCTCTGTCTTGACGTGTCTCGAAGGGAGTTCAGTGACTGGCACGATGCCCATAGCAGCCATGCGCTTGCCGTCCACGCAGCTAAATCGGGTCAGGCCAATCGGTCTTTTGTCGGGGCTCTTAAAGTCGCAGCGACTTGTCGTGTTGGAGGAGTAGGTTGGCTTCAACCGGACTTCCAGTGGAATCTCGCTAGGCCACCAAAGGTGCTGCTTTTCTCGTGCTATTTTAGTGCTTGCATGACAAACCGGCTCATTTACGAACCGAGGATTTTCAAATAAAAAGTGGACATTTGTAGGGTCCGGTTGGTTTACTTTCCCTGCGCGATGAGGTTGGCAGGAAGCATTTCTATGGCTATGAGCAAAGGTACTTTGGTAATGGCTGCTGAATGTCTCTCTAGAGCTGCCCAAGGTCAAACTGTAATCAGCAAAAATGTTGGCTGGATTGAAGCTATGAAAAAAACAAAAATGTCCAGAGAGTGACTAAGAGTAAGAAATAGAGAAACAAATCAGTAATTGTAAGAAATAATTGTAAATTGAAATAATTGCAGTAACTCGGTGAAAAATTGTACAAATGATTGAATAATTCGTCTATCCACTTTCAGATAATGTGCCAAACACTGTTCTGGATTTTTTTGGGAAAGGTAACCAATGTTATCAATTTGAAATTTGAATGAAATTTTAGAAGATTGAAAACAAATGGAAAACCATTCGAATCTTGTTCGTTTTTAAACCAGCTCTACTGAAACAAATTTTTACCACTTATAAATCTAAAAAGATTAACAAACCGGTATAAACGGTTGTGGCGACGATTGGGTTATATGATGCGGATTACAATTTGGTTTGTTGAAATATAGAGACGCTTCCAAGATTGTAAACTCACATCCTATTGAAATATGTGTGCTTGTTGTTTATATAAAAGTGATGTTCCACAAGTTTTCAATGGGATATAACACTCTCTAATATTCATTTTCTTAAGTTCTTATCTTCTGGACACGAAAAATACAACCGGTTAGTGGCAAGATCCAATATGTTGTATCGTTCATTCCATAAGAAATTTCATCAAAAAAATAATTGCATAGCAAGAGAATCTCTTCCATCAGAACACAGAAAAATGATCCTATTTTAATTTCTGGGCAGTAATGGCTAAAACCTAATCGCTGCATGTCCTAGAATTCAAGAATAACGAAGTGTATCATTCGCAAAAACGATCCTTTTAATTTCGACATTTTCAGATCACAACTTACGTCCTTGTTCCTGGGATCGTTCTCTTTGAAGTCTTTACAACCGGTGGCAATTGAACTGCCATTGCGCTTAGAAAGCGTACGACTTGATTATGTTTCTAAGTCAAAACACAAGGTCAACTGTTCACTTCTGGCATCCATATTGAATAATGCATTCCCTTGGCAACAGAAATAACACGAGATATTGGCCTCGACTTGAAAACAAGGCACCTGGCATGACAACAAATTATTATTTCATGGCGTCAAGATACTTAGCAAGCAACTACAGTTGGTTTTAAAGATCCCAGTATGGTGAATCTTCGAGCAAAATGTGTTATTTGTGGTATGCAAATTATTGATCATTAGCTAAAGTAAATCATCCTTTTTTTGCTTGGGCATTTCCACACCGCTGTCGCACGAATTTAGCTTTATCGCCCAATCCGATTACTTTTTGGAGACTCGCGTTGAGATTCACTGAGTAAAATTTGCTTAAATTATCACGTTTCATAAAAAATTCAACCGAACTATCACTATTTTACTTAATTTGTAGCTTTTCAATGTGGGGAAAGTCTCAGTATAGAAATTAAAGTGCTTGTCTTTTGGACAGCAAGCTTTTTTTACAAAAACCTCCACCTCGAGTGAAAAATTCGAATCTTTAAAACTGACGTACATTTAGGTGTCACACTCAGTGAAAGAATGCAATAAAGAAGAATTTAACCTAAGAAATGTAAAACAAGGTTTTGCAATAAATTTAGATTTTAATGTTTGTATTCGTTTATTGCTTAATTTTTATTGCTAAAGGAAATGAAACATTGAAATTTTATATTTGCTTAAACTTAAAATAACTAAAAATTTACTCTTTAGGTATGCAAAAACTAGTTCCACAATTTCTTGCTTCTGTAAAGTTCTGTACTACAAAGCACTTTCTCAAATTTTTGCATTTCACTTAGGTCCCTGTTGCATTATCTTTTTGCACAGGAAGAAGGCTAATTCATAATAATGAACAATTCACAATGGATATTACCTTCATAATTAAATTGATTTTGTTGTTAAATTTCAAATAGTTGGTGATGCATCTTTTAGAGACAAAATGTTAGGCAATCATTATCTGTTAAATTAGTTCCCACAAAATCCACTTTTTATTATTTTCAGGTGACTCAACAGTTGGAAAAACTGCCCTTGTCCAATCATTTTATAGTGATGGGACTCAGTATCCAAAAAACTATCTAATGGTGTGTATTTACTTATTTATATCTGCATTTTTATTATAAAGATTAGAGCTTTGGGGGATAGTTAAAATTCTAAAGAGTAAAAGTTTTCTTTTTACTTTCCCTTATTATTATACATATGTAAAGTAGATTTTCATTTGTGGTTATTCTCTAAATGGCCTCTCTAACTGAAGCTTTCTATTCTTGTTTCAGACAACTGGTGTGGACTTACATGTCAAATCAGTTCCCATACCTGAAACAATGGACACTGTTGTAAGTGAATTACTTTTTTATTTATTTTGCATACTGTAATATAAATACCACATTTCCTCTTCGCCCCAATCTTCCATTCTACCCTTACTTTGTGGGGGTCAGGGTCTTACAATGGACAATATTTTAATAATAACTATAAAACACTACACATACAAGGTTCTTAGAAAAAGTTATTTAAGAAATTATGGGTGGACAACATCAAGGAAGACATGCAGATTGGAATGAATTGAGGAATTGCTAAGGATAGAAAAGTACTCAAATTCTGATAATTCTGAAAAGTAAAAAAATAGGTAGAAGCTGCAGCAAGAAGATTTTTGTAGTAATAAGTTTTAAATCAGTCATCTTTGCAATAAGCAGCTTTAACCTTTTAACGGACAATTGATTGTTTTCATTTAAAAATTTTTTTGCAGGAGTTGTTTCTGTATGATTTTGCTGGAAAAGAACTGTTTTATGATAAAAATGAAGAGCATGTAAGTCATATGAAACAACTGATTCCTTTTTCTCTTTCTATATAGAATCCTTTTTAAATCTACTTTGATTCTTAATATAAAGAGTTCTTCTGAAAGCTGCATCACTATAATTTCCTTCTTTTCCCCTTATGATTTGGGGCTATTTATGCTGATCATGTTGCTCCAGACATATGCAATGAAATTGAATGTTTAAGGTATAAGTAACAAGCTTTGTTAAAGGCATATTTTCAATGCTGGTCTGTATTTGAATTGTCATCAAATATCAAACAAGTTCTGATCTTGTTTTATGTTTAATTCTAGGATAAAAACAAAGTAAAATTATTGGCAGTAAACTGTATAGTAATGTTAGGCCAGTGGGCCATAGCTCTCCACTTTCCATTTAGATAAGTCTAAAAGCTCTCACAAATGTGGAAGTTTTAATTTTTTCATTGGAATTAATAAACAACAATGAAGAAAAACAACTTATGCATGAATCTGTGTCAGCTGTGATTATTTCAGAATTGCGTAAAGCATGCTCACATGGACCACCAAGTTTTCAATTTTTTCTCTTTGAAGCATTCCTTTTAAATGCTTAATGGGCTTGCTTTGTTTGGTATGATTTTTTGCTTCAAGCACTCTCTGGTTCCCACCTTGGCAGTAACTCAGCCAACTCATCTAGACCAGTGTGCCCAGTGTACCCTTTATAGGGTAATCTATTATTAGCTCACAGAGGAACCTGATATGCTAAAACATAGCTCTTACATCATGGAGGCTTAGACGCCAGTAATTTCTAAATGGTGTGGGTTTAAAAACCTTTCCCAGGGACAGGCCCAGACTCTCTTCCAGCTAGCTGTTAGCCACCCCCCCCCCCCAACTTTGAAGCTGCTACTGCTTGGACAAGCTAGCACACATTTCATCTTGAAGTCTATCTACATATCTAAGGAACATCACATTCTTTGTAGACAGAAAAAGACTTTGTTTTAACTTCTAGAAGAAGGTAGAAAATGGATGCTGATTCATTATTTGCTGACCAATGACACACTCTTTTCATAAACATTTAATGGTTCTTGATTCGCAGCTGCCAATTTTTTATCAGCTTTAATCATGTCTGAGTCATTTAGTAATTTCCAGTTTGAATACCTTGAGGAGCATCATATGCAAAACTATATTTAGTAATGATTCAAAAGCTATCGCACTACTGTTCTGTGCTACTTTTAGGAAAATGATATAGTGAATATAAAGTTAAATGGTAACCAAATGTCCTATTTTGTCAATGGAAAGAGGATGGTTTATTCTATGCAGAATTATTTCCTTTGCAAATTTTTGTGGCATCTTGTACAGTTAATTTTTAGAATGAAACAAGAATAAAACAAGAGGAAGTTTTTCTTTTTTGCGAAATTGTTCTGAAAAAGACTTTGAATTTTTCTCGAGTTACACATTGAGGCTTTAGAGAGACTTCTGGTAAGGGCATTGAAAGATAATGAGTAAGAGTGGCCGAAGTGATTTGTGGAAACATTCCAAAATGCTGCAATTTTTTGATGCAGTGCAAAAGCTTGTTGGAAAATGTTCTTGGATGCTATTTGATTTAAAGATTTGAGCCTCTGATAGAGGCGAAATTTTTATGTGATTTCCTAACAAATTAATGGACTTTCATATACTTTTCATCATTTGTTTAGAATAATTTATTTTGAAAAAGTTATGTTTTGGTAGCTTCTCTTTTTCTCAATAGTTTGATGAGGCAGCTGTGTTGATGGTGGTTTACGATGTGACCAATGATGGGTCGTTTTCTAGCTGTAAAAGCTGGCTGAAAAACATCCGCAATAAAAATCAAGATGCAAAAATACCCTGTAAGTGAAATATTGTTTAAAATTTCAATGCAAGTTTGCTAAGGCAATGCATTGTTTCCAGATTTTGCAGTTTTGAAGTAATATTTTCTTACTTGTTTTGATTCTTTGGTACAGTTTGGTTCTCTCGCCACTGGTTTAGCGCATGCAGACAAAGTACATTAGTGAAGGATCCATTTCTGTTGACATTTCGACACTTCGAGTTGACATCTCTAAAACTTAAGTATTAGATCATTAGTTGCCCGACTATTCGCCCTGTATTTGCATAGTTGTGGCTTTTTCACAGTATTCACAACATAATTGATAGTGGTGGCGTTCTTACAGTCACATGAAGAGAGAGAGTTTTTTTGACAACACACACAAAAGGCGAAATTTTACATGTCTGCAATTAAATTATTGTTTTGGCGGTGACAAGTTGTAAATATACCCTTCTCTTCATCAAGAGTTTTGTTAACGTTCTGCTTGTTCAATTTCCTTTCTTGTAGTCTTATCTATGCATAGTAAATAATGATTCCATTATTCATCTATCGATGTCAGGTTTCAGAAAGTTTGAAAACAAAATCGTATCCATTCTACCTTTTTGACTAACCATTTGCTTCCAATAGGAAAACTTTTGAAATAAAAGTTTTTGGAACTTTATTTCAAACCTTATTTGTGCTGTTGTATGTTTAAATTTTTTTTATTTCTTTCAAGCCGTACTTGTCGCAAACAAGGTTGACTTGCAAGAGAGAAGAGTCATTTCCTCAGATCAAGGGAAGGAGCTTGCCAAAACTGAAGCCATGGAATATTTCGAAACATCTGCGGTTAGTGAAGTCTATTTCAAGCCAAAGTTGTTGGAACACCCACAAAAGTGGTTTTGTTCCTCATAAATTCATTTCTATCCCTGAGTAGCAATGATGGTAAATGTAGTAGCGTTCCATGAAATCAAAATGAAATTAAATATGCAAAGGTGATACGTAAAGAGACATATTATGTAAAATTATATTTTAAAGTATTTTTTAGCCTTAGAAGGACTCAAAATATGTTGACAAGAAATTTTCCTTCGGATACAAACTTTGAAAAGCCTGTTTTGGAATTTTTCATAGGAATTAATGTACTTTTTATGGTTCATCTAAACATGATTTATGACAGCGAATTTGTTATATTTTAGTAAGGTTTTTCATAAATGCCATTAAGAAAGTTTCGTGTTCACCAATTTGGAGTGTCCGGGCTATATTTACTTTTTCCATTGGAAATTGGATAATTAAAGTTTATGCCAAACTGATGCATTGAAATGTGTTTTCACGGAAGCCTAGTTATGAAAAACATGTGTACGACGAAGTCAGTGTTGCTCAACTCCTGCCTTTTCCACCAAAACGCAAAAGGGGAAACAGGAGTTATGCAGTGACTAGTACACAACCTACCTTGAAATACTGATGACGAGAAGGACATGATAGTTTACGCCAATAAACATTTTTGTGTATGACGCACTTTGAAAGAGAAAGGATCGAAACAGATTGATATAAGAAAGGAGCATTTCATTTCCCAAGGCAAATGATTTCAGCCGAAAGAGGACAAAACCACATTTCATGTCGCGTAATAAACATTCCCTGTGACTTTCATGATGTAAAACAGATTAAGTCGTCTTTTAGTGAGTTATAACAGATGACCCCTTCTTTTGCATGCCTTCCTAGGCTTTTCTTTTCGGTCAACCACATTTCTACAGAATCAGGCTGTATTAACATTTGATAGAAGTGAAGATCTTAACTGGCATTTGTGTTGCTCTAGGTTAGCTTTTTCGATTTCATGCTGTTGTTTGATAAAACAGATGCAGACACCTGATGTTTAAAATCAGAAAGGTACGGAGAAAAATTATAGGCAGACTTTGAACACAGTCCCTTATGAAGCCATAACCATGAACATGCTGCAAGATTTAGGATAGAAACTGTTAGGAACGCCGCTAGGTATTTAGCCAACGAATTTTAACGTTTTTAAAAGAGAGTTTGAAGAAATTGAAAAGTTATGTACTTAAGACACAATGTCTGAGCTGATAACAGATGTTTTGGAATACTTGCTGGATCTGAGCTCTTATTGCACGAGTTGTGGGTCACACTTACTTGTTTTTCATTCGCCCTTGGACCTATTTAATGAACTGGAGCAATCAACGTACCATCGGAAATGTTTCTTTAAAGAGTTTCCATTTCTAATTCTCTACAATAACCTTCTCGTTTAAGAATCTCCAATCATACGTTGTGTTTCTAGATAGTTTATACTTCTAATTCTTTCCAATAACATTCTCGTTTTAGAATCTCCAATCACTTGGTGCGTTTCTAGATAGTTTTCATTTCTAATTCTTTCAAAAACCCCTTTCGTTTTAACTGTTTTAGATCTTGCTTGTTCTTACCTTCGTCACTCTCTTGTGTTTCAGAAAGAGCTCAAAGACATAGAGACACCATTCCTGCATCTGGCAGTGGCGTTTCATGCCATGTACCAAGAAAAAATCGAAGATTTGAATCAACAGAACTGAAAAAAAACGCCTGTTTATTTATTGACATTGGTAAGTAAGTAAAGATATAGTCGTTTCCGTCGCTTAGGGGCCTAAACACAAAAGATTCAAACCCTGTCCTGAATTATACTGAGATGGCAATTCTAATATGGGTTCCAGTCGGGGTAATCATGATTTGACGCAATAAAATAGGCTGGAGAGGCATTCAGCGTTTTGGTATGTTTTTCAAATCATACCATCATTTGTCTGGCATTAGTGCTCGTGAGGGCTCAATGTTTTTTTCAAAAGTTGCTGCCCATGTATAGGTCGTTTGCCAAGGCAGACAGTGCGTCTGCGGGTTACCCGCGATCAACCGCCAAAACCTGCGTGGTCAATCAGCAATTAGTTTTCAAGGCCTGAAGCTTTGTTTCGAGACATTAACGTCATTTTTATTTCCTTGTCTCTAGTTTGACTGGTTTAGATATTACTTCTTTTAACAATATTTACACTAAGATTTCCCTCTTTTATTGCCAAGAAACTTGCGTTTATGCTGAATATGGATGTTTATTAGTAAATAACAGATAAATAAGCCAAAGACTCTGGGCCTGATTCCCCATATTTGTACAGAAGCGTCTCATCAAAGTATCGCAAATTAAAGTTAATCTAGTTGATAAAATGTTCATTTTTATGCGAAAAAATGCTATACGATTACCACTACCCTCGAAGTATACAACATGTCCATGATCAGTGCTATGTCTGTGTTATGTCGCAATCTTTTGAAGTTAAAATACTGCAACTTTTACAAAAGGTAGAAGTTCTTCATTTTACAAGGCATGGTTGGATTTCAGTAGTGTTCAATTTCAACATGTATCCACAAGATGGGTTTAATCCTATGTGTTTACTCAAAAGTGTTCCTAAAGTTCAACGAAGGTGATTTAGCTGTAAAAGAGGCAGCATCCGCAAAGCTTTTTAGCGTCATGTTAACTCGTATATGCCTACATGCAACTACTATCGCCAATCATTACAGTTCCATCAATCATCTGCAATGCGGTCGGCAAGACTGACGCCAAAGGTTACCGCCTGTTGAACGTTTCAATGAAGGGACGCGTAGAGCGATCGCAAAAATCGTAAATAACGCAAAGATCGCTCAAATTTGTGAGTTACGAGCCGTGCGTATGAATGAAAACTGCTGTTTTAAATCAGTTGCGACCGTTGTGTCTTTTGCGATTCTTGCGACCGAGATAGAGAATTTTCCAAAGCCTGGTTTTGATATGATCGCAACCTCGTAAATAAAGCAAGGATCGCCCAAATTTGTGAGCTACGATTCTTGCGTGCTAATTGAAACGGCTATTTCTCATCTGTTGCAACCACATGGAAACAGGCTTAAAATCGGACCGGCATTGAAAGTCGTGCCGACATAGCTTCGTACGTGCTAGAACTGTCCGATTCAGACCCAATTTAGGCTTTGCAAGTTGCTTCAAAAAGATCTGGGCCAATAATGGTTTGGTTTTGATGTTTGCCTCAGATAGCAACGAGAAAAATGTCACTAAAGAGGTTAACACTTAGTTCTTGTATTCGGGTTTCCATGGACCATTAAAAAGTTGCTTTGGTCGATGCTTTCGAAGATTAATACGTGCAAGTACAGCTTAGCGTTCATCAAACTACCAAAATGTTCACCATTTACCTTATATAAATGTTATACGAACCCATTAAGAAAAATGACTCAGAGTCGAAGACAAATGGAAACAGAATCAGCTGCTGAAACACCCTCATACATCCCTTGCTGACAAAAATAAGCCAGGAGACCAATTCCCAGATAAATGACCGCGCAACTAGAATCCTTTAAAAGCATGTGTCTAGTTGTATCGTACAAACGGGAACACAACTGTTTCGAATGATACATTCAAAGCCATTGCTAATTGGATTGGCTTGACCACACAATTTTCGGAGACATTTTAAGCTATTACTCTTTCCTGTATTAAACTCGTTTCTTGTTTAGTGTCTCTTATTTGAATAACCCTTCAAGACGTTGTAAACATTATGCGTGTTGCATCTTCTTCAAAGGTGCATCCCTTTGGCAATGATACATCTCGCCTGCAACACTAACAGATTCATAACTATCTTTAGTTTCCCACTACAGCCAAACTATTTGCCAGTCTTTTATCTTGCATGGAACGGGCTCGATGAATGCCAAAAATACATAGTCAGGTAGACCCAAGATAGATAGAAAAGTGAAAATACAGACTGAAATTCATTAATTGACTACATTTCAAGTTCTTAGAAGTCTTAAGAATAATTGAAAACAACTGAAAGGCCGGTATTGATAATTTAATAGAATTGCTTTATCAATGATGCAATAATTTAAATAGTAGGAAAAGTAACACAAAACTAAAACACCACCAATACCGTTAAATTAATATTGATACCAATCGAGGTAAATAATCTCTTTGAGATGATACATGAATAAGTAAGAACACATGAGCATATGAAAACCCAGTCCTTCTCAAGATTTTGCATACAAGCAACTGCATGCAAAAAACTATCTTTAGTTTGGCCTTACAAAATCTGGAAAATCCAAATAAAATGCTGGTAAGGCTATCAGTCTGATTTCAAGCCAATTAAGTACCAGATATTTTGGAGGGTTTTCGGACAGTTGTGGTAATCAATCAGTAAGGATTGATTTTCTATAGATCAACTCTCAATTTTACACAAATCTAATAATCTCCAAAATTTTGGTGTTGGGATCAGCACAGTTTTAAATTCCTAAAATGTGAAACTGATTTTTGAAGGAGATGTAAAAGAATCTTAAAACAAACTTATATATGTGTTGTACACATTTAAAAAAACACATTTTGTTTTTATGTGGGTTTTCATGATCACTACTTGTGTTAAAAAAAAATAACCATTCAAAAATAAAAAACTACATTAAATCCATGCTAAGACACAATAAAATAAATCAAGTAACATTTAGCCACTTTGTAAGTGGTACTTGTGTGACATTAAGTAAGAAAAAAACACACAAAAAGGTAAGGCCTGTTTACCCAAATGGTAGAAAATTTTTAATTTGAAGACTTAAAGGCAAATGGAAATAAAAAGGAAAGGCAGGTCCAAAATGCCAATAAAGGTAAAAATACTACAAAATTGAATAGGCTGTGTATTTAGTTTAATATTAGATGTTTGAGGTTATTACTAACTTTAAGCAAAAGATCAATTATGATGCTCTTTTAATTCTTAAACAAATAATTTCTTTTTGGGAGCAGTTTGATTGTTTTACTGTTCTACCAGTTGATATAAGATGACAATAATTTGTTATCAAAAATGAATTTGTGAATAGAAAGGTCATAAAATAACCATCTTTCAGTAAACAATGAATAAACTTTTTCTTGAGCAGACTTTGCTAAAGGGAATGAAGATTTCTGGGAATTGTCCCTGATCCCCTTTTCAAGCATTAAATTGAGCTTGTTAATTAGTATTTAAATTTCACTTCAAAATTTATCTTTGTGTCAACTGCATCATTATTTCTTGTTCTCTAAGCACTTTCTTGGTATGATCAACTCTTCAATTTTCCCTTTTCGCTTCAGTTTATTTCAGTTTTACACTCAACCACTTTAAAGATAAAGCTAAACAAAAGTACACATTTTAGGGCTAATTCAGACAGATTCCCAAAGATTACTTGTCAGATTAAAAAGCAAAAAAGTCTAAACACAAGAGACAGTTGCTAGTTAATGTGAATTGAGCTATCCTGTTGTCATATACTTTGCCTGGAGCTATATAAATAACCTTTGGATTAAGCTTCCTTACATAGTTTGGACCCATGCTCAGAAATTTCATTTTCATGTCACCTTAGATGATCAAATTTTTAGCTTGATCAATGCTTGTTTGCGTCATTGAGATGATATTGGTACTAAAGTGATTAAAATTTTTAAAAATCTTTATGCAAGAACTAATTTTTTACTCCTTTATGTTGGAGAGATTTTAGGAGTTTCCCAACCTCTATTTTCAGCAACTGACATTTCAACAACAAGTAGCAGCTCAGTCTTTTCCTCTGAAAGTTTGGTTTGTAGAAACAACTTCAAATCAAGTTCACTGCCAATTCTCTCCGGGTGCTTCAGTTTTGAATCAAGGTTGTAATATGAGTCATTTATTTCCCTAATTGCAAACCAATGTCTAAACAGTTTGAGTGGGATGTTAAACTTGTCCCATTTTGCAACAGTATTGATGAACATTCCATAGATACTTCCAAAATTGATGTGATCTAGTGACCTATGAAAAACAAGAGAGTTTTAAAACTACCAGAACATGACCTGAAAATGTAATTTCAATGTGGATACCAACATGCCTACAGCTTAGATATAATTACATTTATTGAAATGAAGCAGGAGAAGCAATTTTATATCAAACTGGATTCTAAAGTTGTCTGTCATGAAATGGATGAATACCTTGGAGCAAAACTGTTTGGTACTTATTTTACTTAATACTGCATTCTATCATTATGGATAGTTATTTCCATTTTATATGGACACTATTTGAAAATGTACCCATGTTTAGGTAAGTCCTAGAAATGAATATAGGCATACAGAGAAAATTTAAACTTATTCCATATTGACAATTCACAGCAGTCTAATGAAGTAAATTAATGAATTGATGAATCAGCAAGTGAATGGATAAATGTGGGTTGTCAAAATAAATTAATTACCTAATGAATGTGGCATCTTAAAATCAATTTGATTTTAATAAATTACTCCTAAATTGGCTCCAAAAGGTTGGCAAGCAATAAACCATGCCTTATGTTAAGAATTCTGGTTAAAAATATTCAACCAAGGGAAGGCAACATTTTGCCATGAAGAAATTTATGATAGTTTTCTGTCTTAGCTTTAGTATTATCTAAACGCCAATTACTTTCAATCTGGCCAAGCGACCCGAACAATTTTCAAAAATTTAATAACTTGTTTAACCATACGAACGAAGTTTGTGGGTTTTCTCAAATGGATTTTGCTTCCACATAATTAAAACGGTTGAAATGATCGTTGCTCAGAGGCAAGTCTGAACTAGCAAATTATGGCATGCAACATGCTGAGGCATGCCTGTGTTACCTTCTGAACGTTGGATTTGTATGGCCAAATTCATCGACAACCAAAGAACTACTAGGAAAACTGTTCAAAATACATCTAAAACAAATTGAAGAATAATAAGCCGATTATGAAAACGCATGTCATTAACTTCTGTTTAAAAAACAACATCTTCACCGACGCTTGAATTTGAAGGTGTTTCTAAAGACTCACTTTCGCTTGTCGAACCAAACAATTTCATACCCTCGCTTTGACATGACGGCCATTATTGCATTTACATCGTAGTTCCCGACGCCAAATACACTCATGTGTGGGTTAACTAGGGTGCTTGGAGAAAGCTCTTTGCAAATGTTGTTCATGTCTCCCCTCTTCAAGATATTGCTCCCTTGGAAAAGATTGTTGATAGCATGAACTGCACACATTTGCAGACGTTGTTTTTCGTGGTAAATGGAGCGATCATTCTCACTGTCCGCCTCTGCCATCCTTATGCATAGAGACTATCTTGTTTGCGTTTCTAATAATCAATTAAACGATTTAGATTTGCCATCACTCTTCAAAGATTAAAACCATTTCTTTCATAGCTGATCGAGCGATAACAATTCTCCCCTCATAAACAACCTCGATTTCATTTCGGCAGTCGGACATGAAACTTAACGCTAAAATGCGGACTACTGGGTCGTTGGATGCAATTCTGAAAAGGGCTGGCGCAAGGTTGATAATTCGCAAGAAACTAGAAGACATAGATTGATCTTTAGCATAACGCTTATAAAACATCTGAAGAAATAACATCTGAAACCGCACTAAGCGTCGAAGGGGGACTGTAAAAAAGTGTATTCTCTGTTTCCCAGGGCCATAGGTTTTGCCCTATTTTCCGAGAGATTAGCGCATATAGTGTGCAATTAGTGACTTACATTCGTGGTCAAACTTTTTTGTATAGCCGGAAGGTCTAGATTGAAATCTCTTTTAGGTCTTTGGTGTTACTTCATACAATATTAAACTGTTTTGTTTCGAGAGAAGATTATTATTGCACGTAGGTACATTCGCTAAAAATCAAAGAGTTTTCATAAGAAAGTACTCTAGACTTTGAAAGAATAATGCTTCATACAGTTCCATTAGCACCAAGCAAACACTGTGTTAGGTCAAGGGCACATGCATAGCAAATAAGCATGTACACTGAATTAGCCTTGCCATTGCAAAGATGGTCCTCGAAAGAGTCAAATTCTAATTATAGCTCGAACCAAAAGTTTTGGAACTGTTTTTTTCAAGAAAAGTCAGACTGAGTTGTTCTTAGTTTGTTCTTAAAATATTAATGTGTAAATCATGGGATTTAGACAATCTTTAGTCAAGCACCCTGCAGGTCACTGGCGATCTACGTCGAATTTCACGGTGAAGCAAATTGGCTTTTCGAATTTTATCAAAGGAAGTAGCGTCACAGAATTCTGTGGTAGCGCGCATGAGTCATAGGAGTTTATCACAAATGGCGTGAATCAAGATCTATTATGGCCTTGCCATTGTCGACTGGGGCCGGTGTAGACGGTTCCGTAGTGCAAGCGTGCATCACACCGGCTACAACTATGAAATGTTTATCGCTGTTTTGAGGTCCTCGTTGGTGTGATTACCATTTTGAAGCTAATAGAGAGACGCTTTGACCACCAAAAGCTGGTAGTACCGCTCACAAGATGTTTTTCTTTCAGAGGAGCAAAGTTTTGGAGCAGCCTCTCACCTGAGTCAAAGCAAGCTTCCTTACTAAGATCATTTAAAGATTGATATAGGGTTAATTTCCTTTCCATGGAAGTTATTTATACTGTACATGCGTATTATAGATTATTGTAGGGTTCTAATAGGTGTTTTAAAGGGGTTTTTAACATTTTCATAAGGTTTTTAATAGGGTTGTTCGCAGTTTTGTAGTTGTATTGTAATTAGGTTAACTAAGTTATTTACATATCATATTTATTTGTACGTTTTGTAAATGGAGGGCCCTTTGAACATCATCTATGCTGAAGGGCTACGTTCCTTAAGCAAGTGAAATGTAAAGTGAAAATTATTCCTGGCAGTTTTTACTTCAAAACAATGGTACAAATGATAAGTCCAAACTTTCCAATTCTTCTCAGGAGAAAGTCGGGGGGGGGGGGGGGGGGGGCACCACTTCGAATCCACTCAAATGAAAATAATAATAAGGATTGCAAATCTATCAGTAAGATGTATGTCCAAGTTGATTATTGCCTTAATGGTTGCACTTCGCAAGTTGTCACACAGGCTTTTACAGAACACGACACAAATAAACACATCCTCATCTTGAGGATGAGGCTGGTGTTAAGATGAAGATGTCTGGAAATAGCCTTTCCATGGACGCAGGACCGCAATATTAATAATTCTGCAAATCTCAAAACCCCTATAAATGCAGTCAATATTAAATAGATACTACCCCTAGTCCCTACTTGTGAAAATAATGCTTTTTTGATGTTGTAGTTGTGGGGATGCTTTGGTCAGTAACTGTTTTAATTATCTGTAGAGCAGTAATGTTTGATACAATTGTTTGCTGTTTTGTAAAGAGAAATGCACGGTATGGGGGTGTTAGGCCTCTTGGTAATGGCACGGGAGTCTTGAAAGCTACAGATATGAGGAGAGGGAACGTAGAAGAGAGGTGCGAAATTCGTCACAGAGTAAACTTGAGATCACGATCGGGGCATGAAGGTAGAAGTGTGAAAGTGCTCTGAAAGAACCCCAGAGAGTGAGTGTGGTGACATTTTTATGCTACTGAGTTTTTTAAGGCACAAGTAGTTCAGATTAGTCGGAGTAAAAAATCAGCTAAGTTTTATTTTTGTTATTTTTTTAGTAGTGAGTTCTCCCTATTTATTGCTTGTCATGGGTTACGATAATCAACTAGAAATGACTTATTGGTTGTTGTCTTAAATTTGCTCGAATCCACATCATCGCCACGTGTCGTATTCTATTTCTATGAAGCCTCGTGTATATCAACGTGTATATTTTAACAGTTGCGTGGCATGGGGAAATTTTCGGTGGTGGAACGTTCCGTCATAGGCTTATCACTGGTTTAAGTAGCTGGGAACTTTTGGTTAGCGGGTAGCGCCCTTGCAACACAGCTTCGCCACTGCATTTTATCAACTCATAGAAAGTCGTGAACAGAACACTCTTGTCGACATTCAAGGTCCGTAATTTTACATCAAAAGCAAACCTGTCTAGTCTCGATTTCATGCCCACTGTGCATCATGAATTGAAAACAAAATGGTGGTTGTTTGATGATGCAACTAATGTGAAATAATTGCTGCAGAAGTACACAACTAATGTTGCATCACGATTGCCTCAGAACCATTTAAAAATCCAAGACATTGAACCAAATGTTAGTAGATGCTGAAACAGCCTCCATGAACTGTTGATTGTTGGAGAGAAAAATAAACTGCCGAGGCGATAAAAGTAAATCTTCACTGAAGATTTCAGGAGGGGAAGGAAGAACTATAACTGGCAGGAGTTGACAACGGTAAGAAATTCCTGTCTACCTTGTTATATCTTTAGATAATAAAAGAAGCTCGGTGGAAGCGTTTTGCGATGAATTTGTTTGCACAAATCTTCCAGTTTGGAGATGTTTTCCTAAAGTAGTAGAGCCTTTGCCCCAATGTTTTTCATTTTAAAGGTCCTGAATGTTGGAGTCGAGATTGTTCTATCCTAGCGTAACAAGCTACTGTACAAGCGAAATGTATAAATCACTTAATTAGAAATGTGTGAAAACTAAAGATTTGTTGATTTTACATTTGCTTGTACATTTTTCTTGTAGGTTATTCATTTATTTGTAAACTGTCCGTGCTATGAACTAAAACGCATTTACATCGTCTTGGCTTTTCTGAAAATGGTAAAATTTTAACTTTATACGAGTTATATATACTTGAGAAGTAATTTATCTTTACAGTGAAGAAATGAACGAGGATCCTGCAGCTGATGAAGCTTATCAATATGATTTGTTTTGTCCACAAGAAGAGGATGAGGCTCTTCAAAATGGAATAGCTGTGATAGAAGCAGGGAAATTGAATGCCAAAGTAAGTTCTATTTGGAAAAAAAACATGACTGTTAAAAGATGACTATGAGAGACGGTCTTTCATGAGCCTTATTGTGAAATTTGTTGGTTATTTGTTATGCAGTTCTAGTCTTTAGCTGTGGGTTTTTTCTGTTCTCTTTTTTGTATTCAGAAAGAAATTATGTTGGGGATAATTTTAGGTTATTTTACAAACTTTTAATATTTTGGTACTTTTTCTTTTAGATTGCACTCGTTTCCCCTTCTGATGATGATTATGATATCTTGCTTTCTCGGATCCGAAGCAGAATAAAAGATGGAATGGGTGAAACTATCTTTGAAGTTGGAATTGGAGGTAAATTCCATTAGACCTGAAAAATGACAAATTCCATAAGTTTCCATTAGACATGAAGAATGGTTTGGCTTTTTAGTTTTGCCGTTAAAGTAGCAATGATTTTATCTCAGATAAGAAAACAGGAAAATCTCATCTTGTTTAGAAAATCACTTTTGCTTCAATTTTGATACATGTTGCCATGGGAGTTGCAAAATTAGAATCATCCCTGGAGTGAAAAAATAACTGTTTTTTTAATTATTTGGAATGTACCAAAAGGACCAACCAGAAGACGATTTCAGAATTTTTCTTTGCTTTTTCTGGCATTTGCCAAAACTTAACACTTAAAAAAAAGAGGAATTTTGATAAAAACTGTTTATAGAGGAATGATATGGTTTACTTCTGTGCAAGTGAGATGTTTAGTATACAGTTTCTTATAAAGTATGGCTTTTCTTGTTTCAAGAAACAAACAAGTTTGTGTGTGTGTGTTTATACACAGCATACTTGCCTGTCAAAAAATGATGATTTCAATGTTAGCAAAATGTTATTACTTTCTTTTGAAGTTACTTTCTTTACCAATCATTCCAAAATTAACACTGACAAGTTCTTGTTACCTTGCAGAGGGTGGAGACTCTGGACTCAGTGAGGAAGATATGGTGGCATCTGTTGCAACTCTGCAGAGCATGACAGAGCACCTAAACTGTGATCTTGTTTTGCTTAGACAGAAGGAAACTGATGATGGCAAAGTAGCTGAGTACCTTGTTAGAGAAATGATAGCAGAAGAAGATTTTTGTGAAGTAAGGTAGGAGTAAAGCCTATCAAATTTCCAAATCTACCTTTCTCTTGATGACTTATAAATTTTTGTCAGCCCCAAGTTTGATATGGAAGATCAGGGTCATAAGACTTATATGTTTTCCTCTAACCTTTTTTATTATTTCATTTTTTCATTGTTGTGCAATATGATTAGCATATCATTTGTGTTGCGAATACATCTCTGCTTTTGGTGTGGTAATTATTCTATTAGTAGTGCTACCCCTGATCATTTCCTCTGGGTTTAACCCTAAACAGCATTTTGTATCTCATTTTCACCATGTCCTGCCATTTTATTATTTGTCAATCAGGCAAGATGCTAAACAGACCCTGAGTGAAATTGTGACTCATCACAAAGATAGATTTAGCTTCACTGAACAAATACGAAAAAAAGTTTCCAAGATTGAAGCATCTTTATAATGAACTATTTTCGTGTTTGGTATTTGTTTAAAAACAGACACAACTGTATTACTTCCCTTTGTGTTTGTAGTCTGGGCAACTGCCTTTTAACAACTGCGTCTAAAAATGAGCACCAACCGTTTTACTTGCGCCATAGGGTGGCCGTTGTTGGTAATGTAGATGCAGGGAAGAGCACGTTGCTAGGCGTTCTCACGCATGGCATACTCGACGACGGAAGAGGCACCGCGCGACTCAAACTGTTCAAGCATAAGCACGAGGTGGAGTCTGGGAGAACCAGCAGCGTTGGAAATGATATTCTTGGATTTGACAGCAAAGGCGATATAGTCAACAAGCCAGATTCGCACAGTAAGTCCAGGGCTAAATGACCAGACATTCAATGCTATGCTCTTCTAATCAAGTATGTTAGTCGTTGTATAAACTGCAAGAGAAACTTGACATTTAAGGGACGTTTTGCAATAGAACTGCTTAAAAGAAGCAGTTTTGATTTTTGCTCCGCATATAATCTTCATGGACTATTGCCTTTCTTTTTCGTTGATGCTGTCAGTTGTTCGACTGAACTTGTAAACACATAACAGTCACACGTTTGGGACACCTTTTGACGATTATTTAGATATTTAGATAAAATGTTGAAACTTTATGAATTTTTCTTGTCAGTCATTTGTGACTGAATTCTCCGATGAACGCGTGTGTGATATTTGATAATTTCGTGACATACAGTGGTTGGATTTTTATCGTCAATAAAAGGCGTACGCTCTTACCATAGGTGGTTCTCTTGACTGGCAGCGGATATGTCGCGATTCGGCAAAGGTACCTATGTCAAAAATGCCATTTTCAAGTAAACGTTTTTATTTAGATTGAGGAGGTCAAAATTTTGTCATTTCAAAATTGCTTTATATTCTGTGAAAGGGCACTAATCGTTATTTGAGATCGTTGAAGAGGACACTTGCTCGCCCTTACTTCTCTTTCAGCTTTTGTTTTTCTTGCATTTCTGCAGACGATTAATTTGTTCCATCTGATGTTTAGGCCTTCTGGCTGTCATGAGTATATCATCCTTAACTTCCCGTAGGTTATAACTTTCATTGATTTGGCGGGACACGAAAGGTACCTCAAAACAACTGTGTTTGGGATGACTGGACATTCGCCTGATTACGCTATGTTGATGGTACGTTCGCACACCTTTGCTTGTTTTAGCCTGACTGAAGTCAATTGTTGATCGCCAAAAATTTAGTTCCGTATAAAACCAAGCATTAATCTAATATGACCCAGAAGGAATGCTTTCATAGCCACTATGACCTAGAGACAGGTCTTTTGATGCCATTGCCTGTATTCCCCTATCCAGAATAGCTCAAAGGTAGCTCAATATTCCAGCCCTAATCGATAGAGGGGGACGAGGTGCTGCAGTTGAAGTAGAATGAGGTCTTTATCGACCGGCATCTAAGGGAGGGGGGGGGGGTTTGTTGGTGTTCAGCCCCTGCCCTTTTTGGCAAGGAAGTGAATTTTCCCATGGAAATGCCCTATTCCCATGGAAATCCAATGTGTTTATGTCCCATTTCTACCACGAAACCCCTGCCCTTAAAATATCCTAGTTGCGCCCCTGTCCCTACTTGACCAAACTTGCAGGACCTAACGATCGAGAAATCTGGCTCAGGGTATTTCAAAGTATTTGTTCCTTGGGTGCCATTTGCTCCTCGCTTTGGTTTCATACTCCTTCGTGACGCTAAATTGGTTAGGACTAGAACAATTTTTCTAACAGACTCAAGTTCAGTTGCCTTAATTGCATCACTACTCAAGTATGTACTCGGGTTTATGAACTTGGATGTTTTCTGATATGCAGTCTTCGTGGAGACAGTTTTGTCAGCACATTAGCGTAACGTACTAGTTGAAATGCGTTTGGCAGATTTTCGAATCTTCACCGAAGGGCTTGTTACCGATAAATGCTCGAACAATGCAGGCCGCTTAATCTTTTCCGCGTAAAATATCGGGTTTATGGAAGTGCGATCAGAATGACATTTTGTTGTAGTTTACCATCTTTCCCTGTATTTTAGTCAAAACTAGGTAATTCAAGCACCACAATTTTTTGGAGATACTAAGAATGGCACAGAAATAGATGAAAGTTTACTGGCATCTATTCGAAGTTATCCTGAAGGAAGAAGTTGTTAAAAAGGCAGCTGCTTATCAGTTTGAGTTGGTGCTTTTTTGAATATAATGTCGATGTTCCTCAAGGTCCTCACCTGTTGAACTTCTAGTTTAAAGTTTCACGAATTTGGCTTTTCAAAAATGTTAGGCATTAGTTTAAGCCATTAAGTATTTGTTCCCTTAAGTTTTTGAGACGCAATTCTACCCGACGATGACGTCAAAGAGTCTGGATTGCAGATCCATAATGGAAAGAAACACCAGACTAAATTTATAGGTGAAATTGAGCCAATTTGCAAGATATTAGATTATGTACTTGACCATAATAATGGGTAATAACTGTCTTTGTAAATGAAATCTATATCCGTTTCGCTTTGATTTGCAGGTCGGCTCAAATATGGGTGTCGTTGGAATGACAAAAGGTAGGGCCTAGACACCATTGTTTTAATTATTTCATGAGGAAGCACTTTTTGGAAGAACGTGAACACTCGAAATGTTTTAGCAATACCAAGAATGATTCGTGGGAAGTTCGTTCGTAGCTCATTCGTAGGGTTAAAAGATTGCTAGTGGATGCTGTTTGTATCTGACGGAACTAAGGTTTGATACTTCGAAAGTTACGTACCACTCCACCTCAAAATATCTTAGAGTATGATTAAGCGATCTAAAAGTCGAAGGCTTTTGTTGACAAATGATCACTGCCAAAGTTGCTGGCCTTGGCAGAGTCTGGCACTTGAGATGATTCGTGCATAGCTTTTTTGTGAGTCAGGACTCTTGCAGCCTACGCACGTGTCTAGACTTCTAGGGATGGGGGGAGTACTGGCTGCATATAGTGGCCTTGTTCCCTAAATCGATGCCATGCAGGAATGGGCTTGGAACACTTGTCGCACCCCCGTGCCAAATGAAGCTCTATGTATGCCACAATAGCTCACATTGTAGCTCACCGAGGTGCAATTATGCAAACTATTGAGTCTTGTAAAGTCTTGTGGATTTGGATTGTAACCTTTCTTTTGTTAAGTTTGAATAAGATGGGAAATACACCAAGTTTAATCTGAAACGTGCAGTGGACGTTGCTAAAAGAACAGCTCGCATCTTTGCATGATTGAGATATTTCCAACTTTACTTGTTAAAGAAAAAACGCTTTGCCACCCTTAGTTTTTATGCCGACAAAATTTGTGCTCGTTTTTTATGTCTTTCTCCCATCACTTAAAAACATTTTCTGACATTGTCGTCTAGCCCTTCTGAGCACCAGTATCCAAATTCGTCGCGACAGTACGTCGAGATTTGTCAAGTACTTATGCTCAAAATCCATTAGATAACGGTGACTGTAGTTTGCCAAATAAGCTTATTAATTTATCCTCTCTAACGATAAATTTCCATCATTAAAATGCACATTCTGTGCAGACCTAACCTACAAGGCAATCCAGTTGAATAGAATTTTTTCTTTTGCGGTTATTGGCCCTAGATATTTGGCGCCAACTTTTATAACGATACTATCACCGTCTTATGTCTCCATTCATGGAATTATCTTGGCAGACGTAGTAATATTGTCTTCGGCTTCAAAGCTGATGTTTTAAATCTTTGTTGCAAAGTCGGATATGGATGGATTTGATTTCTTAGTGTTTTGTGTCTGCAAAAGACTTGCGTTGTCCTAATTTTGTGATTTGCGAGATGAAGTCTCAAGAGACTTTAAAAGGAAGTTAGTTCCAGGAACTTTTTAAGGGATAGCCTTGAATCAGCAGGGAGCTAAAAACAAATTTCCCCTGCTAAACACTTTTGGAAGTTTTTGCCCTAAAGTTTTTCTATCCTCATCAAGTAGCCTTCTATTTCAGAGCATCTTGGTCTTGCATTGGCCTTGAGTGTTCCTGTGTTCGTTGTTGTCACCAAGATTGACATGTGTCCTGCCAACGTTTTACAAGACACAATGAAGCTTCTCTGCAGAATTCTGAAGTCCCCTGGATGCCGCAAAATACCAGTTGTCGTTCAGAACAAGGATGACCTTATTCTCTCAGCGTCCAATTTTACATCGGAGAGGTACATTATGCTGTTTAGTAGTTTGTCTTGTTTGTCTTTGGCTTTATCAAACAGAAATCGTTTTTCAGCTTGTCTATAATCTGTTCTAATCATTTGCAAAGCATTTCTTGTGCTTACATTTGTATTAAATACAACACATCAAATTGTATTAAAAACCCAGACATTGAAATGTTTTGAAATCCAGCCATTAGTGATTACGTTCAAGGCGGGATACTAATTCACACTTTCTAGCTATAAAATTGCATGTACATCAGTAGAACTTTCACGATGACATTTTGAAACAAAGATACTTTATCTTACCTTATAAAATACAAAAAAATTATTTCAACACTATTTTATCTAAAATTCTTTCTTTGTAGGATTTGTCCAATTTTTCAAATTTCAAACGTAACTGGAGAGAACATTGACCTTTTGAAAATGTTCTTGAATCTTTTGTCGGCAAGAAGCAGTTTTGTTGCGAATGAACCTGCCATATTCCAGATTGATGACACATATTCTGTTCCGGTAAATTAAATTAACTTTTGGTCGCTATGTGAGTCACGATGTTTGCAGAAGTGTTGTCAAGAACTCCAACTTTTGTCCATGATTTTTTCCAGCATCAGATAATTAGTCCTCTGAAGCCTCAATCGTTAAAATCATCTCAAGAATTATGTCTAATCAAAGCAAAGTTACACCTCTTAATCCCCATAAATCATATCTTTTCATCAAATACTTTTTCTTACTATACCTTTTCTTATTATGTTTTTTGGTATTATACTTTTTCTTATAATACATATCGGATGTCGAAGCTGACAGGCAAATATAATGTCACCCCTAGTTGGTTTCCATCTTTTTTGCCATTCCATTGCTATTCCAAATATGTGGTTGCTTTGTAGGGCGTGGGAACAGTCGTATCAGGCACAACGCTCCAAGGTGTCATACATGTCAACGAGGTATTGTTTCTTGGTCCTGATTCCACGGGCAATTTTCAACCGTTGCCGGTCAAGAGTATTCACCGTAAACGGATGCCAGTGAAAGAAGTCAGAGCTGGGCAAACGGCATCGTTCTCTTTGAAGAAGGTACGTGCTTGTATATGACATGCAACGAGGTAGTGTAGTTTTGACGGAATAATCTAGTTCTTGGTAACAAGCTTCTAAAAAAGTATTCATTTATGCTGAAGAACTAGAAGTTTCTACCACTTGGTGTTTTTATTCAGTTTCTTGCATCCTTTTAAGCAAATATTTTTGGATGTGGAAATTTTAGGTATCGTAACACTATTAGATGTGATTGTCTTTGCTTTTCGCAGATCAAAAGACAAGATATTCGCAAGGGTATGGTGATGGTATCAAGAGATTTAGAAGCTGAAGCCACGTGGGAATTTGAAGCTGAAGTCCTCGTTTTGCACCACCCAACAACCATCACAACAAGGTACCAGGCAATGGGTAAGTACAATTGCGTTTGTGGAAACGTCCCTTCTGCTAGCCTGTAATTCTTTTAACTTTTCTGGCGTTAAGGTCGTAATTTATTGGCATATGTAGAGACCTTGCCAAAGATTTGTGTTTATGTTTCCGAGTGGGTTACTTGTGCGTTGCTGATTAAGCATTCGATGCCTGGTTATCAAATAATTAAGGTTTCTGGCATTTGCAAATACAACATGCATAAGGGAATGGGTGAAAGGCCTGCGCAGCGCCCGCAAACGAAACTGTGGCCAAGCCGCGGTTGACTGAATGTCAGGTTTTTTGCCAGCCAAGATTTGAATCTAGATATAATGCCACCACATACACCCAGTCATCTGCCATTTTGGGCGACATTAGAAGATGGAAAGATTTTTTGGTCAAAAATGGTGAGTTGGTGGCCTAGATGTTAGTTCCGCTTCATTCCCGCATGCTTCAATGAAAGTTTCCGCCAATGATGTTTATGCCCGAAGTTCCAAATTTTCGGGCATTGTGTGGTTTGCAGGCTTTCAATCATATGTAACGACAAGGGGTAGTTTTAGAGAAACAACTTGTGACTAACATTTCTGGGTGGTCCAATTGAAGATAATCAGTTTGTTGCAAAATTTTCAGGCTGAACTATTTAGGCGAACGAGTCTCGATAAGTGCTTTAATTTTCGCCGCAGTACATTGTGGTAGTTTACGCCAAACAGCCACCATTCTGTCAATGGACAGAGAGCATCTTCGGACAGGTGACCGGGCGCTTTGTCGATTCCGCTTCATCAAGAATCCGGAGTTCGTACAGGCCGGTACGAAGATGATATTCCGCGAAGGCCGGACCAAAGCAGTTGGTACAATTACAAGACTATTTCATGACATTCCTGGTCAGAGCTCTCATAACACGCGGACTGGCAAATCGACCAAGGCTCAAATGCACCAAAAAGCCCAGCAGGCCAATAAGTCTAGGAACCTGGGGACAGGTGTAAAGAAGCCTGGAAACCAACCTCCGCAGAATATCCAGCCGGCTGGTGCCCCGCAGAAGCAACCTACAAATAATGGCGTGGTAAAACCAGAACCAACAAGTGCCCAGAATAACGAAGTCCCCGTAGCTAAACCCGTGACGTCATGCACGAACGTCCCAAGGACAGGAGAGCCTTGAGCAGTAGAATGCGTAGTGTTTGTTTGCATTTAATTTATTATTTTTGAACTGGAAGATCATTAGAACGCGAAGACGTGGTACAATTCAGCCGAATGTGCACTTTGGCTGCCTTTGTACACACACCTGATCTGAAACTGGTAAAAAACTGTAGACTGCTTCGAAAGTATCTTTACGAGACTTTCAGACTTGAATGGACGTTCAGTCGTGAAGTTTCGATTCATTTTAATACGGAATTCTTAGCTTGCTTTTTCTTGAATTAGCACAAATAGATATATATATAATATACATATGTAAATTTTTGAAGGAAATAAAGTGGACTGTTTGTTTTTTGCTTTACTAGCAGTGGCGTGAAAACTTCATTTTGTCACCGAACCTATGCTATGTTAACGCTTTTAGTATTCAAACGACGCACAAAAGTTTACTGATTCGCTCGCCTGATTGATGCGGTCAATTGGGTTTTTCATTAAGGTCTCAAATATGGTCGACATGAGTCCATGCAGGTGAGCGTAGCTAAGGAAGAGTGATGCTTTCTCGATTTCTTGGTTCTATTTTTCACCAAAAATCATGGTGATTTAAGTTTCATTTCTGATTTTAAAAGGAACCTTAATGCAAAGCATATCCATGTACGTTAAGTTGTGGATAAAGGTCTTAAAAATGAATTTTATGCACATTCAAAGCTTGGAACTTTTTTGCAAAAAGGAAATAAAAGCAGAAATGACATCTCAACCTACAAGTATTCGCAATAATTTACATAACAAAAGCAATTCCATATGTGTATAGGAAAAGATTCATTTTAAAGAGTGACAAAGACAATAGCAATAGTAAGTTTCATATCCTTTCTGATAACCATATGGCAGTCCTGCAACCTGTTTGAATAACTGCCTTCATCGCGCCATAGAATGGGGCCTAAATGATAAGGAAATCGATAACAATTAAGAGTATATTAAAAAAATTTACAGAAATGCCCCGTGCTTGCCTTTCAGTAGGCCTGATTTTCACATGTATTTAATAGACAAGAGACTCAAACCTGGGGGTTATTGGCGCTAGAGTGCTTTTTGCATTATACTTCTTACAATACAAACAAGAGCCATAGACATACCTTACTCCTGCTCTCATTTTCTAGATAACGAATTACTCTTGTGTACCAGTTAATAGGAGGGTGTTGGGATGGTGATAATCGAGATGTTTGGAAAATAGTAGAGTGTTAAAATAAGAGAAAGGGGGTTAAAATAAAAGGCAAGTTGGTGAAGTAAATTGCTCAAAAGGACAAATATATCCATAGCAATTTGCTTTCTACACTTGCAATTTTGTGTGCAATTGAAGAGGAGTAAGTAGGTGTCTTGTGTAACTGAAGAACTAATATAAAAGAGGGTTATAATAGCAAGGGGTATTGGAAAATAACCAGAAATTCAAAATCTAAAGGATAGATCCATCTAACGGCTGATTTGGTGAATCGTATTTTGAAAACGATAAAACAATTTCCACAAGTTGGATATTTGAATTTGAACATTCAAATAGCTGTAAAGTTGTAACTGGTTCTCAAGAATGTATTGTCTCTGTTGCTGCTGCAACAACTTTACTTATTTACTTAAGCTTAATTTGGTTTTCTGCTGGAAGAAAGATTTGAGGTCTTGTTTCTTGACTCCTTAAAAGTTCTTTCGGTTAAACAGGTGCATATTTAGTCCGTGAGGGTGTTCTTTTTAATCGTGCGAATTTGATGACAAAAAAAACAGAACTAATTCTTTTTAGATAGAAACATTTTCGTATATTCCCTTATGAATCAAGATTAATATTATGTAACTGTTCTAAGTTGTCGGACAACTAGGCTATGAGAACTGGCAACCATTGTGTGAAATGATACGAGAATCAAAGCACAGTCTTAGGACAGATGCATGTTTCTTTTGTGGATTTGATAGTTCTTGGTTCATAGTCGGTGTGTTAAACGCCCCAAATACCAACAATGTAAAAAGGGACTCAAACGCAGCGAGACTGTAAAAAGTCATCATTTTCTAAAATAGAAGTTTCGATCGGCAACTGGCTATTTATTCTGTCAGCTTTTGGTTATTTTCCGACGGTTGCATACTCTGAGGAGTGTCGGACGAAAAAGTACTAAAAATATGCAAACAATCTTAATTTTTGGGACTATTTGTGTGGATGTTTGAAGGAATTTCCGTCGCTGTGCCAAAGAGGGTTCCGCACTTTTTAGAAAAACAACTTTTGTACGGAGTATCAAAAGGAAAACATTTGGCCCTGGGCCAACTACAAGAATTTTGATACAATACGGATAAAAAACGTGGTTGGGTAAGGATTCAAAGAATTTGCTTACGTGAGAGGAGGCACATGCGTTCAACCGCCTACATAATAGAAACATTTACAAACCTGTTCGCCATCTTGTTCCTTGCCTATGTCGTGGTGTTCCATTTCTTCATCCCTGAATCTGTGTATTATCTACGAAGTGGATCATAGCATTGTTTTTGTGTTTTGTTACAGATCGAAGTTATCTCAAGAGCGTTGGGAGTAAATATTTACAATAATAATTTATAATATTTATAAGGCGTGGCAGACCTGGGAAAACTGTCGTATTACAAGTATTATTCATCTTCCTAAGCCGAGGAATCAAGGCAGGATCTGCACGTTTCCTGAGAATTGAAAAACAATTCACAAACAACAACTTGACCCATTCAACAAACATCCGTTCTCTTCAATTCATACTGCAGAAAAGTTATTTCCTCTTTTAGACACGGTGTACTCTCTATATGATCCAAAGAGAATTTCATATCACTCTGTGAAGTTTCACCTTAGGTGTATCAAACAACCAGCAAATACGTACCTCTAGTAATTCTTTATGACATTCTGGGTCATCGCTCAAAAGTTCACGCAATTGACTGAAAAATAGTTAGCAAAACTCAGTTTACTAAACAATCAGCTAATTATAGAATAAACAACAGAAAGTAATGACAAAATATCCAGTGCTTACTGAACTTTCCAGGAGGGAATATTTAAATATTTAAGTGTTAGCATAACACATTTATACAGAATAACCTTTTCAGTAAAGATGATTCTGCTATCAACAAGAGTCGTATGAGCGATGTAGGATGGTGTCAGTAACTTATGTAAGTTATGACACACTAACTTAGACCTGATAAGATTATTTTGAAAGGAGTAAACTTAGAAATATGTAAAATGTCTTTCAAACAATGGAAATTAAGATGCTGGAAGCAAAAGCAACGCCAGTTTTAATAAATTACCAAATAGAACTGAGAAATGAATATGCGCACTCTTTCATGTAATTTTTTGGGATTTGTTGTTACGACAAAGATTCTTTAAGGTATCATTTACTCAATTACTATCTCTATGTTACCAACCTGTCATAGTGATCACCGATGACCTCTTCAACCGCAATTGTGCAGGCCATGGCAGCTTCCTTACCAAGCATAGCAGTTCCTGCACCTGGCAAAGTTACAGTTAAGGATAAATGAATGTTCATCTTACTTTGATGGTGAGTTACAAGCTTTTTATATAATTAAGAAAGACAGGGTTTCAAATACCAAAATAAATTATTCAGACAATTTGAAATTCACAATGGGACATATTCATTTAAGGGAAAACTCTAAGTGCCTTTGATTTTATCAAGACATATTGAAAACAGTCTAGATACTGTAGTTATAAACAAACCTTTACTGACCTCCTGCCAATTATAAATGAAGTGAATTACTTTCAGACTTACACATCACATAGCCAAAAATATAATTCATTAAAATTTGGAAAATATGCACTTTGGCTTCATTTACATCCACTTTTACTCTTAAAAAGATAATATGAAGAGTCATACCCAATGCAAATCCAGCTAAATTCCAAAATGGTAGGAGGACTGTTGGCCTAACTCTGTTTTCAACCAAAAGCTTTTTCATTGTCCTCAGATGTGCTTTTTCATCATCCCACATTTTCTACCAAGAATTAAAGTAATGAGACTAACAGATACTTTTGATAAAATTTTTGGGAGCAAACCTACTCTTTCACAACCAATATTTCATTTTGAAGCCTCTACTAGCCCAAGACTAGCTTTCTGTCTGCTTCGTAATTGTTTCAGAAACTGTAAATATTTGTTACCATAAAGTGTAGCAAAATAGTTTTGCCAGCAAACATGCATGCATCACAATTCACCAGATACTTTTCAGATATATAGCAAGACTGCAGATAATATAGCAAAAACTTGTGGAAAGATAGGAAAAAATTGAATTTTCAAATATAAAATTCAAAATTCTTCACTTAGAGCCTTTATGATATTTTAAGCCTTTCTCTGATGAATAACTGTTAGGCACAAAACTTGCAGCCAATCCTTATTTGGGATTTAATTAATTTGCAATTTTAGAAGTATTCATTGGCTCTTGGGGGTTCCTAATATCAACATACTAGAAATATTTTTATTTTTCATATTTTCTTTTTTGTTTTCAACAACATTCAAGTTTCAAGCTTGTGGTATGCTCTATTGAGCAGTTTTGCTTCAAGTAATTCTTTTTAAATTATCAGTTCCCCTGTTTGATTGCGTTCACTCACTTCGTGTGTACCGCAAACCAAACCATAATTACGAAGCTCCTAAACGACGTTTAACTTTAGTCTATATTTAGGCTTACTAAGGCGAGGCATCTGCTCTTCCTACCTGTATAAGTTCGCCTGTAGAACCACTGTTCCCCAAAATTGCCATCTGGCCTGCGTATATCCTATCAGCGCCATATTCCCCTGCATGGTCCACCCTCAATATTTTGTCAACAAGTTGTTTGGTGTTTATTCTTCTGGATTTTTCTGATTGTGAAGAATTTGAGCAATAACATCGGCAAATTATTCTACTGTCATAGACGACTCTCCTTCGAAGGGCTATGGCCGCCATTTTCAGAGTGATGAAAATTTCATAATTGCCTCGTTTTGGGTTCCAGAAACGAGTCTTGACAACAACTTTTCAGTCCCTAACTTGTAGGAAAAAGTTGTGGCTGCATTGTGGAAATGCGCCTTAATATCCCGAGTTGAAGGGAAAAGGGGAATGTTTGCATTGGGTTTTGACGAGAAATGGGTCAGACAATAATTAAATTTTTGGAACAGAGACTGTTTCACTCTGAACCTGGGCATTGTTTCACTTGATTCATAACCTTTGATACCCTCTTAAAATGATTAGGAAAGGAAAATGACATGTCTGTTTCTTTCAGATGAACATGAGAAATATATATCCCCAAATTACCCCTCTTGTTCTTAATGATAGCAAATTGAAATTATTATGTTGGAAATTATTCAAGGGACTGGAAAAAATTCAGAATTACATTTTAAGTGATGTTTAAACGGACATTGTTATGAAAAGTCAGACCTACAGTATGATAATGGAGCGTATGAACTCATATATCTCCCTTCGCGCATGTTTTGCACTTTTAGGTGACCGAGAGATAAAGCACGCAGAATATCGTAAAAAGTTTGAGTTCGGTTAAAAGCAAACCAAAGTTCGTTAGCTGTCACAGACTGGATGGTAAGGTCTAGCCTGCAAATCCGAAGCGATTTGCTGGAAATTAAACTAAGAATGTGTTCATTGATTTTGCTTCCTCGAGGCCTAATTCTTTCAGTTTTCTCACGATGAATCCCCATATATGGGAAGAATTGAAGCTCTGTGGCATTGTTAACGGTATAGAGATTTCCTTTCATAATTTCCAGTGGTTTGGTAACAAGTCAGCGACCCCATATCACGCTTTTAATTAGCTAGCTATAATCTATTACTCAGTATTCGAAATCCGCTTTCTAAATACAGGAAATTTTCTCAACACTTATATCCTATGCTCACCACGCGAGGCTTTTAATAATAGTAATGTGGAAACAAAGCCACTGTTGAAATGAATGAGGCATCGTTTTCCTGGCATCTCTCCGGCTGCATCCGTCGTCTATCCTTGAAAGCTGAAACCAAAGGACTTTAAGCATTACTCATGTTTTGTTAATGCGAAGTTGGTGCGTGTTCAGAGTTCGACTGTGTTTGAATCCTTCTCAATGTGTCATTGTTTATCGTCTCTCCAAGCGAGCTCCTCTTCTCAAATGGCTCTTGTAGACTCGTTTGAATAGGATTAGAATCCTGTCTCCATCAGCCGTTGCGACGATAATTATTCTCTACCCGCTTTTTTTATAAGGAACCGCTTTATAAGGAACCTACAAGTAGAAGGCCGAAATATATAAAGAATTTATACTACTAAAAACGAAATCTCTAAGGAACTTTTCGATTTGAAAAATGTTTATAACTGCAAGCATCAAGAACTAAAAAGCCGGTTCCATTCATTTGCAGCCAATACTTGCATAGATTGTTTGCTATTCGTGTGTCAAGTGCTTCATTGAGTAGTTTCCGAATATGCTGTCTCGCCCCACTCTTTATTAAGTGCTAAGGTTTATTGATGTGCAGTAAAAATTAAGGAACTTTTAAGGAACTTTTGGTACTAAAATCTGAAGATTTGAGGTCTACAAATAAGGAACTTTTGGAACTAGGCCTTGTGGTAGGTTCCTTATAAAAAAAGCGTGTACTCGCATATATTGTTTGCTATTCGTGTGTCAAATGTTTTTTTGAGTAGTTTCCGCATATTCTATCTCGCCCCTCTCTTTATTAAGTGCTAAGGTTTATTGATGTGCAGTAAAAATTAAGAAACTTTCAAGGAACTTTTGTACTAAAATTTAATGATTTGAGGTCTACAAATAAGGAACTTTTTGAACTAGGTCTTAAGGTAGGTTCCTTATAAAAAAGCGTGTATGTCGACAAAATTCTGCAAGGTTTCGCAAATCGCAATGAAGAAGTACAGTTGGAAATTGCAATCTGTAATGAGCACAAGAACGAGCAATGCAAATGCTACTGGATCGGCACTCTCCTAGCTTCTGTCTCCTTTTTAAGCCTAAAACAGCCACCGGCAAGCGAAAAGGAGACAGGGGCGTCGGAAGCGTCTATAAATTTGGGGCAGATCAAGGAAGGAGCAAGTGGCCACGTCCATTTTTGTATTATGAAGTGGCCTTTTCAGTCTCGTAGGGGCACTGTTGGGTTTGGAAGGGGCAATTTTGCATGGTTTTCTTAAAAGCGGGGTGGGGCATGGCTCCTGCGCCACTGGAATGAACCGTCGATATCTTACTTGTGACTACATTTGCGTTTGCATTTGCTAACTTTTTATTGTGGAGAACTTTTTTAAGGTAGTGCAAGTTAGTGCATATTTGGCTCAGAAGCCTTAGGATGCGAAAACGTTTTGCACAGAAATAGAAAATATCCGTTTCAAAAGTTTAATACTTATTGCGAAAAGGAAGCGTTATTTTCTGTTTCCAATCAAAGGGGAAATTTTTGCGAAGATGTAGTAAAGCATATTCGCTTTTGTCGTATCAATGCGCCTGACTGTCTCTTTTGTTGCACGTCGTGTTAATGAAAAGTGTTTTGTTCAAGGCGGTTGTTTGACTAACTTTTCCTATATTTGGCATCGCGTCAAGTCGTCGGTATTTTAAAGCCGAATTCCTCTGATCCCTTTCTCCAAAATAGAAACTTACCAATTATGATACTAGCTCTGTGTGTTTTGTATATATTACCGCCCAACCACACACACGTCCCATTTCGAAGTGCTAACAATTCGCTCATTGCAATGATACTTTAAGTGGTGCAATTAAGGAAAGCAAGGAGATCGAAGATTGTCAACAAACGATTTCCTTGCAAATAGACTGCCGATATTAAATGTGGGAAAAGTGCGTACAAATGAAGTGATTTTTTAATAGTCGGTATTTCAAAGTAGCAATCAGGTTTGTGTGCAGTGACGTAATCGTGCTGTAAGATGCGAGAGCTGGCGACTGGGGTTAGGGTGTGCTAGACTGACATACGTCTCCTTGTCATCGACGTATGAGCTGGGGAGCCCAAGGGGCAAGTGATCCTCTCCACCCACCTTCCGGTTTTGAGAAAACTACCTCGAAACCAAGTTGCCTTTCTTCTGACTACAGCCCCCCCTTCCATTAGCTTTAAGCTGTTACTCACGTGATTTGTCACATAGATACTGCAATTAGCACAATACTCGAGAGTTCTTATTAGCTGAAATAAATAAAAGACAAAATGTTTCGAGTGGGCATTTCTTCGCCCATCGCTTTTTATCGAAGTGAACGCCTCTTACACAAAGCCGCTTCCTCCGTCCTTGCCTCGTATAGGTGCTGGTGAAAACATCTCCAGGTCATTGCTTCCCATTCATGGTTTCCGTATCAGTCGCCTCAGGGCAAAAGCCCTATCTGTCACGTGGCTATTTTAGTTCGTTTCTACTTTTAGATAACCAAATTGGCCTAGTTAACCACCCCTCGGGCTAACAGCACGCCTTCTCAGACTGGAAGATACACGGATTATATTCCTGGTCACTCAGATAAAACTATGTTTGCTTTTCATTGCTTAGACGTCCCATCCTGGCGACATCCAATTAATGGGTCACGCATTTAGCGTATCCAGTCTATTTATATTCTATTTTATTTATATTCTATTTGCATGCTTAATCATAGTAGAGAAAGGAAGGCCGAGGTTTCGACACGAGGGCTAGATCGAAGTTGGAAGGGTACAATGTCCTAGCAAAATATTCAAAGGGGCCAGACACCCGATATACTTGGGGTTATTCTCCAGCCATACTCTAAGTGCCCCTTAGCTTGATGCCCCTGCCCTTAGCGTGGTTTGACGCTTTTGCTCTGCAAAGCGTGGAGGTTTTTTCAATGCTAATTAGTGATTGAAAAGTTGCCGGTGTTAATGCGAGAAGGATTTCGCCCAGTCATTGCTTTTTCAGCAACGTGGGTAGAATTTTCATAAGCTAGAAAGTATGTACGTACTTGGCGCATGGTTTGGGATACACAGATTTTATGAAAGCAAGAAAAGTCCTATAGAATGATTGACAGCAAGAATAGTGATCATGTCACTCATTCACGACCAACGACTGGCCTGAAAACTTGGCAGGATTTCCTCTCAGGAAACTTCGTTACCTCATCGTATGAATGGGGGTTCGTTTTACAATCCAGGGTAACATATTTGTTTGCATAGGACTCGCTTTGCTTCAATGAACGGCTCTTCATTCCACAACCTGCCTGTAAAATGCACATTTCTGCTACATGAAATGACCGACAGGTATGTTTTTAGGTGTTAGGCCTAGCTGCAATCTTGGCAAGAAATAGCTGAGACTTTCTATCAAAAAGTTAAGTCAAATGTCTTATCTTTATACAACAGGTGGTGGTAGACCACACCCCCCCCCCTTGATGTCAATGTTTGGTATTGCGGTATGACTGGGGATTAACAAGCCCTCAACCACTCCCATAACACCATTGATTTAGGGGAGGGGGCAGGAGCATTCGAAACTAGCTCAATTTCCCGCAAGCGTCTCAGCACTTTTTGCCAGGATTGTGGATCCATCGCTCCAGCAAGCATTCGTAAAGTGATGCAGCGGTTATCTCTATCAATGCTTTAGAAGAGTGGTCTGCTCTTTCTGCATGAGGGACAGCCAGAAATCCCAATTGCCCATGTTTCAAGAGGCCTACGTGAAAGAGAGGGACATTAACCTCGTACAAGGGCTTTTCCGAAATACCTAGAAGAAGTTTACCAAGCACATGAAAAACTTGCACAGTTGTTTCTCAATTGAAATAAAACTTTCCAAACGTCAGGTATCGAAATTTCCTGTGTGGTGATGAGATTTCTCGCAAACACTTTCAGTTCATGACGTCAAACTAGAACTGGATTCCACAAGGTCACTTTGTTTTCATTTTCGCCTTCCAATGATTCATAAAGAGCTTCGCGTTTCCTTCTTGCATTTTCTCAGCATGGCGTCAACTTTAGAATGCGGTATATCATAGCTGACTCCAAGGCTCCCGACATGGCCTTGTAACTATTACTCTTGATGTTCAAACGGCCTGCTCTACAAGCAATTTATTTCGATTCATTATTAAACCTTCATGCATGCAGAGAGCATTTGTCAATTAGAAGACTTCTTTGACGAAATGTCTTTGTAAATCCAGATTATATCTGCCTACGGACGCGAACAAGCCAACACGTTTCAGGATTATTTCTTCATTTCATAGAAAGTGATGTGACGGGCAGGGGGAGGGAGTTTCACATGTGATTACATCTCAAAATACATTTTCCCACTTTTGACATCACCTTTCCTCTCCTAATTCCGGTCTCAATCATCAGTTATAAGGTGGGGCAAACCAGGAACCATTCTGCAAGAACTCAGTTTAGAGAAAATTCTCACATCAATAGTCATTTTTCCAGTCGTATATTTGAGCTTGAATTATACAATCAGTGATACTCTTTTCAACCTTTCCCTTATTGAAAATGAGTTCTCCAAAGTTATATGTTGTATGTTAGCAAGCTGTTGAGAATTAGCATCGAATTAACCTGTTGTCCAGCCGTGGCATGACTCAGTAAGGAAAAGCGATTTCCCGCTCGATAATGCCGAGGGAATGTGGGGACCGGGGTTGGGGGACGGTAAAAGCTGTTCCGCTGTTCAAACAATGTACGGACCAGATCATACAATGTCAGCGATTGAGATGTCCAAACTGCTTTGATTGCTTGACGTACGTCACACAGACAAACATCCGCTCTACTATCAACATTTTGATCAATACTCCAACCTGATCTTCCTTTTTCCCCACAAAACTGAATCCCCCTGAATACGTTGCACCCATTCTGCTATCATTAAGTTCACTGGTCTAGGAAATAATTTTCTGTTTTCTCATACTTGTCGCAATCTTTTTTCTTAACTCCAGGCTACTTGCAAACGCCTCGATATTCCAGCAAGACTTAGATCCTTTAACTCCTAGAACTAACTACGCTTGATGATTCGAGAAGCCTACAAATGATGAGCGCTTTCTTTTTCAATTTTTTGTAAAGTAAAGCAAACGATATTTCGCCTACTGAATGCCCCATTTCATGGTGCTGTTTTTCACAAAAGGCACCCAAGGGCAAATGCTGGCAATGGAAGCAGGGGTGAATAGCAATATTCGTGTATTGCTCTGCTGTCATACTGTAACAAGGGCCCCCAGAGGTTCCATAAAGCGCTAGTTGCCCCCAGAGGTCCCAAAGTTGTCTTTGGCACAGACATCACATTTAACAATGGGTGCCACTGGTGCAAAGCAAGCAACTCTTGGGCAACACCTTGGAAGTCTTTGTCGTCTGGGTGACATCAAAGCTCTGGGCTCTTCAGGAAAAGGCAAATCAAGTTGCACAAGCATCTTGTGTATTGTGTGGTAGCCCTTCATAAAAGGCAAGTGCCTCAGAGGAAGTATAAACGACCCAGTGGCTCCACCCATCGCATGTCGTGACCGACATCCAGCCGGGCATCAACAAAATCGTCTTCTGATTTTCTGAAACCATCAAAGCCGTAATCCATGATTCATCGGTTTCCCTTCAACAACATTCTCTGCCTGGGCCTCAGTTTATTTTCCATTCTTCGTGATTTTGTCAATTGACTATGCAACTAATCTTTTTGTTGCCTTTAGAGAATCGTTAGCAAAGAATCAGTCGATTGGAAACTATTAATTAAAGATCACAATGAGTGCAAGAGAAAAGACTATAAACATGGCTTCCAATTCAGAACTACCAGGGGCGAGGCATTAGGATACAAGAGACTGACCTTTGTATTCGCTTTGACATTTTCTATGTGTTTTTTCTTTGGTTTTGTTTTTCCCGACTTTATAACAGAGCCTTCATTTCAGTATTATGATAACTGGGAAGATCGTCTATGCAAAACACGGCAGCGTGTGTTGATAAGTGTTTGCTTAAAAAAACCAAAAATACGTCAAGTGTTCATATTCCCAAAGCAAAAATTGAAACAATTGTTCCAAAACAGGTGTGCCTCCACAGTTGTGCAAAAACTTGTTTATTATAGAAAATATTTAGTGTGCGTTCAGGATTTGTCTTGTTCATGTGAAAACGAATTTATATCTATGAAGTAAAAACAAAAGAGAAATATCGTTCCGGAAATGCTTCCAGAATTTCGAATGTGGACTTTTGATTTTCCCCTTTTTCGATTTCCCCCTTTTGATTTCATGGAGACAAAAATTTTCTTACAATTGAAAAATCATTCGAGAAATAGTGTATAACCTTTTTCTGCCCTAGAGATTTACATATTGTGATAAAGTTCCAAGCTCCAGTATTCAAGTGATCTTATTCTGTGCCTCTATTCAAAGACTTTCTAACTTTGAAATGACCCAAAATTCACATTTTTCTTTCTTAAACAAAGTGTTTTTCTTTTAAAGCAGGACCAGTCTTACTCTATTTACTGTTCAAATGTCATTTTTTCTTCTTGCGGAAATCACCAGATGGAAAGTGCCGCGGTGAAAATCTGGTTATGTTTTTGTTATTAAATCAATTTACATCAATCCAAATAAAGACCTTCGAATAAAATGACCTTTGTTTGAAAAGCGTGGTAAGCTTTGTAACTTCTGTGAAAAACATATTTGTATGAGAAGGTGGACTCAACAAAGCTACCCACTTGGATGTTGACAAGAGTTTCAAAGCACACCCTCATTCGTGCTCCGATCACTTACGTAGAATGAGTCTGTGTTATTTGATAAAACTATCGGATACTGGTAACAGCTGTTACATTTAACGCGTGGCATTAGGGACCTGGAAAGTGTTTCAGTACACGCACATGTCATGACTCACAATGTGCCCATCAAAATGTGCCCAAATGAAATCCCTAAGGAACTTTTCGTTTAGAAAATTTTTTATAACTGCAAGCATCAAGAGCTAAAAAGCCCGTTCCATTCATTTGTAGCCAATACTCGCATAGATTGTTTGCTATTCGTGTGTCAAGTGCTTCATTGAGAAGTTTCCGCATATGCTGGCTCGCCCCTCTCTCTATTAAGTGTTAAGGCTTATTGTTGTCAAAGAACAGAAAGTGAGAACTTTAGGAACTTTTAAGGAACTTTTGGTACTAAAATCTGATGATTTGAGGTCTACGAAAGGATTTTTTGGAACTTGGCCTTGTGGTAGGTTCCTTATAAAAGAAAGCCTACACATTATATTTATTTTCTTTTCGAGTTCAAGGGTGTCTTTAGAACCCCCCTCCCTATGACTCGCATATAGTAATTGATTCTGAAACCGAAAAATGGACAGAATTAGTTCATTAAGATTCAGGAGATGCCACAGGAGGGGGCCTTTGATAAGTTAGCCTTGGTCGGTTAACATAAGAAGTTGATCATTTCTCTGTTTTCATTTCTTTTTTAAAATTCTAATGCAGTTCTATTCTCGATGCTCGGACCCCCATTCTCCTTCTAGTGACTGAAATATAAAACCTTGATTTCCTTAATCTGGTTTCGGAAACTAAACGTCAGGCAGGTAAATCATACGACCAGAAGGATATGTGACGGATTGGAAGTGAGTTCTCACAGCCCATTACAATCTCTCTGCTCTGATTACCCTGTGCATTCCTCAAACCTCGTACCAGAATAAACCCGCCCCAGTAAACAGCCAAGAATAGCCGTTCTGGAAGGAACTGTTGGCTAACTAAATCTGTCTTTAAGGTCAGTGTTTCATCAGTTTGTTTTGGATCGCATTCTACTGCCTCTGCCTGACAATTCAATTAATTTTCAAACTACTTTCGCGCAACCCTTTAAAAGGTCACTAATGTTTTGCCAATTTCATGTGAAAGTTTTCCAGGGAAAAAATGGAATCTGATACGTTCCAATAATATCTTGAAAGACTCGCAGCGTTCTGCAAGACGATCCCCTGCTGAAAGATATTTCTACGTCATAATAAGGAACTTTCGCTTCCGCTCGATAGAGCTTCCTCTTTCAATCACGAGCCTGTTACAAGCACCCACTCCCAAATACGGGATATTACGTGGGCGCGCGGATTTCCACTCGGGTATAAATTGCCGATTGATCCACTCAGAAGATTAATGCTTCAAGATACCTACGCAGGATCGGAGGGAAGAACGAAATCGAATCAAGAACAGAATTTTACGATAAAGTCACAGAACTATTTGTTGGAAAGAAGCGATGGACAAGATACCATTCAAAGTTATTTTTGGAATCAGCCTTGTTTTGAGGAGTTTTCAATTTGCAATGGCAACTCCAGTAAATGCCCGCACCGATGTCACGGCCGATACGATGGTAAGAAATGTTTGATTATTTCTTGTAAAACTTCTTGTAAAGATTGCCTTGGTCAAGATCTTTATTTACGTTTGCAGCTTAAGTTGTGAAATAATTACACCCTTATGGAAAAGCCCGCAAATCAACAATCAACTTTCTTCAAATCTCAAGGATTAACGGAGAGTATGGAATTGTAGAACACTGGCGGGTCAATGGGAAAGGCAATTAACTTAAATAGAACTCCTTCTTTTCTTCGGCTGAAACACAGATGCTGGCCCCTTTCTTTAATTCACATTGCTCCAGCATCGTAACTCGTTCGCAAAACATACTTCCGTATAGGTTTACTAGGAAACATATTTCAGCCGGAACTATTTTTTTTCGATCAGTAGAACACATTGAGTTCGTGTCTGTTCTTGTGTTTAAACAAAACGGAATGTATTCTACTCCCTTCGACTCCCGCTATTAACTCCTTTCCTGTTATGAAAATGTTATCTCGATCAATATTGGGTTCTACATCAACTTGTAAACCACACAACAGCGGCTCCTTGTTTGTTCATCACGCAACCATCATCGGAACCTAGGCGCGCAAGATAACGACCCACGTGAATCATGGAATCGTCGATCGTCGTCGCTTTCAACGTGGTAATTGTCCTATTCGTCATTATTCGTCACCCAGCTATTGTCGTCTCGAAGTACTAAGAAACAAGGAGTGAATTGGTGCATTGTGAAGGAGCGTGCTGTGAATCGCGAGTAAATAAACCATCGACAAGTGGTTTTAGGGTATCATTTGAAGTCCTCAACAAACACCTTTGATATGAGCAGAATTAAGTTGATTCTGATTGGATTGGGTGTGTCATGCTCACAATTAAGTTGTGGACTGCAGATACAAAAATATTTTATCTTTAACGTGAAATTTGATCCACAACTTGCTTTTTATTAAATAATTCAGCTTCTAGTCATTTTCCTACATTTTTATACTCTGGAAGAAAAAGTGCTTTATATATCCGAAAACTATGGCCCCACCATTCGTGCTATTTGTTGTTGACTATTGGAATCACCTCCTTATTTATCAGTTATTTATTGCCGATATTTTTGGCTATAGAGACGTTTCTTTCAATAGGACTTTTTGGAAATGTTCGGATACCTGCAGAAACCCGACCCAAGAGCTGGGAAATTGTTGAGCCAAGAGGATATAGTCGAAGCCGTGAAGAAAGTGCAGCAGTTTGCTGGTTTGCCTCCGACCGGACTAGTGGACAGTGAGACGTCGAAACTGCTGAAAACGCCCAGGTGCGGAATGTCGGACATTGGACGATCGGACAGCGCCAAAAGGAAGAGGAGGTACAACGCGCAGGGGACTGTGTGGAACAAACAGGTATGGGGGTTTGGCACTGGCTGGGTGTTTAGTTCTTACATAACTTTTCTAGACAATAAACGTTTTATGGGTCGCACGCTCTTATGTCGTGTTGTTGTGTGGGACAATGGGAGAAGTACCCTTTGCAAGCAAGGACGCCCGAGTATGCTCAGGAAAAGGGGGGCGAAAGTTTAACGGTAGTGGCAAAACAGTAGCGAAATGAAAGAATTGAGCTATTTTACTATAGGCACTACGTGTTCGCTGTCCCTCCCTTTTGCAAGGCATTTCCACTAATCAGAAGATTTTGCTTTTTCTCACTGAGTCACTTTGAGTAAAGACGATGTGAACTTTTAAAGAGTTACAACTTGTTGACCATCATAGAGAATGCTGTTTGATGTTGCCGATTTCTGAAGAAAATTTTCCGCTGATTTCCTTGTGGACTGAAAAGTTTTTCTGGACTTGTTTTGATCAAACTGGATGTAGCCTTTATTTGTGCGAATACGTAATACCTTTTGCTAGGAAAGAAAGAGAACTTTGCAAAACTAATCAGTCTGAAATAATCCCTTGATTTGATTTGCAGAAAATTACGTGGCGTGTAGAGAATTTTGGAAACGATGGCCTAAGCCCGGAACGAGTCAAAATGGTGTTTGAAAATGCGCTCGGCAAATGGTCCGGCGTTACAAACATCGAATTCGAGGAAATCAAGACAGGAGAGCCGGACATTTGGTTCCGGTTCGTTCGCGGTGCCCACGGTGATCCGTACCCGTTCCGGACTCCTGGAAGCACTGTCTTGGCGCATGCGTTCTACCCCTTCGACAGCAGGACACGTAAGTTATCACCTTAGCTACGTACTAGGTGTTAGTGAGACGAAATATCTGTTTTTCCTGTCTAGAAGCAAGTAGGCCAACGTTGCATTTCCTTTGAATGTGTTTTGTGTAGGGTATTTGTGTGGTCGGTTTTGTGACCTATAAAGAGGGGAAGTGGCAGCTTCTTCTTCTATGAAATTTGGGAAACAAAGTATCACAGTGCCGACAAATATTGGTGCATTACGTCAGTCAACGCGTGTGATCGTCCAGGCATCTCCAATCTCTTCAGCTTGCTTTCAGTAAAGTGATTTCGCAAGCTCCTTGTTTTATCGTGGTCCTGGGTGACATTTTTAGCTCACAAAAGTAACAATTAAAATGAATGAATTCACCTGCCACTTAAAGAAATTTCGGTAACGACTAGTGGGGATTGCAATCACTGGGACTGTTAGGGGCAGCAATACCCTTTGAGACAGGACCTTCCTACAGATGATTAATACGATTAGTCGATCTGGTTGATATTCTCTGGATACTCTCTATTGATCTCGTTCTTTTTTCATTCACTTCTTTATGTAAAGTATAAACTTATATAGAAGTGTTACGGTTGTTTTGAACTAAATAGGTGAGAATATATCGCCCTGTCTCCTCAGTAGAAACTTTCAACCCTGTTTCAGACAGTGCATCATTGAGCTATAGCATGACTTTTGCTCTTTCAACATTAGCTCTCTCGGGTGACGTTCACTTCAACGACGACAAAGTCTTCACCATTGAGTCTCCCAGTGGCAAAGACCTCTTGTGGATTTCTGTCCATGAGCTAGGTCACTCCATCGGACTGGACCACTCTGACGTCAAAAGCTCCATCATGTATCCATACTACAGGGGATACCCAGGCTTGGATTTCGAATTGACCCCTGATGACGTAAGAGGGGCCCAGGCCTTATATGGTACGTCATGCACAGTTGTTCTGTTTAACTTTTTCATGTTTTTCTCAATTGTTTTCATGGTATTAGTTGTTGTCGATACCAAACTATTGGCATCACTATAATTGTAAATCAAAGGGATGTGATTTTCGTTAAAAGCAATGCTGGAACTCCTTATTTTAATAAATAAGAATAGATGAGTAAACTCTAAAGAAAAGATGAACAACTTTTCCTTAAAATATCATTTCGTTTTTTAATGATTATAATGTTTATGTAAAACGCGTTTTATCACAGCCATTGCACAGCACATTTGATATTGAATATGGTGACATTTTGATTAATTACTGATTAAGGGACAGCCATCCCAAGTTCTTGTGAACCCTTATGCATTCTACCGTCACATCATGTTGATAAGATCTATGAGAAATCTTGCAATAGTTTTCAGTTTCTTCCTCTGCTTATGAGTAAGGAGAAAATATTAATACTTGCACACTATAAGGCTCAAGTAGTGTGATTTATTTGCATTTCAGGCGAAAAAACAGTGACGACACCGAAAATCCCCGCCGTAACTATCAAACCGTACGATGCTCGATGCTTCAGCAAAATGGGGGCTGTATTCCTTGGTAACGACAAGAGAACCTACGTTTTCAATTCGGATAAGCTGTATATCTTGAAGACAACACTTGGTATCGATAAGGGGCCTATCCTGGTTTCTGACATGTTCATTGGAGCGCTGTCAGTCGATGCAGCGTTTAAAAGGCAGAGTGACAGGAGCACTATCATTTTTAGTGGCAAAAGGTATCATAATCAATATAAAGCAAATCATTATTAATCATCGAAATCAGTTGAAATCACAATGACCAGCCTTTTGGAAACCGATCACCAGCTGATAAATATTTCATCATAATCACCATCATTGATCGTCACAATCATTGTAAAAAATAAATCTCAACAACTAGCATAAGGTTGAATATTATGCTAAGGACACTCTTTATGAATCAAAATCCATGATATTATGTAATTCTTTTTTAATTTTCAGTTTGACAATAGTGTGAATACTCATAAACACTAACATGAAGTATTTTAAGAGATTGCATTATTTACTAAGTTATTTTCTGTCGGCATTACAGGCGCATTGGTTTTCTAAATACCAATCTTCGAAGATGTTTAATTTACTTCTAGATTATGTTACTCCATTTCAGTAGAATTCAAAATATTGTCCTCCTAAAGTCTAATGGACTTCATACCATAACTAGCAGTTTTAACTTCTACCTCTAACCTTTCAACACAAACAGAGTACCAATTCCTCGAAGAAAATATCTATTGGATTATATCCATCAAACTAACCTTATATTTTAGTTGCCCATGTCACGTCATAATAAATTTGTTCTTCTCCTTTCCAGCTACTATGTGTATAGCAGTGATTACGATTTTGTTTCTGGCCCGGCCCCCATCAGCGATGGCTTCCTGGGATTTCCCGCCAATTTTGGCGACATCGATGCTGCCTTTGTTTGGCCCGGCAACAACCTGCTGTACATCTTCAAAGGCTCTGACTACTGGCGTGTTTACCAGCGTGGAAACATGTACCGTGCTGCTAGTGGATATCCACGGAAAATATCCTCTGCGTGGATTGGAATTCCAGATAATATCGATGCTGTGACAACATGGGCGAATGGAGTTACATACTTCTTCAAAGGTATTGCTTTGTTCTTTCAAAGTTTACCACTGTTTTGCTATTGAAAATTGCCTCATTTTTTACCAGCAAGCACGATAAATTTAATTGCAAGCTTCTCATACGAACGCCATATTGATCGCAGTCTAAGCATGGCCTATTGATCAATAATCGTATTGTGAGACTATTAACCTTTTAAACATGATTTCTCACTGCAAATGTTCGTGAAAGCTTGCTGGCAAATTCTAATTAAAGCCCATGACTGCAAATTTTGTACGTTCCTTGAATTGGTATAATCAAGTTCATCATATTAAGTCCTCATAAAATCAATCATATAATCAATTTCGAGCCAATATAAAAAAGGCCTAAACACTATCGAGATGACATAGATCAAATTTTCTTCGTCTTTAAAACGAAAATTTCTTCAATGTAATGTTGATATTTTTTCGTCTTTGCCATATTCAGTCCACGTTGTGAATTATGGTCTGTGAATACTCGTTTTCACAAAAGGCTAATTCTGTTCGTTTAAGATAGCCATTATTGGCCGTGGTTGGTACCAACTTCGCATCAATTCACAGTACATTTTGTCAACTGTTGTGCAGTGATAAACACTTCGCTGTAGAAATTATAATGCAGCCAGTTTTCTGAAATTCTAACCATAATGCATAATACATTTATAGGAAGCAAATACTACCGTCTCAATCAGAATCTCCATGTGGAGCCTGGGTATCCTAAAAACATAACCCGTGCGTGGATAAGATCTGGAGAATGCCAATCGTCGTCTGGAAGAGTTGTTGATGGAGGACAGCAGACGAATGGCGCGAAGTCTGTTGTTCACGTGACCACGGTTTCACTGATGATGTCACTGCTTGCAAGTGTCCTTCAGGTTTCGCGGTAGAAATAGAAGAAAATGCCACGTGTTAGAATGGATTCTACAATATGGCGATTTCTTCCCACAGCCAAACATTAGAAGTTTTCACAATTAAACTTTTCTAGTTACGTATGCAAATTATAAGTTATTGGAAGTGTTTGTAAATATTTTGTATGTAGTTTAATTTATTGTTGTAAACAGCAAAAAAGATTTATCGCTCTATAGGATAGTTGTAGTAATATTCCTTAGGTGAAGTTGATAAGTAGCTTTTGTGTAGCTAACTCAAGTCGTCGATTAAATGAATCAGTTATGTAAATGCATTAGATTAAGAATTAGGCAATAGCTGTTTTGTGAATATTTCAGATGCAAATGCTCAAACTGTATAATTCAAGTGTTGTGCAAATGTTGCCCAAACGTCTGTGATTGTTTATAGTGAAATATTTAATAGACGCTGGTATTTGTAAAAAGATTCGATATGAATAAATTGCTAAACTTTTTGTCCGACTTTGACCTCCTTGTTTGCTGATCTGCATCTATTTTCTCAGAAAAGTCCTGCTCTGTAAACTGTCTTACTTGCTCCCTATCCTGCCAAAACGTTCGCTGCCAATTCAATTTTGATATTTCAGCTGGCCTAAACTATTTCTCACTTTGCAATTTACACCAAGCTCCATACCAGTTGAGCCCCCCCCCCCCTCTTTGGGTAATAGATTTAACAATGTCTAAAGCGGGATGGGGGATGACTTTGTGAATCTATTAAATACCCTCTAGGGGAAAGGCAAGAACTGAAGTTTAACTCTGACGGTGTTTGTTGTTTACAGTGAATAGAATCATTACAACCACTGCAGTCCCATGGCATTTGGCAGCCAATTGAGTTCGTTTGGCAGGCATCTACTAGGATGTTCTCACAAGGGACAGTAAAACTCACTGCACGTTGTGGTAAAAGTAAATTTTGCAAATGCCTTAGGGTATTATGTGATGCCTCGACACTAAACAGAAGCACTTACATAGGAACTTTGCATTTGAAAGCAATAAGAAAGATCATTTAGGCCATCGCTGCGTATGAGCTACTTTCTGCTCCTCTGTTTAACTAAAAATGCAGCGGGAAGGTTTGAAATGCAAGTTGGAAAGAACATTGGTGGCCTAATTAACTCCAGAACTTGCCCAGCCATGCAATAATAGGAGCCTTCGGAAAGTGTAAGTGTATATCATAACTTAGTGACTATTAAATATGAATTTTAGACCATTTGTCTAGACTATCTAAAATAACAAACTTTTAGGAAATTAGCCTAGCTCAGTTCAAAATTTGTTTGTTATATTTAGCCATTTTTATCTAGAAAAGAAATCATATGAGCAACCAGGTGCCACGCTCGCCAAATCTTTCATTCAAGAACATCTAACTTATGATTAATGGCTCAGACCATTTAGTTTGCTTGTAATTAATAGACAAGGACTCTTAGCATGCAATAAACCTTCTGATACCTCACAATAAGAGCTCGATAATATAAACCGATGAAATTGAAAACATTAGATTTGGCGAATGAAAACACAGAAGGCATTGGTATATGAGGGATGTTGGGCCCGCACTTTTTACAGATACAGTCAGAAATTTTTAGAGTTCTTATTCAAAGAGTGCTTATTTGGATTTTATTTAAATGCTTTTTTCTCTTGAAAATTACTTATTGGTCTAAATGCCTTTATTGCATCTCTTGATTCTTTACAAATGACATTTTTCATTTTTGCATGAATACAAAATTATTTTAGCACTGCTTGGAGTATGCAAACATCAATAAATGCTGATAAAATGATATCAAGTTGTGGATCAAAGTATCCGAGAGCTGCAAGATGAGCACGTGATTTTTATTAGCTGTTTATTGACCAGTCAGCGTCCGCTCTACACCTTTTAGAAAAGTCCAGTTGTATAGAAGTACTCTTTCAACTACAAAGAATAGGACTTTTTAGACAAATGTAGACAGAACCCAGAACTCCTGGATGCAAAGGTAACTTAGCTTGCCCAATGATGCAAAAATTATCATCAGCATAGGTTTTTAGCCAAAATCTTGATTTTCTAAAAAAATGTTGCCTTATAGCTGAATCACAAAGAAAGTTGGGTCGTGTATCTACTGCAATTCTGAGAAACTTTAAGTTGGAAGAAATTTACGCTATTTATTTTTAAAGGTAGGCTATCAGCAAATTAAATTTAATGTCATTTCTCCCACCTTGTGTCTACTGACTCATATTCACAATGTGAGCTATTCCTCTGCCTTTTTCATTTGAATTTACTAGCTAAACAAATCGATAGCCCTTAATCTTGCCCATTAATTCCTTGATTATATTTCTATGATTATATATGTATTTGTATTTGATTATATCTAATTAATTTCAATTGTATTTCCTGGTGCGGCACCTTCTCAACCTGCTTGTTTTTGACACTTCTGAATATGAAAGATCTTTCCTATTGGCAAATTGTAGCTATCTAACTTGAAATCAATTTAGCAGAAGTGATTAAGGATATTTCTTCCTTTCTCCCTTATCAGTTATATTGCAAGAAAGTTTGTCAACTGAGGTGCTTTTGATGAAGAACGGTCCCTTTACAGCTCTGAGGTGACAATTTGAATGTGTCTACACTATTTCCATTCAATCAACCGATTTTTAAAAAAGATGTGCATCTTTAAATTCTAAGTGTAGTGTCCGAGTCGAAATTGCCTTGGGTACCAGACTCACTCTTTGTAAAATGATTTTATTTATACATAGTGAGTTTGGTACCCAGGATAAGTCGAAATACGCAATCACAAAGAACACGTTTTTCTTCAGAACACTTTGGGGGCTCGATACATATCCAGAGAGAATTGCATTGAAAATAATTTTTTCAGAAAAGGAAAAAAAGTATGCAATAGTTTAGAAAATCAATATTGTATCGGAGTATCCACACATCTTGTCGTTAACCCCTTGTAAAGTAGATACCGTAAATCCTCGAATTAGCCCCCTGGGGGCTTATTTATTTTTGATATTTTTGGATGGGGGCTTATTCGAGGGGGGGGGGTTGCTTATAAAATTTCTTGAAACATGCCACATAAAACAGATAATTTTTAAAATTTCTTTCTTTTCATAATATAAAAGATAACTCAAGTATAAAGTAACATTTGATCAAATTATTAACAAAAATGTAAATTTTTGTGTTAATTCACTAAAATGCCAAAGGCAACCTCAAAAATCAACAAACCGAGGGGGGCTTATTCGAGGGGGGCTTATTGAAAATTTTTAGTTCTAGGGTGGGGGCTTATTCGAGGGGGGCTTTTTCGGGGGGGGGCAATTCGAGGATTTACGGTAGTCAGGGTTTTACTATGACACTCGCGTTTGAGAGGTTGTTATGAAGAGACTTCAAAAGTGGGTGGCTAATGGACAGTGCAAACATCACGACAAACATTTGGGAATATCGGGATCTTAAAACAGAACAAAGCAATCATCATTGAATACTCACGGCAGCATGCTCCGAATTTCTGTCATTTCTGTTAATCCTGGCATGACCTATTTCCAATCTTGCATTCTTTCCACGTGAACCTTGGCACAGCATTGCTTCTAATTTTGATTTTGTTGGTGCACGAAGCCTAGAGTCCAAGCAACACAACCTTGTACCGAGTTATTTTCGTAACAGTGCGGCTTGATTCATGAAACAGATCCAAGCATTGCTGGCAACCATACTGTTTTGGAAGTCAAGCCAACGACGCATCATCTACTTGTCACAGTCGGTACTTCGTCACTCACTTTCTATGTCCCTGTTACATGTTCCTTCTACGCCTGCTCCACTTAAGAAGTTCCACTAAGGATGTAGTTTTAACGTCAGCTGCACGTCTCCGACGGAGGAGGAAACCATGAGCAGGATCCCCCAAATCCTCGGGTGTTCGTGCCGAAACCAAATCGGCCTTATTTGTGGAACCCCTTTAGTTTCTAATGTGAATCTGGATTGGATTTTTTTTAACCGTGAAGACGTGAATAGGCGAATTTTGTAGCATGATTTCACGAATGAAGGTTCGCTTGTGAACGTGATACTTTTTAAGCATGGGAATTCGTGAATCAGGAACGTTATCGGGGAAGGTCAGTAACGTTAAAGGTAGATTCCCAAATCCTTCACTAGTCAAGAGCATGTTTGATATCTAGATTTTTAGGTCGATAAACTCCACTGACCAACAAACTACAAGAAATAAATTTGTCCTCATTTCTATCGAGTTTTAAATTCCAAGCACAAATCAGCTTAAGTGAATGCCGAAAACATTTTGCATGAAAGCGTGAATTTCTAAAATTTGCTCCATGAATTCGTGTTCCTCTTACTTCGTGCGATCTTCGAGACGTTTTGCTTGGTATCAAATCCTCTCTGTGATCATAATCGGGGCTCTATTTACTCTCTGTTTCCTCTCTCACTCCCCCGTGTTTTGAATCTTTGTTGAAATAGTGGTTAACACTTATGAAATGTTTTCGAGACATTTTCGAGGTGATAATTTTATGCAGGAAGAGTGGCATTCTTGAGGCTTAGTTTTATTCTAGATTCAATTATGAACACAATAGCATGTGGACGAAGAAAGGGGGCAAATGCATTATATTATTATATTATGTATTATATTATCCCATTTCCCTAACAGAGATGTTTATGTTGCTTTAATAATAAAACTATCGTCATTTACACACTTATCCTTGATTTCTTCTCGCAGCAATTAGTAAAAAGATTAATCCTACTTCTAAAGACTGTCAGTAAAGCCTAAGGATGTTATATATTATTACTGATAGCTAAATTCATAGCTCAATAATATTTTCTTGATATTTTCTTGATAATAATATAATGATAATATTTTCTTGATTCTTGATATTTTGGATATTTTCTTGTTTAAAACTTGAATTGAATAAAAGGGCATTTAAAATGGTCTTGGTAATTATTGTTGGTTGGAACTACGAAATGTGCAACCAGCTTCTTGGAAGCCATCTGACGCCATTCAGGACATAAGTTTATTGGCACTATAGTATAACCTGGGTTATTCTGATCTCGATTATTCGAAAGTCAGAAGTTTTAATCACACAAGGTCTTCTCGATTAACCAAATGAAGCATTCCTCTTTCTGCTTACATTTCCAAGTCGATCTCAAATCCGATGTAAACATCAAATTAAGACATCAGTTTCCTTATTCGTTTTAAAATTATCCAAACCCACTTACAAGATAGACCAGCGATTTTAAATCACCAATTTTTTACAACTCTTATTTTGATCGGTCCATTTTTAAGCTCATTTCATTCTTAAATTTGTAAAATATATCAGAAATGTCGTCCTTTCATTATCCAAGTTTTTTGCCTTTCTTGACAGTTTATGTTCATCCTATTAAGATAATCAAGAGTATAATGTACTTATAAAACATTTAATTATATTAGTACTTTTATCAACTGATCCTCCATCTTTTGACTTCTTTCCTGTTATGACGCGCGCACGTGATACGTAGAATGTGCGTTACTGCGGAGGAGTTATTCCTTTGGAACAAGCTTCCAAGCATGAATCTTTCTCGAAATAGAAAACCGAGATTTTTGATAAGAGCACCCCAGACTAAAGCTTTGCCAATGACGTAGGTTCAGTTGTCTGTGAATCTTTCATCTGGTATGCAGGAACAAGAACTGGTCATGTGACGTATGCATCCCGCGCAGGTGGGATGAAGAAATGCGCCTACGCATCACGTCCTGGTATCGCAAATCTTTCTTCCGCAGTTACTACAGAGCCTCCTTAGTATTTAATTAGATGAACAGAAATAATTTGATTATTTCTCGGTTGCTATGAAAACTTGTTTTCGTGGTTTCTTCAACCACACAATTCTGATGTGTGTTTTCGCAAAGTCTACGTACGTCAGAAAGTGTTTGTAAACTCTCACTTACCAGTCAATGGATATATTCACATTGCTAATATACATAGAAATGTTTGCAATAACTGGCATGGCACGCTTTTTCATGGATGCTTAATATCAAATCAATATTAGTGTGTATAGTTGGTGTTTGCCATCACTCCGCTGAACCAGGCCAATTGCAAAAGTTTCTGATTTTCAAATGTGTTCTTAGTATCTTTTGCCTTTCAATTAGAAGATGCTACGTACTATGCTCTTAGAGGTAGCACATGGCCGGATGTGAGTGCACTTTGGCCTGTGCACTGAAGCTGTAACAAAAAGAATGAAAAGAAGTATTACCCAACTTAAGATGTTTTTGAGCAAGAATAGCAGATTCCAATTCCTTGATGTGCTATACTTCAGCCTTGAGTGTCAAAGGAGCACTACTGGGTGCTGATGCTAGTCTTCCCTTGAATTAACAATGCATTGGTTTAGCTTTGATTCGTTGATTCATTGATCCTTGTACTGATTAATCACGATCATTCTAATCTACTGTAGCTACACCCCCATCAGACCATCATTCAGGGAGAGGCATTATTTGTTTGCAGAGGGAAGGCAGAATACCATTACTAGGCAATATGGATATTGCCACCAGTCTATTACGCTAGCTTTCATCATATTGTATGATGCTTTGCACCATAATGTCCATTTAGGCTGAAATAGCCGATATTACCTTGAATAATGTTCAGTACATTTATGTACAAAACACATGTAAGTTCTCTCTAGACGCTGTGATTACAAGACTCTCCTTTTCACGGCTGCATTCACTGATGACGCAATTGACCAAGTCCTATAGGGGACCGAAAAACTTTCAGTGCTTTAGCCTGATCTCCTGTATTAGTGCTTTCGTAAACAACTACTACTTTAAAAGTGGAAAGGTCACATGCTAAGCTACCATAGAGCACCGTTGGATTAACAAATAACGACTTTTATTCCACTTTGCGTTCATGTCCTCAAAGCAAAGTATTCTTAGAATCAAAATAAACGAAATTGAAAGCCAAAAATGAAATGAGTCAGAAAATACGATAGTTGGGAATAATAATAAACCCATTGATACAAAGAGACTGTTTAATGAGTAAGAATTCAAACCGCATAGAAGAGCCCCCTTTTCCCTTCAATTTATCAACTTTCAGTTCTTGTGGGGTATGCAAATGGCATTTTTATGACATTTGTTGACAGTTTTCATCGCCAATAAACACCCATCATAGAATGCTAAAAACGTTATCACTTCTATTTCTGTGATTCTTCTATTTTTGTATGATTCTTCTGTCTAATAATACCAAATTTCTCTATTAATATCTGTAATCATCCCTCGCGTCTTGAAAGTAAATATACTAAATTTGAGGGCATAACTTTATTTTGACAATGACTACAGGGCTCAAGTGTCTCTCGCTTCATGCGATGAATGCAAAATACGATGCATAAGATGCATTTTTAACAAGAAATACGTCGACCTTTCATCAGTATTATATTCTGATTATCGAATTCACTACTTTCCATAATTATAGGAATAATCTTTAATTAGTCCATATTTTCGATACCCTTTTACCTACTGTAAAACTACTCGACATTTCTGGCCGTACCTTGACATTGGGGACATACACTAGTTTCTCGCCGTTCAATCGAGTAAGAAAACGAAACCAACTTCGTCAAAAGATAATCCTAACTACTCTATAGACCTTGATCTTCTGTGTACTAAATAATTGAATTATATGGATTTAGCTAAATCATATAATGGACAAAGGACTTTGAGATCATCTTATGCTACCGACAATGCAACGCCAAATAAACCGGATGAGCGGACAGTACATCAACGCATCTTACGCCTTCTCTCTTGCTTCTCAAACACACCCTAAACTTTCAAAAGAAAACAGCAGGTTCGTTACTTATAAAGCTGATGAGCACATCAATTATAAATAATCTCTTCGTAACTAATCCGGCAAACAAAATCAGCGCACATGGTTTTCCATTCCTCGTGAGGTTTAGTTCTCAAGAAGAGAAGGAATTCTGCATATATGGACAATGAACCCTCTTTTCCTGGGTTTTAACCCCATTTCTCTGAGTTGCTGTAGTTTCTAGAAAGTCTTTGCCCTCAGGTCTTTTCTGCAGAAGGGCCTTCTCTGGCAGGATGCGGTGCCCCCTTTCTTTGAGCAATTGTTGTCTTTAAAAAGTCTAGGGGGCTGTTTCTTTGGATTAAACCCTAGCCCTACCCCTTTTTAAAGAAGGGACCCCACTCACATTTCCAAGCAGCAAATTTGACACACCAGTGTCATGGTGATTGAAATGACCTCTTGGCATAAATGCATTGCTGGCGTGATTTTGGGTACGTCACACAGAGCCGTCACAACTGTCGCTTCAAAGCAGAGAGATTTATCACTGCTTAATAGCATATCAGCCTATTTTTATGGAGGACAACATCAAGGAGTAATATTTCAAAAGTCGCTCTTGGAATGTTGTTTATCATTCTTCCTGACCAAAATGTCGGCATTTTTCAAAGAACATTTTCACACGATGTCATAAAATCTAAATTTTCCATTTCTCGTCAAAAACAAAAAATGTATACAGCAACGTCCAAAAATAGCTTTGTTCTGACGATGCCCAGGGGGAGAAGGCCCTTTTCTCCGTCCTCTTAAAGCTATGTTTGAAGTTATCTGTAGAAGCTGCAAGGTAAAATAAACCTCTATCAAGATACAAGAAAATGGTCTTCGACATGTATCACCTTAGGGTACATCCCCGTGGATATATGCTACCTTTTTGACAGGTAAACTTCGTAAATTTTTAGGATTTTAAGAAAATGAAAAAGTTCTTGCAAGTAATGTGAAAATAACGCCATACAATTATTCAATTCCAAGCTTTCCCGATACGAATTTGTAAAAATATAATGCTACTTCCAAAGCTTTCCAATGTAAGAAAATTATTATGAATGCTATAATCGAAACTAATAAATAGGACAGTTGCTAAATAAGGTCATTTAAGGGAAGAAAAGAAGGCTACGAATGAGTGTAAATCCAAGGAATATGGGCCAGGGATTTGTCAGGATCTATAACCATGCTTCCCCTACCCCCATTCAAGGAATTATCTTCCAACGAGAACCATCTCCTGACTACATCACATGTAAAAACAGTTGTCGTTGACTAACAACCTCGACATCTCACATTTTGGATTTGAATTCTGTGAGTCAACTTTGGCGGTTAAATGCGATACACAAATATTTGAGCCTGTCCATTTTAAGAGTGTTTGAGCTGACCTTGGCCCCATTGGCAGCTAAAGTTGTTTCCATCTGTGTTTCCCAACAGTTACTACGTTACATCAAGGAGTAACCATTCACTCTTCGCAAGGAGCAAAGCTGACTAGATTCTTGATTTCTGTCCTCGACGTTTTCATTATTCTAGCAAAGCCGGACAGCATTAGGTCCGGTCTATTTGTTGTTTCGCGATATTTCAGTCTTAATTCTCACCTTAAATCCAGGTACTTGTATCCACCCACTCCAAAGTAACATATTGCTCCCCAATATTCAGCAGCAACTTTACGCTGTAGGGCTTGTGTCAAAGACAGGCTCATTCAACGTAACCCAAATACCCAAGTACATGATGTCCTTTCCCTAGGGTTACGTAAAGTTTAAACTGGGTCATAACACTCACAAAGAATAATGACAATTTGCATTTCAACTTTAATGTCCCATTTGTTCCTATCTTGTCATCTACTGTTACAATGAAGGGATGTATACTCATTGCACTTAAGTAGGTGTGTTCGAAAAAATCTGTCACAACTATTGAACGTGTCAACTTTGACAAGTGATTTGTAACTCTGGAACACAATAAAGGATATAGACATTGAATTTATTCAGTGTATATTGCTTGACTCAAATTATACGCCTTTTGTAAACACAGCTGACTCGGTGCTTTTGCTTTAAAAGCCTAGGCTTTAACAATGCTTAAACCCTTTTATCATATCATCTATCGTCACTTCTTTCAAAAATAATCACTTATGTATCTGTCAAAGAATTTGCGAACCAGATGTCTACTCATTTGATCTGCAACATTTTGTTTACCAGGAAACTGATGAGTCTTGCATTTATAGTATTGTCAAATGAATAGCCTTTCTCATTGAACTTTATTTTTGAACATGAAATAGATTGGGAGACATGATCGTCATCAGAAATCTCTTGAAAGATAAAAGACCTGGAAATCCTTCTCTAAATAAAATGATGTCCTCAAGTTTAGTATTCTTGTTTTGAAGACGTAAAGGATGATGACAAAAAGTTACAAAGCAATTCTGTATGATTAAACTAGCTAAAAACATACGAATCAAAGTAGGAGTGATAAGAAATCATCAAGACATGATCAATGTTAATTAATATACGGTGCCATGCTCCTCTATTGCAACATGGGTTTTATCATCACCTATAGTAAAAGCATATCACTATCACCTTAGCATACATGTTGTCAATAACTGTAGCAATGACAATAATGATGATAATGGAGCCTACGACATTCAACTTTGAGGCTTGGATGAATGAGATCAAATAAGACAGTCTCAAATTTTGAAAACAAAAATTAAATTCTAATGTATAAACTTGATATGTCAGGTAAATATTCAACATATTTCAAAAACTCACGCTTTGAGCGCTTCTTCTCTCTAGGTTTTCGTTACACAATCAATCATTCCTAATTATATTAATATGCAAGTAAAATTCGCCCTTTAAAATCAGTAATTCATAATTGACTGGTGCATCTCCCTGATAATAGCAATGGTGACAATAAAAATGATTGATCCTAGCTGGCTTCGATTTGTTAATTACATTGTGTTAAACGGTCGACTACAAAGTGGGTGTTCAAGCTTCTTTCAAATTCTTGATTACTCTAGACTTGTAAATAACGAGAAAGTGCATGTCGAAAGTCCACCATTGCTGTAACTACTGCAGATTAAACATGGGGGCTCGATTTTCATTTTCAGTAGGTGCAAGGCATCACTTTCTTTTAAGCGGGGTTTCCCTAGTGCTGTCGATCTTTGAAAGTCCTATTGAATCGAGAAATTATGGTAATTTGGAAGAAAAGTTCGCCCACTAACCCTAGTAGCTCGTTGAATCACTGAATCACTGAATCATTGAATCATCGAATCATCGAATGGCGCTTATCGAAACCAAGCGATGAATGACACCAAGTACAGCAGGAAGGAACCCCCGGAAACAAATGTTGACGGACACTTACCTGCGTTGCGCACCACGGCGGACGTTCTGTAATCCGCCGAGAATATCTTTGCGACAATACTGTGACGTCGTGACTTGGCATGATCCCTACTTCTCTTGTTTCGTGTATAAATAAGCCCCAACTTGGAGAGAACAGTAAGACTGTTTTTGCCACGCGACTTCGCAAGAACGTTTTACAGAGAAGATTCATCAAAAGTCGACCCAAGAAAAGCTGATCCGAAACAGTAACGATGAGACTGGAATCTTACGAGGTTATTGCAGTTACTTTTGCAGTTCTGCTTCTTGCTCTACAATCAAATGCCTTCCCATTGATGCTTAGAAGTGAACAAGATTCTACTACAAAGGCGATGGTAAGTTTTTTTAAAGACTGCACCTTTCATGTTCCTCTTCTAATCACTATCTTTTTGTCATTCAATTACTACTCTTTGAACATAAGTTTTTGCCTTTCTTTCCGCATTAGAGGGTAACCTTCTGTAAGACCAAGAAGATATTGCTAATGACACCCAAATTTTCTGACATTTTTAATGACGATTTTATTTGTGATTAGCAATTTCTTTCCCAAAAACCTCAACTCCATTCAAGGGTTCTTGTGAGCGTTCCAAAGTTTCAACACAGCTAAGCAGAATAACTTTCATTGATGATTTTCACTATTCTGATTAGCCCTATCTTGTTGACATTCTTTTGTAGTTTTGCCAACATAATGCAGCAGGGTTATTGTGCCCTATTTCGTGCACAACGGGCATAGATTGACCAGATCCAATCTAAATGTTTATGCCTGTTGCAAACACGATATCAAGGCATTTATATTAGGAATAACTGGAAAAGAAAAGATAGACTCTGCTAATTAGTAATTGAAATGCTTCAATCGATAGAGAAGGAAGGAATCATATTTATGTTTAGAAAAGCCGCTTGAGCTCTGATATTAGCTCTCAAGTGTTTTCCTTGAAATTCCAAGATGCGGCGTTTCCCATAAAGCTATACGGTTCGCAAGTACACAAGATGCTAGAAATTGGGGAAGAGAAATGCCTTTGACGTCATCAAATTCCGCTTCCTACTATCATGCTTGAGCCAATAATGACAGCTTTGACAACAATAACGACTTGCCTTCAATCCCCTCGTTGTGTGCGTCTCATTATTGAAAACAAACTTTTGCGAAAGGGAACCAACAATGATATCTTCCCACTTCAAGGCCCCCGCGTACACTACGTTTAAAGTGTCGATCGCATGTTCAATTGAATCGTCACGTGAGCCCCGCGGTGCAGATTGATTGGACAATCTCTAATGACGTTCTTCGCTAGAGCCCTCCGCTCCTTCCGATGGTTACTCTTTTCGATAACTAGCGAAATTGAGGCTCTAATACCGCTAATCTTTTTTGAGTTGATTTGTACTTTGTTTCGAAATGAAATGACGCAAATAATTTTGGAAGAATTTTCTCTTGGTTACCGGCTGGCGTCTGGCTCGAACCGCCAACACCGTATCTTTCCTGCTGCTGGTGACCTTTGTCCTTTACTTCACTGTCAGTCTCGCTTTTAGGCCGATCGAGGTCAGAATCGAATGTGCGATTGGACGGATTGCGGTGAGCCTGGAGGTGTACAAATGATAAATATCATACTTTTCATTTCGGTTGTCGCGGCACAGAGTTTTGTAATCACGCGGAATAGTTGCGCTGTAATCTTCGCATACTTAAAGCACGTTTTGTCTGACATTTCTCAGAGTAAATACGAAGCGTCTGAAATGGATAAAATCTGGCAAAATACCAGTTTAACATCGAGTACCAAGCGAGGCTTGTGAGTAAGAGCCTATGATTGGCTGTTCATGACCGATCTTTGTCCTACCTTCCCTTGTGAAGCGTCCAAATAAAAATATAATATTTTCTGTCTATGAAGAAATAAGAATTTTGCATTGATATTCAGACAAACTCCCAAAACTCCTAGATGAAGCGACAAACAAGCTTGCCTAATGCTACGAAATTCGTTGTCAGTTTTCTGCAATCATGATTTCCTAATAGTTTTTTATCAATTTCGCGTTGGTTGTTCTCTTTCTTCGGAAAAGTTTAGTCCTTACATTCTTTGGAAAAAGTTTTTTCCTTATCTCTGTGTAGTGAGTCCTACAAAACAAGCTTAAAATCAGTATAAAAATTAAAATGTTTAGTTGGAACGCAATTCCTACATATAGAAAGAAATATAGCTTTAGCATTGTACACCACTAATGGATTCAAAATTGAAATGTAGAAATCTACGGCTTTCTTGATTTGATTTTCAAACATCAAGACACCCCCGTCCTGGGTCACCCGAGTAGCCCAGTTATTAGTGTCTCAATCAATCTTCTTTATTGAAAATCGTTTAAATCATCAACTGCATTCTTGGCATACATATCACTGCTATTCCCATGCCATCAATCCTTTTCGTTACCTTGTTTATTTGAGCAGCGGACTGAAATTCAAACGAATAATAATATAATTTCCCCTTCAATTGCAGGAATATCTCCATCGATACGGTTATCTCCATGGCGAAGGAGCTTTAGGCCAGTTAATAGACGCGACATTGTATCCAACGGCTATCAGAAGAATGCAACGCTTTGCAGGACTCAAGGAGACAGGGACCCTAGACAATGAAACAATAGCCCTCATGAGTTCTAGCCGCTGCGGTGTAGCAGATGTCAATCCACGCAGGTCAAAACGATTTGCCGTCCACCATTGGAAATGGCCCAAGAAGGTGAGAGGCCATTTTTTCTTCCATGCAAAGTTACCAGATTAGCTCTACATAATTATAAACCATAACATTCCCTCTGTGTACTCGGTTTGGGTTCAATAAAAAGCTGTTTAGCCGATAAACATGTTGCTTAAGTTCAACATAGGAAGAAGCATAAGATCATAATTCTGTTAGACGAAACAATGGCAGTTTTCAGGGTTTACATGGTGACATTTCCGATAGCGTGTGTGCTTTTTCTGTGAAGAGGTCAAGAATGTGAGATCATCGTCGAACTTCCAAGCAACCAAATAGAAAAAAATGTTTCGTGAAATTGATGTAATAAAATATGATAGCTCGTGGTTATCTCATTGATGTGTCCATAGATACAATCAATTAAATGATTTGAAAACGTTGTGCAGAAATAGCACTATTAAATGGCACCGTTTTCGATTTACCTTTAAAACGCTATAGAATATGATATCCATAGAAATCTTTTAGAAAGACTGGAGCCCAATCCCCATTAACCAATCTCAGGACCTTGACCATGGTTCCTTGATGTTGAAAATTCATTTTAAGAAGAAGCATTGCTTTTTGATTGACAGGTCCTCACATGGCGCATACACAACTATGGCAATGATGGCATCCCAAAGACGGTTATAACAAGAACTTTTAAACGAGCTCTGGCGAAATGGGCCAATGTCACAAACCTGTCATTCAAACAGATTTTTGCTGGTGAGCCCCATATCTGGTTCAAGTTCGCAGTGGGAGAGCACGGCGACAATTCCCCCTTCAGACAACCTTGGGACGGGGTCATCGCCCATGCCTACTACCCGAAGCACACAGTTCCAGGTAGGCCTATCTGCTAATAGCCTTGCACCCCGGCACTCGCTTACTGTCCTAAAATGGCCCCGAAGCCCAGCATCCCTCTTTTACCTCCATTTGCGTTACAACTGGATATCCACTTGCATTTGAGAGAATTGGCCTAACCGTACGGAAACGGAATGCAAAAACAGAGTTTAGCTAAATCTATAAAACCCCTAATCTCAGGTATCGTTCAATTCAATTTTGATAAAAAATAAGTGTGGATGTAACAAGAGTTTAATATCAGAGCATTTTGCAATAAATCAAGGGAAAATTTCCCTCTCTGGTTGCAAGTGGCATAAGTGGCTATGAAGGAGGTTTTTTCAACTGCATAATTCTCAAATAAATTTCTTCGTAGGATTGGCTGGTGATGTTCATTTCAACGATGACAAGGAATTTTCAGTGAATTCCTACAAAGGAAAAAATCTCTTGTGGGTCACCCTTCACGAAGTGGGACACAGCCTTGGAGTAGAGCACTCGAAAGTAAAAGGGTCCATAATGTTCCCCTATTATCAAAGCTACCAAGGCAAGGAGAGCCAACTGACAGAAGACGACATTGGTGGAATCCAGGCCCTTTACGGTAGTTATTCTGTAAAGATTTTATTGTATGATAAGTCACAGTTACTAGAGTCACAGTTACTACTTCAATGTATCTCAAATTCAATGCAGCTCTAAAACTCATAACGCCTTTGTGCAAAGATCTAAGATGATTCTTGGTGTTGAATGAAAAGAAAACAAGCAATGCTTTACTATTTTGAAATTTAATTCAGTATATCTACCTTGAAGCAACAATAAATCTTTTAACCGCAAGAAACTAATCAAAGTGGTATGACTCCCTGGTCCCATACGAATTTTAGGCCACCGCAGCAGGATAACTTCATTCTACAGTAAAGCATGTTAGCCAGGCTTTCTATTTACCCATTAGAGTAGCGTTTTTTAGCCCTAAACTGAGCAAAATCACCTGCAATTCTTTATCGTCAAAATGCTCCACTCTTCTGTATTGATTGGGTTTTTAACTAAGGCTTCCTTTTCAACAGGAGTAAAATCCAAAGCCAAACGACCAGATGTGCCAGGTAGTAAATGTTTGGGCAAAATTAGTGCCACGTTCCTATCCGCCGACAAGCGTGTCTATATCTTCAGTCGCAAAAAGCTTTTCATCTTAAAGAGGACCCTCAAAATCGACGTTGGGCCCATTTCAATTGGAAAGGTGTTCAAGGGAGTCAAGTCTGTAGATGCTGCTTTTAGAAGACATGACGGAAACACGGTCCTATTCAGAAAGAGCAAATACTACGTGTTCAACTCGAAAAATCAGTATGTCAGTGGACCGCATCGTGTAGTTTCCTCTTTTCCTGGTGTGGAAGGAGAGCCTGGGAAAATAAAGGCTGCCTTTGTATGGGCAAAAACGAATGCTTTGTACATAATCAAAGGAGCAAAGTATTGGCGCTACTCTGCAAGACCAAAGGAAAGCAGCTATGAATTGGTGCCAGGCTACCCGAAGCTAATAAAGAATAACTGGCCAAGTGTGCCAATTAAAGTAGACGCCGCACTGACATCTGCTGACGGGGAAACATACCTTTTCAAGGGTAAGTAGACTCTCTAAGGGAAACACTCTCTGTTAATGCTTTACTACATAGTTTGCTATAGCCAGTCAAGAAATGTAGCTGTGTTTAATGCTATACACAGTACACATTGCTATACATTGAAGTACAAAGAGAATATTGGTTGATATACGCTTTTATCCTTCATTGCGATGGTTGTAATAATAAAAAATTTATATCCATGTAGAAATTGCTTGGGTTCATCTGTTTACTTTGAAATTGTATCAAAAGCTCTAGACAACTAATGCTAACTTAAACTCATATCTCTTGTAACAGGAGACAAGTACTACAAATTGACGAAGAATTTCACTGTTCAGAGTGATTACCCAAAGAGTGTGTCACGTGACTGGTTGAAATCTACAAAGTGCAGCACGAAGAGCCTCGATTTGGTGGAAGAAAGCAACGCAGCCTCAAGAAGAGGCCCTATCATTCTGACTATTATAGCATGGATTATTTCAACCTTCTTGGTTTGAAAATAAAGGCGCTTCCAGAATATTGTCACATGCGTTGGTCAAGCAGGTTACTGATATGAAGGCAGAAATAAGGCACCCCCTGAAAATTTCGCTTATTATCTCTACTTTGGACAAAGCCAAGGGCAAACCTCCTTATTTCATGAATTTCTACTACTAAGGCCGAGGGCCAATTATGCCAGTAAGTTTCAATTCCACATATCCCTAGGGTTCCTAAAGCGCTAGCAGATTAGAAGATGAGACTGTCCTTTTGTTCTTGTTTGTCTAAGATAGCATAAAATATTAATTTTTATATTTTCAGAATAGAAAGATATGTATATATACAAATATATATATATGTATTTGCATGTAAATTGTATAGAGGTGCGTGTATAAAATACATTATTTATTTGCAGAAGCAATGGAAGTATAATATATCTATTTATAGCTCTTTATTTGTTTATTTAAGATGTGTCGAAGAGAGCACTTACTGTAAAGTTTCATGTTTGAATGCATTATTATTTCGAGTTATAGCAACAATAATGGGAGTTAGTTTCATATATTTATTAAGTTTGATATCATTGAAAATGTTTTGCCTTGATATGTGTTAAACAGTATATGTATTTATATGTCCAACACGTTTTTTGAATAATTAGTACCACTGTAATTAGCACCAACATTTTAGAAATACGTAGCAGCGGAGTTTTTAATGACTGCAGGTGTGTTGAATTTATAAGTGTAAAAAGTTACAAGAGTAAAAGGTTTTGTAGAGGAGAGGTTTCTCAATAAAGCAAGTTTTATCGATATTTATTGATGACTTTCGTGTTTGATCTATCCTTTCTTCATTTAACCCTTAATGGTAAATTTCTTCATTTAATCCTTTTACCTAGACAAAGGCACAGAGAGGTAGTTCTCAATAACATTTAAGAAGCTTGCAAACATCTACTTTTTGCATCAGCTGTGATCTCAGTCCCTTCATCTCTCGAAAATAGCAAAACCAAAGGGCAGGGGGAGGGGATGGTTTTCCCATCAACTCTTGCTTCATTTGCTCCTTTTTTATCATTTTGGTGAAAGGGGCTTGGCTAGGCAATTGTGCTTTCAAATACTGCTGGCTCAGTTTTTTAACAAAAAGGGGTCATCTCACAGCTTTGCCTAATTGAAGGAATAGTCTAAAAAGGACGAAAAATTACTTTAAGTATGCAAAGTTTATGGTTACCGCAAAGCATTTGTTCACACGCTGTTATTTTTTCTCTAATCATTTTACACAATTGCTTATTCTCCGGCTGTTGCAATTTTCGAAATCTCTTAAATCTTCCTTGCTTCTACTATTAAAAACATCTTCCTCTTATTGTGATGTAGGTCTGTGTTGATATCTTTCAAGTTTCTTATCGCTGTGCATGGTTATAAATGAGGCTACATTCCTTGTTGCTTTCCTCCAAGAGTTTTGCATACACTCCCGCTTCTGTTCGTGAAGACGGCTAGATAAAAAACCTTTGAATAATGGGATGAAATTTGAGAAGGCAAAATCCAAAACCCACAGCAGCGCGGGGCGGTTGTATTGGAATGCGTAGGAGCATTTTTCTTCGAATGCCGATACAGCAACAAATTTGCAACTACAACAACAATTTGAAGAAAATCCTTTTTGATTGGCTGTTTAGATATGAATTGTCCAATCAAGTGCTAGTGGAATGTATCAGTTATGGAAGAACCGAACACGAGCTTCGATAGCAAATCTTGTTGGAATGTGGCGCTGCTAACGTGCACCAGCAAATTAGAAACTTAAGTTGTAGTTTAGATTTGATTATTCGTAGAATGGGCAGAGGTAAGTATTTCTATTCTATGAGTTATTATTTTTTGTGTCTTACGGCAAAGCATCATAGATTGATTTTATGTTACTGCAGCAAGAGACCCGCTTGGGCCTAATTATTTTTGATAGCGCGCCCGACAATTTTTTAGATATGCACGTGTCGAATTTTCGAACTTTAGTTTTCTAAGTAAAATTTAATCAATATACCATGAGCAAAAAATTCTTCAACCATTTTGGTTAAAAAATTTTTATTTATAGAAAGATCGTTGCAAATTTTCTGCAATCAGTATGGAGCGTTTGTAAAATGTCCCACACCTTAAGAGCCATTTATTTTCTAACTGGCATCCAATGTTGCAATTTGATTATTGCATCTCATTTGCTTTTAAAAGTGAATCCCTTTCAATTCTGCAATTCGCATAGAATATTAAATTTTTTGATATTGCATTAAACAATTATGTTTTCTTTCCCCATGAGCCAACCGTTACTCGATTGCGCCTGTTTATCTTCATTTGATATCTCTATCATCACATTTCATTTTTAGTCCGAATGGAGAGGCGGTCTTGCAATTTCAATGTCAAACGGAGTAGGAGAAGGAGACAGAATCTTTTGGAACTTACAAACGAACACTGCAATTGTAAAGGAAAATTCAAAATGGCAAAGAAAGGTGTACTAAAGAAGGATACCAAATTCAATGATTTGCCAGAAGAGATTGTCCTTAATATTGTATCTTATCTTTCACTGAAAGATGTTCTTTCCATTAGTCAGGTACTGGTTAGTTTTCAATTATTTAACTTATTAATCATTAATTGAATGACTTTACAGCCATGCTACAGTTGCATTTGACAATTTTGATAATAGGGTTAAGCAAAATTGTTGTCAGGAATTGCTGTTCATATATCTTTTTTTACAGAGGAGGAAAATTTTGTTAACATGTTCCAGTAAATGAACTAATTTCTTTTTATGTGCAGATGAACTTGTACAGTAAGTTTTTTGTGTTTTAGAAATCTGAGTTATTGATATTTCATAATCAACAGGTTTCCAAATATTACCATGATGTCATTGAACAGTCTCCTGTTACATGGGCAAATGTTTCTTTTCATTCAAAGTGGCCAAACTCAAAGAGCCTGAAAACTTTTGAAAGGTAAAGCTAGAAAAGTATCCACAAGATACACCATTTACATTCTCAGCAAATACACATTGTTAAACTAAGGCAACATGATTCATTTATCTTGCGTCTATTACCTTCAGACTGTCCACAAAATTCACTAATAGCCTTTTGAAAAACCTGTGAAATTTTATTTACTGTATTTTCAGGGCTGCTGAAAGTGGGAATGTAGAGTGTCTTGCAAAGCTGGCTTTTGTTTCACTGTATATATATAATTTCAAAGGTACTTGATTTTTTACTTATATTTGACAAGTTGTTGCAAAAAGTTTTCTACATAATACAGTGATCTGAGTAAAAAAATTATGATAAGCACTTCCTCAAACTTTATAAGTGATTTTGTTGTCTTATATGTAACTTTGACTGGCACATCAGTCTGACCTACATTTTTGAAATCAGACCGTCAGTCTATAATGAGGTCAAGAAGAAGTTTTTGTTTTTGGAATTTAAAGTGTTTCTTTGCAATTTTTATCAGATTTTGCAATTTATAGTTAATGTTATATATAAAAAGGAACCCCATTATTGGCTGTAATATTTCATATAATCTTTTCTATATATCATAACCTATTATATACTGTTTTGGTTGAAATGCTGACCCTGACTTTGTTTGTATAGCAGGTGTAAGGAAATGTGTCAAGACATCCTTAGAGAATGCAACAAAAGCTGTGAACTACTTCATTAAAATTGATGAATTGATTGGTCCTGAGCTTCCAATCACTTGGATGTTCATTAGGCCTCCTTGGGCATACCCAGGCGGTGTACGCAAGTGTCTAAAGGAATGCATGCTGATCAAGATTGAAGATGGATGCAATTCAGAAGAGGTCAGTAGCCCATTTATAAATTCTGAGACATCCACAATTATAAATTCTTTTTTTTGAAATTTGTCTCACATCTCTTCAACCAAATGCTTGCCTTATTGCTTTTGTAAAGTCTGTAAAGGTGCAGGTTAATATTCTTGTGATACTATATTTTATTTGTTAAAAAAAATTTGAAATCCTATATTGAAAATATAAATATAAAGCCTAGAAAGTGCCAGTTTTCTACTGGTTATTCTGCTGATGATTTTGAAGTTTTTTCAAAAGTTGATAATATGAAGTTGATGGCCTGTAACTTCAATATACAGAAAAAGATGAGATCATGGTAAAGGGAGCAGTTTGAAATGGTTTAATAGCAGCCAAGGGTATTGCACAGTGGGCTCTTGTCTTGCATACCAGACACCTCCTTGCTTCTTGCACCCCCTTGTTAACTTTGTCACGCCAGAAATTTGGGGGACCACAGTCCCCATATCTTCTTCCAGCCTGTCACTTCTTAAACATCAACATTTTGAGTCATATGAAGTAATTTCAGTCTGCTTAGTTGTCAATGCATAGTGACATGATAACTAGGTACAATTGCACCTACTTTGTACCAAATTTTATTGTTTCTTTCTGAACAGGCAACCAAACCAGCTTTGTATAATGTTGGAAGGACATATCTTTTGAAAGAAGATTCTCTGAAGGAGAAGTCAGAGGAGTTTTTCACAAAAGCAGCTAATTTGGGATGCTCGTTCTCCAAATGGGAGCTATATAAAAATCAAGTGGCAAAGGTTGACAATGAAGATGCTGGTGTAAAATTAGAAAACTTGCGAAATCTGCAAGATATTGCATCTAAAGGCCATTTCCATGCCACTATAGAACTATGTAGGGAGTATGCCCAACAGCAGTATGGAGATACAAGTCGGAAAACAGCATTAGCATTTTTCAGAAAGGTATTATCCTGCATCTATGTCCATTTTTCCAAAGTGTTATTTTGTCAATGAATTTATTATTGTGGTACAAAGCTATAATTATTTTTAATTAGTAAGCCAAAATATGTACTTTAGAATAAAGGATTGAATTACTTGATTTTCGAGGCTCTAAATTTGATGTGGTTATTTCCCTCAAGGTAATGCAGCAGTGCAGTGCATCTGGTATTCACAAAATGACAGCAACAACAAACTCGACCATCAATGAAAATATGAGGTATTATTAATCTCCAATTAGTCAAATAACTACATGAACCAGAAGGAATTGATTTAACCCTGTTTGATTTCCATGAGCAAACATTTTACCATTGTCAAGTGGAACGCTTTTATGTTTATGCTGGCTCAAATTTTGGCAAAAAAGTTGAATTGAAATAAATTCTAATTATTTCAACCTGTTTAATTTTTATGAGCAAACACTTCACCAAAGTCAAGTGAAACACTTCTGTTGCTGTAAATTTTGTTTTCACATGTTTGAATTTGATGCCATTAATTTTCACAGCCCCTCAATAGTCATCTGTGCTGTTTACCTCTTTGCCCAGGTTTTCCATCTTATAATGATAAACCTTGGTCAAAGCGACAAGCCTTAGTCAAATTAGATCAAGAAACAATGAGTTTTGACAAATTGACATAGTTTTTAACAATATATTCCCTGGTCTTTTAACCCTTACTTAAGGCATTGAATTGTTGGTTAATAAATATACAGTTTTACATCAGTACAAACCAAGTCGATACGTTTTGAATGAGTGTATTTGTATTGAAGGTGTATATTGATCAACTGGATGCACGAAGTCTGTGACGTAAAAAGCATTGATTCAGAAGCACTGCATATGGCGGTCGACTGCCTGGACCGGTACTTGCTGCGAAGGAGCGTCACGCGGAAACAGCTACAGCTAATAGGCATCTCGTGTGTGGTATTGGCTTCAAAGTATGTATTGCTATTTGAATTTTTATTAGCAACATGTAACGAACTGTTTTAGTGTCTCTTGTCGAGCAAGATTGACAAAAATATATATTTTATTTGAATATGGACTAATTTGTCAACTCTAACTGTTATTCTTCCTCAAGTACCCTTGTGTTTTGCGAGAGAAACATTGTCACGATACAAGATTCGACTTTTTTAATGACTTTTCTTTACGACGGAACATAATTTTTTTTCACGACAATTTTTTGACATTTCACGTCTTAAGTAGCGAAGCTTCTAAATCGGCAGAAGAATGGCAAGAACAAAGAATTTATACGTTTTATATAGGACAATTTTGGGCTATTTTATTTTGTAGTTTTTTTGTAACGTGAATAAGAACTGGATTTTGTTTCGTTTCTAGGGCATTTTCGAACTGTTCGTCTAGTTTGCTCACCATTCGAGAATCTGCATGGCTCACGGACAGCACATATGATTACAATGAAGTCGTTAGGTGAGTACAGCTCAAGTTCTTTGACTTTTGTAGTAAGGTCATGTGCTCATCTTGGTTGTTACATCCATTTATGTTGTCATAGGAAAGAGCCTGCCCGTTTAGTCTTATGTCGCTCTTGGCTTTAAATGATTCTTGCTTTCCATGTTTTGAACTTTAACTGGCTTTGAAAAGAGCTTTTTCGTCGTGAATGTTTTGTTTTGTCGTTTTTCTGAGCATCGTTCCTACATAAAGCACCGTTCATTAGAGGGGTGGACAATTCTTTCCCGCGCACACCTAAAACGAATGTTTAGACAGGGTAGTCAACAGGTGACAAACATGTATAGGACATGCGTTTGATAAAATTTTAGGAACAACCGTAGTTTAGAAATAATCATCTACAAGGTGAAGGAATATTACCGAACATAGATTATCAAAATGATGCGTCCTGTAAGTGAACGGATAGGGTAAATATTTGGGAATAGGCAAGCTACTGGAGCGCCAATGAGAGGTCAGCTTGGAAATTGGGCTGTATACCCCTATTTCTCAAATGGATTTCTAGTTACCTGGATATCCATTGTGGCAGCTGAAAGCCTAACATATGTTAGAAATTCTCTAGACCACTAAGTATAATGTCTTTATTTAGTAGTTGATATTTTGTAAGGAAAAGAAGCTGGAATTTTCGAGGAATGAATTTTGTAAACGGAGGAAGATCTTCTTAATAAAAGAGGCAAGCACTTATCCTCTCCATGTCACTGTACATGTTTTTCTCATTCTCATAACGGCCGTATGCAGTGATTCCATTTACACTAGTTCGTACAAATATTGATTTCAACAGTAATTCCAAAGGTGCCGACATAGAATTACTGGTGGGCTTGACTCTTTTGCATTTATATCTCTAGAATGCTTGCTGAAATTATTGGCGCACTGTCTGGGAAGCTAGTGAGAATGAACACGAATCACTATGGCGAGATAATGAGCTCATTGGCCAAGGTTTGATTCTTGCGTTATACACCCAAGTACCACTTCTCGCCCTTTTGTAATTACAGCTAAAGTTTGGGTGAACACCGAAAAGAGTCTAGCCTCTTTCATGATTTCGTAGTGTATTAGTTGCATAGAAGTTTTCCATTTATTAATTTCACCATCACCTGTACCTGGAGTCTTTTGCCAATGCATAGAGTTTGTATGGAGGTTGTCATTATTCAAATGCACTGAAGTTCAGAAAATTGTTCGAAATCTTTTGCTTATCAATCTATCTTTGGTTTCAATTGATAGCACTCGGATAATTAAAGTCTTCTTTGTATGTTTTCGTGTAGGGGCGTTTGTACGTTTTCATTTTTACGTTGATGTCCACCTGCACTGCACATGCGTGTAACTATTATTCGCTTGTGAAGACTTTCTTATCCTAAATGTTTGATGATGATTGAGCGGGACTAACATACATAACTTTTTACTTTCTTTTATCAGCTGGATGAGTACAACAACTATTTTCTGCATTATATCCTGGATTCATCGCTGCAGTTTTGTGATTTTGGAAGGTAGCTATCCCCTTTCTTTACATCAGCAGAGATGCTTCGCATTGTAATTCGTACTTCGTGAAAGACTAACACATGTGAAAGAATATCAGGCTGAAATGCTAGGTATTGTATATAATCCTCAAAGAAACGATGTGATTAAAAATGTCAGTGAATTTGCAACATTCATCTAAAGGACGAGAAAATCATCCTATTTTTTCGTAATGGTTCGCTTTTATTCTTGGGTCGATGCACACCTTTTCACGCGTTTAATTTCTATTAAATTGTTTTAAGAAGAACTTGAAGCAAAACTGTTTTGTTTGAAGAAGCCTACTGTTAAACAATATTGCGGAGAATTTTAAATCTTTGATGACTGAAAGAATAAAAGGAAGGATTTGTAAGGTGGAGATTTTTGAAGAGGTCATCAAAATGGTTTAGACCGTTATTAGACTTTTATGCATTTTTTAATTAATTGAATTGCCGTATGCGCCTTGTAGAGGATTAGAACGATATAGGAGATTGTTGTCTCGAGAATTCCATTTTAAATCGTTAGTCCGAGCTTTTGCTGAGGAATATATCGTCTTAAGAAATAATTCTTAAACTCTAATTGAACTGACCTTTGCTGAGAATGATTTAAATGCAAATGGATTGGTTAATAGTACAAATACTATAAGATTGAATTAGAATGTTTTGCATTCGAATCTCGCAACAGACGCGTGCGCAGAATAACGCATCTTGCAATTTCGAGGTCGATGCCAGTCGAATCTAAATGTAGGAACAGCCCTGAAAATAGTTAGTACAGTTGCTCTTGATTAGAAGACTTGCATGTACGAGTCGCTTTTTGGTGGGAAATTGCTAATGGCCTAAAGCAATGAAAATAAACAATAGTCAAACGAAGAAGGCGGTCAAATTTGCCCTGTCGGAAATGCTTTGTTTCAGCACTTTCTAAGAGTTTCCGTGACATATGTATATGTTGGCCTCCGTTGAATGGACTGATGAACGCTAAAAAATATATTGGAAAACATTTGGCTTTTTTTAGCTAGTGTTTCGTATTCTCGTTTTATTTTGGTCGCCCTGGTCTTTGTTTGATGTTTAGGCCGTGCTCCAGTGGGCGGGTCCTGCGTTTGCTGCTGCGCATCGACCTGTTGACAATTGCAAGCAATGCTTTCTTGACCAATGCTTTCTTGACCAATGCTTTCTTGACCAATGCTTTCTTGACCAATGCTTTCTTGACCAATGCTTTCGTGACAATGCCTTCTTGACAATGCCTTTGATAATGACACGGCTGCCTCTTCTTTGCCAGATTCAAACCGTCGCACGTCGCTGCAGCTGCCACGATGCTAACGAACATTGTCAATGGGTCAGGTAAATCAGTTAATGCGTCATATGTACTTAGTAAGAAACTAGGCCACTTGGAAATGCGCTACCGACACGTTGCATGATCAAGTATTAAGTTTTGTATGTGATTTTGCATACTTCAAGTACTTTTCCATCCGACGCTTCTTAGAGTATGCGAACGTCGGAAAATTACCAAAAGCTGACAAAATAAATAGCCAGTTGCGGATCGAAATCACTATGTGAAGTATTTTATAGCCAGTTTATTCGTTGTCAGCTCTTTTGGTCGTTTGTCAAACAGAAAAGCAACCTATTCCTTGTGAAACGATAGCCACTTAGAATAGTAGTTTTCAGCGGGTATGATAAGGAATTACACGTGGTCGTACCCACACTCCGCCATAAGGAGTTCATAACTTCATCTGCCTCAGCTCATCGCGAAATATCAGTGCACAAGTATTATCAGTGCTTAAAGTATCACGTGACAGCCACACTGCGTATCAGTGGCCCCCACGAGCTGACATTTGAGCCTGTTTTAGAGATTTTACCCTGTCAATCTTCCAGCCACTCTACCTGTGTCACTGTTTAAGACTTCACTCTCCGAGGCTTTTTCACATGAAGCCCCCTTCTGTACCCTTTGCTGCTGAGGCTAGCTTATCCCAGAGCTATGGGAAAACGTCATATTATGCACTGTATCTTTGCGTTGTCAATATCGTGTCATCCAGCATGCTGTTCTTTGTTAGGTAATGTGTGGCCCGCCTACATGACAGAGTTTACTGGCTTTGAGGTCAAGGACCTTGCCAACTGTGTGGGACTATTGCTAACAAGATGGTAAATATATATTAATTTCTTATGAAAATCAGGCTATTACACCGACGTGTTCCTTTTGCCAGGTTTTTTTCTTACCCGATTTCCTTTCTGATTCTTCCCACGCACGTTTTCCTTCTTTAAATTCTTAAGCATGCCAATCGGGGTGTCGCTGAGTTTTCGCAATATTTTCGGCTTACTGTAGCCATTGTTCATTCGAATTGCACGTGATCAAATCCTCATATCTGAAGTGTAATCTAAAACGGAAACCGATCGTTTTATGATAGTTTTGTTGGACATGTATATGCATTAACCCCCAACGACTGAATATGATGGCAAGTCAAAATAGCATTTTTGAACTTCATGAATCTATGTTTCCAAACTATTTTAAAAAGTCTCAGGAAGTAATTTAATACCGTTATTTTTTATGATGCAAAGTTGCAAAGTTTTCTCAAGTGTAATATTAAGACGTTTTGATAAGATATAGATGTATCTGTCTACAGTTAGCATTGAAGTTCTTGGCTCTTGTAGTCCCGTTAACAGCGGCTTACAAAGCCTAGTTTTCAAGTCTTGAATGATTTTTTGTTTGTCATTTAGTCTGTTGGACAAGTCGGTGATTGTCGATGGTGAGCACTTAATTTCTGGTGCACGAGATAGGTAAGTCGACTTTTGCAGTTGGTTTACCAATAATTTGTAGCTAACTGTAAGCAGGTATGTGGACTTTGCTCCAGAGTTTTATATTTTCGTTAGGCCTTATCCTATATTGCATGTATCAATCTCCAAATGATAGTATCTCGAGAGTAAAAACGACGATGACTATCTTGTTTTCCATGCCTTACTAAGCTTTAGTTCTGTTAGCTGTAATTTTTCCAGTTTGCTAAGCTCATTGGAAAGTCAATCTTGAGAGTTTTAGCCACAGCGCAAGAAAAGTTTGTTCTACCTGTTGGGGTAGAAGTGATGTCATCGCCATTTTATGACCAGAATCGTAGTTATTATGCGGTCATTATGCCACGAACTGTACCAGATAAAAAATAATCCACATTTCAGCTATTTTGAAGTTGAAGCCTGTTAGAATGACACACGTCTTGTTAGGTTGCACCATTCATGGTTTTAGGATACCTGTTCTAGGTCTCTCGTGTTCCTTTGTATCTACCTTTAAAGTTCTACCACTTTTGGTGAATTTAAAAAGTTGTGGAAAGACCTGAAACAGCATCCCGTGATTTTTCGGCATCTGAATTCCTTTCCAATGCTGCAAAATTCGAAATGAGCCTCTTGTAATTTTGCACATTAGTTATTATTCTATGTTTTTACTATACTCTAAGTACCGACACATAATCTTTTCTAATATTAGATGTAACTGGAGCCAATTTGAGATCAATATTGTGTTAAAGAGCGGCAAATTTAATTGGAAACCCCGGTACATGGCGATTCTAGCTGAAATTTAACGAGTTATGCCGCCATTTGTGTCCTTCGGTCCAACCTGATGTCTCCTAGTTGTTTTTCGGTGTAGGACAACTCTGAGAGTTAAACTTGGTCACCGGCGGTGCAACTCCTCCAGCCTTGCCGATCATTTCAGAATCCAACAATTTTGCTTTTAAGCCAAGATGGATTTACCGATCTGTTAACCAAGGAAGTCGTTATCTTCATTGAGATAATGCCCTAAGCATTAATATTATGAGGGAACGAAGCCATCTGTTTCCGATGAAGCCTTGAGTAATCGCGAGTCTGTCTCGGATTTAGCACCCGGATTAATGTCCCCCAACCGGCATTGGCTTTCGGTCCGAAGCTTTATGATCATCTCGTCACAGTTTACCTTCTGAACGATATGTGGTTTTGTAAATACAGCCAACTGCAATTTCGTGTAGCAGATATCGTCAGCTTTGCAAGTTACTGAAAGTCTCGTCTTCACAACGAGGCGCTGTGCTATAATTGGCTGTTTAAAAGTTGCTGCTGCGTATCGCAGTTTATTGGAATATTTAGCATGTGCACCGTTGCTATGCATGTGCTCCCTTGGTTTTTCTGCATCTGTTTCATGTGAATGAATCTTCCTTACTCTACAAAACAAACAGCATTGTATTGAATGTTTTATAGGAAGTGCTGAGATGTCGACATGCGCCAGAAATCTCAAGACAGCTTTTTTCCTCAAAACGAATTAGTTTTTGTGTTGATCGGTGGATCAGAATTTAAATTCGCTCATTTTTGTCGAAAGTAACTACTCGAGGGGATTAGCTTATAAGTAAAAGAAAGTGCCCTGAACAGACAAATTTTGTAATGCCAAAAGTATATATCGATTTTATCAATCATGCACTTCAAATTTGATTGTAGGTACTCCAGCCCGAAGTTCATGGAAGTTGCCAAGCGACCCATACCGGATCTTTCTGTTGTCCGCGCGTTCATAGAGGACCTGGAGCCGAGACTGCGCTGCACGCAAGAGAACAACTTCTTGGTTTTTCATTTCAAGGAAGAGAAGAACATACTGGATCCAATGGGCAATATTTCCGCCAGCAGTAGCTTCCTTTGTGGATACGACGGAGACGAGGAAGACAACCAATCTCAGTCAACTGCTGATATTAGCTTGCTGAGTCTGAAGGAACAGCATAGGCCATCGCTGGACGATTTCATTCCGGAAGCTTTCTCCGAAGAGACTAACAAGTACAGTCCCAAAGAAAACGACTTTGAATATGAACCCGACCTTGGAGTCCGTAAACTAGAGTCGGACGGCTGTGTGTGCAGTCCAATCAAAACCGGTTTCTCCTCGAACGAAAACAAAGAAATTGCGATGGAGAAGCTCTCGGCTGTGTTTAGTTCCGCTTGCTCGTGTTCTTCATCAATGTCGAGTCGGTTTAGCACTAATGCGGCCTTGAACTGCGCAAAGGGTGACGTAAAGAAAAGGCCGCCTTCCGCGAGGGGGAAGTACGCCATCCGCCTGAGATCTTCAACAAGAAAGACCAGGTCGAAGGAGTGGGACGAGAATTCAGATCGAGAACGCCGCAAAAGGCCAGCAAATTGGCCTATGTTGAAGGGCACAGAGCTGAAAGGAGCGCTTAGGCCTAAAGTCGATCGCAAAAATGGGAGCAAAGAGCCGTGGAGGTATTGAATGAAAAGATATAATAAGATTAATGTTCACATCGTCGAAGAAGTCTCCTATGTCGAAGAGGCTGATGATTTCGGCCCCTTTTTCAGCTTTCTAGTGCTATGGCCCAAGATAAGCTACTTAATAGACCTTTTTTTAAATAAGCAGAAAAGAAGTGGAGTCGCTGGACAATATGACGTCACGGCCCCCTTCGGAATTTCGCCAGCTGGTATTGCTTTTGTCAGCGAAAAAATTTTGTACATTTCTAGGTGTCTTTGAACTTTTAGACCCTAAGCTGCGAAAAAACTGTTTTTAACTTGCAAACATGTTCATTATTTATAGTATTCTGTATCTGTTTTTGTCTTTTGCTTGTCCGTCTTTCTTGCAGTATAACCGAGTATGAATTTGCAAAATCGCTATATCATCATCTAAAAATATTTTTGGTTGTTATTTGTATCGTTTAAAATGTACGTTGTTTCAGCTCATTTGTAGTAAATGTATTTACTGTCTTTAATTTCCTTATTATTATTTTTGTGTTTTTGTGCTTAGTAAGTGACCTTTGTCTTTTACTCCCTTGATAGTAGATCTAGGTATTTGTATTTTTAAATGCAGCGCAATAACGCATAGTTTCTTTTCTCTCCTCAATACTTTTCATGTAGTCCCAAGTGACACTCGGCGGGCAACGTGCGTCCCCATAGACTCCTGTGCAATGAAGCAATGGGCTTTTACAAGGCCAACCTCCATGTAGGCCCATTTCTTTCGTAACGCCTTCCTGCCTCGTAGACAGACTCTGCTGTTAAACAGTGTATGCCCCTTATTCTCTGCCTCTTCAAATGCAGAAGCAATGCTGATAAATCCACTCCAAGACGCAAGGTTAGTTGAAATAGTTTCAGCAACTCGTGCTGTTTCGACACTAGAAACGTATCTCATTCAGCATAACGCGAAGGCATGAAGTTCATGCCTTCATACACTCACATGCTTGGTGTTTTTAGTTTTTCCGCCTTTTTAACAGCCTCGTCGTCGTTTTATAAGCACTGGGTTCATTTACATATCATAGGTCCACTCTGGTTTCTCATCTGCATCATTTTAGGCCCACGTTTTGGGATTATGTAAATTTGTATATTGTTCATATATAAAGAGTTTGTTCTGCTTATTTTGCTTAATATTCAAATAGACCGTTTTTTGTAAATCCATGTTTATAAAATACCAGTAACAACACATATTCGCTCTCTATCTTCCCGTTTACTATGCTTTCTAAGCCATCGTTTTCTAGGAATTTGGGGTTGTTTATGTGTGCATATTTTGTATATTTGCGACACTTGCCTCTATTTTTAAGCTTGGCCTGTTTCTAAAAATTTTCTTCAAATTGATTACATTAACACTAAAGACAGGCAGAACATGTGTCAGAGAAGAAGAGGAATAAATACGAAACGATTGCAAGCATTTGGCTTATAATTTTGTTTGCGTTTTAGTACACGTATAAGTTTACTCAGAAAAGATTACTCGAATCCTAACATCTAGAAGTCCCTGGTATATTTCATGCTAAAGCATATCGCCGTATAAGGCTCTTTGAAGATGATTGGTCAAGAATTGTGTTGACGCCTCTAGGTCACCATGTAGTCCTTGAAAGTGTTCCTGCTGTTGAGGAAATAATGCTAGCTAATTGTGTTACATTAATCAGAATAACAAACGCTTAATGAAAAGATGCCCGAACTGAAATGATGGATTAGAAGAGTCAACGAAAAGGTTAGCACTGACGAGATTACTATTAAAATTGTTTGTTTTTCATGTTTAGCCATTTGTTCAGTATAAACTATGTTCATGCGAAAGATGACTAAGAAGTTATGTTAAAAAGAAATTTCTTAGGCTCCACTGTAATTTTCCAGCGCACAGCTTTTGAGAATGTAGAACGTCTTTATTTCTCTTTGAAACTCGAAGGATAATAGAAGAAAACAGCGTTGCAAATTAAACAGATTTCTTTATGTAAACGAAACGCTTATCATTTCTCGCTCCTGGTTTTGGTCATTTTCAGCCATAATTATCTGCTTAGAGCTGCAAAAAAGGTCACTAATTAACTCTTTTGTTGAATAAGAGTTTAATGATCATATAGATATTTGCTTATCTCTAATCGAACAAAATGATTTAAATTAACACAGTACAGCTTAGCCAAAGACATGAGTATTGCAAGCCTGTTGTCTTTTGGTTGGACTTAAATCTTCAAATTTGGCTTAATTTAATCGCAATCGCAAAAATTATATTCTTGATGGTAATGGTATTGTGATGTTAGAGTTGCCCTGGCAGCATACCTGCCTATTACTCTGGCTATGTGCATGTACATAGGCTATGCATGTGGGGTACTTTTATGCCCCATGCCAAAGCCCCCCTCTGTCACGTAGGTTTGTCTCGCAATTTTCACCACCTACAATTCCAGATGTTTTTAAATCACAGTCATATGTATATGGTCAATAGCGGCCTCAATCTTCTACGAACATCTAACAGCATCTCCATGCCAAGTCGTGAAACCTAAAAGGATTGCAAAGTGCCCGTGACCTTCTCAACTCCTTGTCTGTGGACACTCGCCGAGTTAAAATCTGTTGGCGGAAGCTTCGAAATCCCCATCTTTTAATATCGATTGAGCACAATACTCTTCTTGAAACACGGCAGATGAAGAAACGTACGTTGTTTAATTAAAAGCGCACAAAACAACATCCACCAATCACACTTTGAGTAGAGTCTTGAAGAAGTGTTAGAAAACAGCGTAAGCGGCTGGAGCTTCTCACGTGTTCCTTCGATTTGTGCTGCGGCATTTTACAGACTCGCCTGCTTATTAACTGTAATCCAGTACAGCGGTACGAGCGATGTCGTAATTACGATCGCCATGCTTGTGCTGTCGAAATGATCCGCGCAAAGAGGAAGGACAGGCCATACAGTCAACTCTCGGCAGAAGTTGCTCAATAGGATGTCACTGGCTTGTATTGTGACTGCAAGAGCAGGAACCGTACCAGCAACTGTTTGAAAACATGAACTCTAGCCTATGAGAGATCAGCTGGAAATTGGAAATTCTAATTCAAGATATCCGCCATCATTAAATTTTCATTTTTGATGGGGGTTAAGGTTACATGTCTTTTACCCGTCATCCCATACAATAAGCTAAATAATAAAAAATTTCATTATCTCAAAATTGTTTTCTACAATAAGTGTCTTGGTAATGGTGCTATTTGAATCGCATGTAAAGAAACCCTCCGCAATCCTGTCCATTAAAGAACTGAAAAATCTCCACTACAGCCACGCTTATCACAAAATAGATCCCGCAGCTGCACGCAAAGATGATCTTTTAAACATGCACCCCAAAACATCTTCATTAACTGTTTGATTAATTCATTAATCAATTCTATAATTTAAGTTTACTTACTTGCTCGTTCATTCATTCATTCACTCGTTCATACATTCATTCATTCGTTCATTCTTTCGTTTATTCATTTATTCATTCATTCATTAATTCATTCACTTATTCGTTCATTCATTCGTTCATTCATTCATTCACTCGTTCATACATTCATTCATTAATTCATTCATTCATTCGTTCATTCTTTCGTTCATTCGTTTATTCATTCACTAATTAATTCATTCATTCATTAATTCATTTATTCACTCGTTCATGCATTCATAAATTCATTCATTCAATAATTAATTAATTCATTCATTCATTAATTCATTCATTCACTTATTCGTTCATTCATTCGTTCATTCATTCATTCACTCGTTCATACATTCATTCATTCATTCGTTCATTCTTTCGTTCATTCATTTATTAATTCATTCATTCATTCACTCGTTCGTGCATTTATTAATTCATTCATTTATTCATTAATTCATTTATCGTTTTATTCATTGTTTATTCATTCATCCATTTCTAAATTTCTTCATTCATTCAATTATTTTGCTATTTTTGATTCATTTGTTAATTTATTCCTTCGTTTGTTCGTTGTTCATGTCTTTACTCATTCATTCATTTATTCACTCACTCATTCATTCATTATATCGTTCTTATGCGTCTAACTCTTCAAAGACTAATACAAAATAGTCGGATGCCTGGAAAAGCTCAAAGGATTAGAATATGATTGACATTTTCTAATAAGACATGTGCCAGATAGAAGAGAGATGAAATAGATATGGCTTGCAATCAAACATTGTGTAACGAAATGTATTTCAACGCAAGGCTTGCAAGCATATTTAGATTGTGTTATGCTCTTATCTATTTCTAATACTTATTGTGTATGGGCAATGTGCATTGCACAAAGAGTTCAAAGACGGCCTTTAGTCAAGCCAACTACACCATACTCGAGAGCGTAAAACTGTGCTTTGCATCAGAAACTCAAAGCTGAGGTTAGAAAGAAGTCATTTTTCTGAAATGCAAAATTAAATGTAATTGTCTTCAAAGTTCTCGTTTTTAACACGCAAAGAAAATTTGCTTGAGTTTCTTGATTGCACATTAGTTATACTGAACTGAAAAAAGCAAAAAACGTCTTGTCACAATGTTATTATCATAGATATTATCGGTATTTGGTGATTTTGATCATTTCTAAAAAGGTGAATGTGGTGAAATGCTTGAACGCAAATCTGCTCATCAAACACTTGTGAATGCGGAATCCTGTTCTTCTTGATGAATCTAGACAAACCCCCGTCTAGAAGTGCACCTGCCAAAACCTACTGCTCTTTTACTCCTATTACATTAACAAACTTATTCTGCAGAATTGCATAGTGGGATGCTTCCTGGTATAAACAAGTCCAGAGTTTGAGGAGACGCTAGAAAGCTAACTCTTGATCCTTGCAGGACGGTTTGGGAAGATGGGACAAATCCTCATGAACGTGATCTTCTTCTCAAGTCTCTTTGCCTTTCTGTTGGTTATCTGTGAGTAAAAATGATCTTCATAATTTCTCTTTTTTTGCATATCGACAATTTCATTTTCTACATTGTGAAATATCATTAACTTTTAGCTTACAGTATTGGCACTGTTGCCAATATCAAAATAAGTTGCCGAACCTAGTTGATTCCAAGCATTCTTCATTCATACCTGTAAATTTCGCATTTAAAAAAAACAGGTGCTGAATTACCGCAGCAAGGGCCCTTAACCTGACCAAATACACTACAAAAAGACAAAAATCAAGTTTAGCTTGTGGCTTAGTGCGAAAACTTCAACTTGCTTTTGCAAAAGTATTCTTAATGTTCGCTGCTCCTTTGACTCTCAATGTAGCCAGAAGAGCATCTTAATTGAAATAGCCTTTTTCTCGTTGTTTCTGAAGAACAATCTTGACTCTTATAAGCCAGGAACAGGAATAGATTGCGTCATAAAGCTATTTTATGTACTATGTTTTCGTGGTACTTTGTTCTTACATCCGTTAGTGGCCCGTAGTTTATACACTGGAAAACATGCGAAATTCTGATTAGTTTTAATGAATCTAATTATTCGTCAAAAAGAACTTTGATTCTACGATTCAGTAGCTTCAGAGATTTAGTAGATCTTTATGGTGTTTGCAAACGTTCTCGCTTTATAAGTGGAGACTTAAATTTTGTTTAAGCAAGAAAGCCTTTTCAATAAGAAAAGAAAAGCTTTTCGGTTTTGCTAATAGGTTTTGACAAGAACGTCACAAGCCAATACGAGATTTGTGCGCATCATCTAAGACAGCACGAATCACATCCTGAAGAATAGTCGTCAACGTAGAATGAGATTTGCATGAAGTTTGAATTTCAAGACAAAATGGTTTACTTCGCTCTCTATAATGCGGGGTTTTCTTGACCAAAACCTAAGCACATTATTTGTAAACATGCACGTTTATTAGTTTGTGGATTTCTTATATCAAGTAAAATTACATACTGCTTACGGAACGTCAGGGTGACTAGCCTCTGCTAAGGAATGAGCATTAGTCTTTCGCTTGCTGCAAAGGACACTTTCTATCTCGAATGTTGTCAGATGAGTAGATAAAACAAATAGGAGATTGGTACTTCATCCTGATTTCCAAGTAAAATATCTCGGCAAATGTTTGTTGAAAACGCAATTCCCATCTGCGCTGTGTCAACAACCTATCGATTCAGGGTTTTGTTTTGCGTAAACGACCTGAAAGAGTCTCAAGTTGATTCCAAATAGGTACAGGGCAAGTGCTGATTGATTGATTTAGTATCCAACTTAATAAGCGTTTCAAACGATCCTGGGTACAGAAAATCCTAAATTCAAGGAACCCTTTTAAGGCTCCTTCTCAAGGCTTTTGGCTTGTGAAAGGCAAGACCCATTTTAACCTTCACAACCAAGATTTTGCTAAGGAAGGTGTTCTTCTGCTATCAAGAGTCAAAAGTTTATAGTCGCTTCATTTCATTCTTGTCGTTGCAGCACTACTCCAGAGCTCAACATTAACATGCCAAATTGTTTACGCTTACTATTTGCATGCACAGGATGCATAGCTAGAAATCCATTTGAAATTTTCCCCATATGCAAATCATGGCATCGAAATACACTTGTGTGCTATTAAAAGGTGCTTCGCATTGAGTTAGAGAATAAATAATGCAAAGTATCAACACGGATTTTTTATTACCAGCACGACAAAGAGACTCAAATTGCATTGTTTTTATGTTATATAGATGAGTTGATGCTAGAAACCAGAAGATGCCTAGTTGATCAAACAACACAAGGAGTATTGCAGCAAAATTAAATTTTCAAAAAGCTGCCAAGCTATAATTTAATTTTCATTCAAGCCGAATTATTTGCTTTTCTGATCTTTTCACCTTGGAAATGGAAAGCGCTAAAAGTATTGGCATTTTTGGGTCGCCTTCTCTTACCTTGTTTTTTTCGACAACTTACTTCTCTCCTTTTTCCTTCTCCTTTACGAGCGTGGTTAATCGTGGAAACACTTGCTAGAGCACGCCTTGAGATTATTGTATTTAGTAGAAAAGCATAGCCCCGCTGTTTCTTGCAACTGTGAGCTCTTCATTGTAAAGCATTGCTCACCTATCGTAATAAAACACAACACAACAACAGTAAAGCATAATTTGCTCAGAAAATAAAATTGGCTTCGGATTTTCGTTCTGATTATCCGTACCTTGCCTAGGTATTTCTTCGATTTTCTGCACTTAGATAATCTAACACTAGATGATTATCCCTGTCTCCAATCCGTGCCTGGATGATCCCAACACCAAATTGTGTGATTGCTTTCCTTTATTCCAACTAATCCTCGATTAATCGAACCAAACTTATCATCTCAGTTGGCATTTACCTTTTTTATCATAGTTGTCACAGCAGAAATTAATTTGAAAACTTGTCATTTGTTAAAAGTAAACGGTATTAACTGCTTAACGATACGACTGCTATGGCAAAAATTACGTCATCACTCATCACAAAGTAAAACTTTGAAAAGTAATCCTTCCAGCGCAAACTTTGAAAAACCAACAATCGAAATCGTGCAATGCTAGCGATCGTATAGAAAACTGGCCATAAGGCGGTCACGGTGAAACCTAAGCACGACTGATTGCTAGCGATTCTCAACATCTGCTTTGCTCAGATTGTACGTGATTGACTGTTAGTCCAAGTTTGCGAAGACTTGACTGGGATTTCAGGCGTTCATAGTATCGATAAGCTCTCTTTGATGAAATGAAGTGGACATTGCTACTTCTTGGAGTTTACTTGCGGTTGACATACTGACCATAATCTTAACTACAAAAACATTGCGCTGAAATAGCAGTTATTCAGCCTCAGAGTAAATGAAAATATTTTGTGAAACCTCGGGTTGCTAAGGCGTAAAGAATGAGATGCGCCAAAAGTGATGATGACTAGAGAATTCTGTAAGGAAAGCATTTTTTCAAGTCCTTAAAGGATCTTACCGAAGCTTTAGCTCGTCTAAAAGGAATTTCGTTTCCGAGGATCCTTTGTCGTTCTTTGGAGCACTTTGATGCACACTGGAGACGATCTAGCACAAAGATTTGCCGAAAGAATACGCGGATGTAATTGCTCTCAGGGTATGGTAGAAGGAGGAATAGCCCCGGATTTAACAGTAGGGGCAGCGAAGTATCAACGCCAAACCAAGGGTGCATTTTACGTTTAATTGGAGATTTGGTTGGGATTAGAAACTTAGAAAGGCAACCGCTTTGCCGACAATCAGTCAATATAAACCTTTTAGCCTAAATATCAGCCATGAAGATTTTTCAAACAACATCAGTTCTGCTTTCCTCTATATCCAATGACAGTTTCTCAGATGGAATAAAAATATTCAAACTTTTTTGTCATAAACATTTGCGTCATTCTGTTACCATAGCAGCGTATACCTGACGTGTCAAGAAAGAACGACACTTTCTAAAGTTTAAGGCCTAGTCCTGACTATTGGATAAGTTGCTTTTCCCTCTAATTGATTGTTACGTAATAGCTTGACCCTGTGATTGCCACAAGATGCAGTGGACACTAGGCTTGGAAAATTTTATGTACGAAGATTGCTAAATCAATGCTAAGTTTGATCAGCACCGGATGAGTATCGAACTGACCTACACTTAGACAAACTTAGTCAAACCAACTGAATACCTACCCTGGGCCCCAGACTCACTATATTTGAAATAACAGGGAGTACCTTTCTATTTCATTTTAAACATGGTGAGTCTGGTACCTAGAGTATTGAATACCCGGTACTATAATTGGTGTTTGCCCATCTGGTGGACTTCGTCGAAAATTCTACATTCATGCTTTGTTTACAGAATGATCTTCACTTCCTCCTCTTATTCCTTTCCACTTTCCATGTTGATGAAGCTGTGCAGACCCTAATCCTTTCACAGGCAGATGCTGCAAATATTCACTGGACGATATTGTTTGTGAAATATTTCAAAACGAAGTTATATCTGCATCAACTTTAGCAGTATGTCTTGCTCTTCTAATGGTCTTGAGCAGCAGTATTTGCCTATGAATTCAGCAACAATTTCATAGAGAGCATACATAGCGTATGACAATAAGTATTAGGTATAGACAACGTTAATTATCTCCATGAACTCAACAGTTAGTCTAAATGAAAGTTTTCCCTCCTTCTATCCATAAGATGAGATTTCCAGAAAGTCTTTAATCCTGTCGAGGAACATCGTAGGCTCCAGCATTAAGACAAGTAGGATAAGCGAGATACGACACATGTAGAACTTCGATTCATCCAAATGCTTAGCAAAGAGATTTTCTAAATGCCTACATACCAGAGAGTACAATAAACTAATGCACGAGAAGTATACAGACTTTCATGACATGCAAAGTGCACTGCAAATACAAAAAAGTTTTTTATTTTTCTTCAAGAGTCATTAATTTTGGGAGCATTGGGAGTTGGCTAAATAAGTACATTGATGCCATTGAAGTGCATTGATGCCATTGAATTGCATTGATGCCATTGAAGTGCATTGATGCCATTGAAGTGCATTGATGCTTGTAGGGTTTTAAAGTCTGTTTGGTCTTAGATATCTACTAGCTTTTGATAAATGGGGTCATTTTAGCAAAGTAACAACAGTGTCTGCTTCCAGGGTCATTGAGCATTAGTTTGTGGCAAAAAACAAAAACATTCTAAGAAGGGATTTCTGGTTTCAGAGACTAGACCTCAATTGGTGCCCATGCAAACACGCGTGTAATATAAAAAATTGTTTACTAGGTAACAGATGGTTTTTATATAAAGATGAAATAGAGTTGAAGATGCTACGTAGAATTTTGATCTTCTAAAGCAGAAAATCTTACTAGAAGTGTTATCATTCAGTTCTGGATTAGAAGGCAGTTAGTTAATTAAGATTTTTTCCCTTTTCAAACAGCATATTACTAATTTATCAGGTTTACTCATAAGTAATGCTAAAAATTCTTCAGTTGAATGTTATTCAAAATCAAACTATATTTTAAATATAAATAATAGTATGTGAAATTGACCATCTGACTCAAAAATTTGACTATTTTATCCAAAATGAAAAAATTCACGGAAGATAGCTGCAAATGCTTAAAGGTCTTCAGAAAGAATAGATAAGATCTCTTCACCGCTGTGTAGCAAGGTTTTCTAGTATTGAAATGGCGATGATTGCTGTCTAGGGAGTTGCAGCTACTAAAAGACAGTGCTTTTGTTGCTGCCTAGAAACTTTGGAGCTTTGCAGTGGAAAAATAGCAGAGTTTTTCTAGCAATACCATCAGGAGGCGTTCCTTGATAAATACACATCTGCACTTCATAGGCCAACTTGATTGAAATCAGATTACGCTCAATGATAATGGAGCACATTAATCAATTCTCTAAAGGTCGTTAGCAAAAATTGCCATGTTCTTCGTTGCTTACAATGTAAGTGACTGTGAAGAGCACTTTAAATCTGTTATCAAAATGCAAAATGCTTTAATGATAAGAGAACTCTCTTTAAAAGGCTGTGTATCGATGAGATTGGCAATCAAGATTTGACTGAGTCATTTGACGGCATTAGTGGCAAACTAATAAACAATGGCTTGCTTTTATCAAACACATGTCATGGGAAGTTTGCAATTTTGGCGAAAATTTAATTCCACAAGGTGGCAACAGCAATATTACATGTAATACATAATGTCTTCTTACAAAGCTGGTAAGAAAAATTGGCTGTCTTTTGATTCATGAAAAGGCTTAATTTTACTCTAAGTTCTATTTTAACAGTAATCGTAGAACAAGGTCCCTTTTCTAAGCGGTTTCTTCACATGGTTTCGACAAATGGTAGTTGATGAATGAATTTATCTATTCATGTTGTTGTTGTTGCAAGCTTTGTAGCAATTTTCAAGCGCAATGCTGTATAAGCTGGCAAGGGACAAGTTTGGTTGGTTTCTTCATCATCTTCGTCACATCGTAAAGTAGGGTGAGAGTGTTACAATGGAAGATACACTGCACTGTATTTATAATCTTTGCTAGCTTCAGTTTTGTTTTAACAAAGCGAATCCTTGCAACACAAAGAGCCTCTCTCTGGTGAGATACAAATGAGGGCTGTTGTCACAAACGAGCAGCAGAACATTACCATAAAGTTTTGGGGGGTTGTGATTTGTTGCTGGAATAAACAGCAAAAAAGACCATCATGTAATCAAACGATCTCCTGATGGCTTTAAACTACGTGAAGTCAGGAAACAAGGGCCAGCTTATGTTGGAAACATAGCAAATTTTGTCAGACATAGTAATCCAGGGTTATGTAGAACAACTTTATTTGCCAAACGTGAACAGAATTAGGTAATTTTGTATTATAATTGTCCATCTGGCATTCATCTAAGTCAAACTGGCTACAAATATACCAAGTCCATGACTTGCTACTCCAGTCTAATAGTATCTGATCTGATGATTAGAGATGAGCCTTTTACAAATGAAAATCTATCGTTCATGTGTCAAAGCTGCTTCTGCCTTTTTCTTATCATTTTTTTAGTTGCTTTCTTTGAACCAAAATTTTCAAATGGGTGCTAGTCAAAGTGTCGCTCATGAAAATAGTATTAATTGTAAACAGTTAGTAATTGTACTAATAGTGAGATCGTTTAGTATTTTAAAAAATGCGGGGAAAGATGGAATTTGATATACGAGCAATTAAAGTTTGATCAAACTTTTGAAAAACTGAGACAAAAACTAAGCAGATCGACACAAGACAATGACAATAGCAATAACAGTAACAGCAACAGCAACAACAATGACAACAACAGCAACATTAAGATAAACAACAATTAAGCTAGCATGTTAAAGTAATCTATAATAAATGTACAGTTAAATGCAGTGCAGATTGCAATCAACTACGTGCTAGGCATTTCCCAAAACAAAGACGGTTTCAACCAGCGCGTCGTTGATGAGCGTTGTTATGTAAATCTTCTGCATAATTCATGATGTCGACACTAAAAAAGATGTTTATAAAATAAAGCTTGTGTATGAGACAGACATGCAACTCCTGTACAATGCCTCAAAGGGCTCCACAGATTTGATATTAGAAGGAAACAGCTGATTGTCGAGTGTCGTTGTGTGTCCGAAAAAGCCACCCGAAGTGTAATTTCTTCCCCTTTTCAATGGACTCCTGCAACTCAGCAATGACATATAGAATTTTCAGTCACTCATTGTCCTTGTTCGGACGGGTGTTACATCAGAGCCTATCCTAAACGATTGGCCCATTCAAATGACTGGATGCTTTCCAACTGGCTATTCTTGGAGGGCCTAAGTGAACGTTCTACAAAATTTCAATCAAACTAAAGCTTGAAACTTTGTCTTACCCTAAACCCAATGTGCTATAATCTTTTTTCTGGCAAACGTTCTTGGAAGCATTTAACAGATAGTTCCTGAAGCGCTTTTGCTGGCTTTGTCATTTTTCTAAAATCTTCTCACTGGAAAGTGTTTAAACGACATGACTGATCAGAAGACGAAATTTACTGAACATATACAAAGCAGGACGATCCTTTGTCAGGAGGTTTTTCCTGTTGCATAAAATTAGAGATTTGATGAAATCTAGATACAAGGGTACTGTGTATGTTACCTAGTAAAAGAAGATTATTCTAAGGATGGTATTTATTCAAGTCTGCTCCTTCTAAAGAGAGTGTATTACAGCCAGATAGTGTTCACAGAGAAACAATCTCTTCTTCAATCGCTATTCAACGCTTTACTTGCTAAACAGCTCTGCTTCAATTTGCTCTCTTCAATTTCTTTGATAAAAGCTGAGTGCGCAACTGATTAGTTCCCACAAGGATTAAGTGAGATTACGAAAGGTTAGCTAATCAACTCATTTTCAAAAAAGAAGCAAGACACATGACCGACAATCCCAAGAGCCAACAACAATTTTTAATTTTGAAAAGCTACAGAGCTCGCTTCTATACCCAAAGTATTCCATGCTCTACCAAAATGATTTATTTATCAATTCATTGTGAAAAAGCTTAAACGTGCTACAACTCATCAATATGATGGCTAGAAGATTAGACGCAATTCAATGTTCTTTTTTTACCTTTTCACGACACAAGTTTAGCAAACAGGCCACTTCAGGTCCCTATCGAAGTTTTGGTTATGTCTTACTATCATTAGAATCATCTTGTTTGATTTAAGGGTTTTTCTATTTTTTATAGTTCTGTGATAAGAAATGTGTATAGAGACAAGAGAGTACAAACATTCAAAACCGAACAGAAAGAATTCTACTTTTTAGAGAGGTGGCATACCATTTGACGCTAAATCACTTGTTTTATAGCCTAAAAGCAGGCAGCAATCTTAGCACAGACTGTGATAAAGTTTGCTCAACCCATGGCTTTTTGTATTAATTCTCGTTTAAGGTGCAGCTGATGAGCATAATTCTTCAACTCATTTAAAGTCTCAGCTATGCATTAAAAAATGATTGCAATTTAAGGCGATTGACAACTGCAAAGATATACTCAACCTCGTTGAATAATGCTTTTTGCTACATGTCGAAAGTAGCTGTATTAATTCAATCGGACATGTTGGGAAACAATCTCCTGCAGTGTATGTCTCCAACCTAGTTACTCGGATCATGTCATCAATATCAAAATAACCATTGCCTAGAAGCAAACTCGGCTTTCGATTCTTTCTTAGAAGTTTGTTTCTTGATTTTTTAACTTGAAGGGTTGTGTCTATGCTAAAAATTGACAAACCTAGTGCTTGGATCAATTTTTTATGCACGCAAAACTTCGCATTTTGATCGTAGAATTTCCATCATTTTCCGGGGCAAACTTCAAGCAAGAGATGGCATCAAGCGAAAACAGTGATAGTTTTGAAACAAATGGCAAAGATAATATTGATGGAAAACAGTGAGAAATCATCTTAAAGACTGTACTGCAGACTGTTTTGATATTTTACCGGAGGGACTTCGGACCGCTCGCTACTAATTGATGGGTGTTTGCATTTGCTATATGTAAACAACACGAGATAGTGCACATGGTAGTTCTCTTGGCACTGGGAGCATATTTACGTCTGGCGCTTTGTCATTAATGAAATTATGTGCATCAATGACAATAATACGTAGTACTTTGTCTCGTAAGGTGCGGTCTATGTGCGTATTTCAATTAAACTTCCCATCTTGAAAATTCAAATAATCACTATATCTCGCAGCGTTTTACGAAGCTATAGTCTCTTTTGAGTTTGTTGGTTGGTGCATAAATCTTTACACAACATAACTAGCTATTGAAGTTGGACAAATACGAAAATCTATGTCTCTCGTCGGATCGTTTTTAATAATCCTCTTTGTAATCATCAACCAATCCGCTTACTAGAGGATTGCGGCAGCAAAGTCAAGTGGAAAGTTCAATGAAAACATTCGGAAGAGCAGTGAGCATGGATTACATTTCCTCATATTGCAGTATGATCGAGGCTTTGCGACTTCTTAACCGTTTAGTCAAAATAGCGGCAAGTGAAATGACAAGCAGAATGAAAATGGCATGCAATGGAAACTCAGTTCACTGTAATTTTGTCAAGATTTCAGGCTGAGAAAAGCACAAGATGAACTCGTCCATGAAAATGAGAAATTAATTTCAATTGATGCTCTGCAGTATTTGCCATAGGTCTTGGAAGACATGGTCTGAATTTCTCTGTGCACTTCTCTCAGCGGCAAATCCCCTCGCCCCTTCAATATTGTTGTGTAGCACAAAATGGACTAATCACATGGAAAGAAGTGATTGAATCTCACATAACTATGCTTTTACTTAACAATCCAAAATTGGGTTGGGGTTGGGGCAGGGGGTTGCCCCCTTCCAAGCTGACAAGAAAATAAAATGGGGGTCACAAGGTCAGAAAACCTCACGGTGTTCTCAAGTTGGAAGATTACTAGGTCAAACGTTAATTGCAGCATTGCACCGACCTTCTCCGTTTATACTCAAAATGAATTTATTGGTGGCTAATGGATATCATATTGCTCTGTCAATAATTATCTACTAACTTTGTCTATCAGAAAAAGAGAAATATACGTTCTTTTAGGAATCGTAAGTCTTGCTTGCTTTCGTTTCCCCATCATGATGGTGATCGAAGTTGACGAAGTACTTAGCTAGGGTACAAAGTACAGAGTCCAGAGTTAACACAAGTATAATTTACAGCTTAGGACTCGCTTTTAGTGGAAGACACTAGTTGAAATAGATGCCTGCAATTTAAAGAAACAAATTTGAGGTACAGATCAAATTTAGGAGGTAATCTCCAAAGATGGCCACAGAGTTTATTTGTTTATAGACGATGATTTGGTCAGTGAAGGAAGTAAGGGAGGCTGTTTCTGATTTGGTGTTGGTTTTACTATATTCATTTTGTAGGCTCTATTTCCATCAATGCTAAGAAATGTTATGAAACAACCGAAACTAATCTAGCTTTATTAAAGTAGCAATTCGACTTCGGTCGCAAGGTAGTTTTGTCGTTTCAAGCCGCACTTCATTGGCTTATGTTTAAGACTACTTTCGTGCTTGAATGAACTTATTTTGTCCTTTAGTCAAGGGACAGTAAACTCGATCAAAAATCGAATCATTGAATGCCAAATCACAGAGTGTTTAATCACAGAGTGTTTAATCACAGAGTGTTTAATCACAGAGTGTTTAATCACAGAGTGTTTAAGCACAGAGTGTTTAATCACAGAGTGTTTAATCACAGAGTGTTTAATCACAGAGTGTTTAACCACAGAGTGTTTAATCACAGAGTGTTTAATCACAGAGTGTTTAATCACAGAGTGTTTAATCACAGAGAATCTGTGATCGGAGTTTCGAATCATCGTATCGTTTGATATAGGAAGATCTTTCAGATTTCCGAACATTCTTAATAATGATATTTGAACACTCAATACATGGCATCAATGCGAATGTTATGCGTATGTTAACGAAAATGAAAGTCTTGTATAGCCAATGATCATAAGATGAAGTCTCATTCCAATTTTATTCTGGTCATGATCTGTACTCTTTTTTGCTTAAAGGCAATGCAAGAAGTTTACACAGGACAGATGGCTCAAATGGTAGGTTGAATATTTCAAAAGACTTAAGCTATTATCAGGATTTAAGCATAAATATTAAACTAGCTTTTGGGTCATGCTTGCATTTTTCATTCTTTCGATAATAATAAGCGCACACTTTGTTATAGAGCGGTATCTGAATAATAAGTATACTGGGCGTTTGCTCATTTGACTGCATGTGGTCACTTAATAATTCCCTCGTTGCTCAGTTTTTTATGAAATACTATAATATGGAGTAGACGTTAGTGATGTTTGATAGAAGTTGCTCTTTAAAGTTTCAGGAATACTAAAACGTGCGTAGCTCTTTGAAATACAGTAAAACCAACTTTTGCAGCTATTTGCAACATTGCGAATTCTAATTACATGGCTCGATTAATCGTTTTCTTTCTCCGGTGCCTTAGCATTTACTTCACATGTTGGCACTTTTTCGGTGATTGATTTAATTGATTCAAGTGATTCTTACGATGCCTTGTGATAGTCAAATTTGCATTGCGATAGCACACGGTCTTTGAGAAAGCTTTGTGAAAAATCTTATTTTAGCAAACATCTTGAGCTTATGCTCACAATCCATACCTTTTCTCTTACTGCTGGGCCGCTCTGGCACTTTGTAGAAACGCCCAGCGAAATGGATTATTGGTAGTTTTATAGGCATTCGATTGTTTTCCCTCAACAGGACGAATAATGAAGGGGCTCGTTCACTTGCTTGATGAGATTGTCCAAGAAGGTAAGCCATCTCATTCGAGTATAGTTTAATATACATGTGTATAGTCCAATGATACTATCCATCTACATGGTTTTCGTAGTGCAGCCTTAAATTACAACACACATCAATATTTCTTTTAGATCAAGTTATGAACAAATTTGAAGATTATTACCTACCACCTCTAGGAGAATAAAAGTAAAACCCTAAAAATTTTAGTTGTAAGGAAAACTGTTGGTACAAGAAAAGTGTCAAAATAAGGAATTAAGCTGGGTTAAGATACATTTTTATAAGTATTGCAATTAAGCAGTCTAGCACAAAGGAAACATTTTCCTGAAAATGAGCAAATAATCATCCATGGGAATGGCAATTAGTTTCATGGCTATGGTCTTCTCTTCTCTCGATTACAGTAAAAACGGAGTCATTGAGACGTGTTTAGGCTTTATGAATGAAGCTGGAACCTGCTGTTTAATCTAACACAGACGCTGCCCCAAACAAGAGTCCCTCAATCGGCCAAACTCTTGATTTGCTCCAATTAATGCACAAAATGTTAAGACGAAACAATGTAGTCTAATGTACCAATATTGACGTATCTTCTTTGCCACAAGGTGGAAAGAGCAGCTATTGCGTGCTAAAAATAGAAGGAGATTCATTCTTCAGTAGCATTTCGAAGCTTAGGAAGTCTTTCATAAAGGAATGATTTAGAGACCTCTTCCCAATCGCATGCATATGTCTTTATTTTGCAGATGAAATGATCTCATCAAGAAAAAACTACAGACGAGGTGGGTTTGAGTTTGAGAACTTTGACAGATGTAGCCAGTATTCCATAAACAAACGGGCTATATAGCAAAGTATAATTGCAACAAAACGCCATTGTCTAGACCAATAGCTTCCAAGTGACATTTATACAGTTTTTAAATACTATTTTATAACGAAGAGAGGGAGGGTGCTCCTGCGCAGTAGCCGCACTTTGGCGCATTTAACTAAACCCTTGGAGGGGATGTAAGGCCTTTACCAAGAAGGACACTAGCTGTATTGATTGAAGGTAATATTAATGCGACAAGGAGATGGAAGGTATGCAGGTAATTGGCATTGTTATTGTCCTAATTGCTTAAGTGACCCAGCCAGGGGGGAGGGCAAAGAAGCAGGATGGTGAGATGAAACTCCAACTGAAACGCCATACAGCAGTAACCTATAGCCTGACCATTTCCTTGGGTAGCTGACAGGCTTAACGATTTCAGCAAAAGCGCTCCCGGATCAGTTTCTAAGGAAAAAATTCGAACTCCAAGCTATCTTGCTTGAAGGAAATTTTAGGCAATTTTAGTCAAAGGTAAAAGAAGTTACCTTGAAGGTGAGAAAAAATTCAAAACTGTTTAAAACAATCAGTAAGAAAGAGCCCAGCTGTATATGTAAAGATGGGCGTGGAAAATATCCAAGTTGAATGCTTTTGAATAAATATCCGCTTGATACAAAACAGTTCATGGGTATTTGCTTGTAAAGTATTGAGAATGAGCGAGACAGCGGAAGCTTCTAAGGAGATAAACCAAGCAGAAATTTGGAAGGCGTTTTGTATACGGCGCGGCAAAACACTATCATGCCAATCAAAACGAAAGGGAATTGCAAAGCGAAATTATTGCTACTAAATTCAGTTATTGATATTTGGAGATTTGGCGATAATTTAATTACGAAATACTGGGATTGCGGAATTTAGTGCCTAAAAATACAAAAGGCTTCTACAATGCACACCATCTTTGCTCGCATTCAAAAGCCATTTGAATGTAGGCGCCAGAAGAACATAAAAATTTTCAATAACTTTGGCGAAATAAAATAAGCCTATTTCATCAAATTCATTTCCGCTCACGAAATAGTGGGTGAAGTTGTTGGTACGGTTCTGCTGAACTAGCAAAAGATCCAATCAAAGAGTTTTAGTAAATAAGATTAAATAAGAAGATCATGACATAACATAAAGATACCCTGAAGCGCTACATTCAAGGACTCTTAAAATTCCCAAAAGAAAAAAAACTATACGAATCTATTCTTGCTCATGTAAAGACCATTGCTTTATGCTCATGAAAGTTGACTGGTGAATACGATTACTTATAAAGACAAAAATCGAGACGCTTAAAATGGTAGATCCTAAAACCTGTACTCAATTTGGAAATTGTATGTGATGGTTGCTGTTGATAGGTGTAAAATGTATTCTTACTGATATTGTTTAAGGTTTATTCCATGCAATGTTTGAAGCAAGAGCTACGAAATTAATGGCTGACTCATCAATATCTTGACTGGTTGATTAATCAATTGATTAGTTGATTTCTTGAATGCCGAGTATTTCAAGTTTGCCTTTGACGATGATTAGACAGTGATTTTGCGATTGACTTAATAGTTCCCTTGTTCTGATTCACGTTGCTCTGATTTTAGGCTGCAGTGACCAGAAGCCATACACTTGCACGCTGGTGATAAGCACCCATCCAAAGGGGTGCAGCAAATTCGGAAATCTTTGTAAACTGTCCTGTGGACATTGTTGACAAACTGAATCATCATTCGTATGGTCAGAAACTCGAATCGACGCACCCTTCGTAGAGAAAACCAAAATAAGATAAATGAAAAAAATTATTGTCTTCTATTCGTAATAACAATGTCAAATATATCAGCAACGATGTTGTCTCATGTAGCTGTGTTACTACTATCTTACTTTCTCTTATAATAAGATGATTTACCATAATTGTTCAATGATAACTGTTTGATCGAATCTACTCTCTTGACTTTGAGCTTGCTATTTGAATTTGCTTTCTGGCTTTGATTTAATCAGAGGTCCAGCACTCTGACAAGTGTTGCTAGCCAGTACAAACAAGTCTCTAATGCTAGAAGAGCTTTGTGAATCTTCCATCAGCGGGGTCACCTTTTGGCTTCACCTGCAAGAACTGCCATGGGCAGCGTACGCATGCGCGGCCCCTGTTGTACATATTCCCGTTGTTCTTGTATGCCCCTTCCCCCATAAAAACAAAGGGTTAATAAAAGCTGTTTGCTCAATAAACTAGCTAGGTTTTGCTGTTTATCAAATTCACCAACCTGTCTTCATAACATATCCGGTAGGTGAGTGAAATACAAGTCTCACTCGATCTATAATTTATTTTTCTTTTCGCCACGGACGTCTTTTCTCATTTAGGAATGTGCACCCTAGCCTCTGCCTAAGCCCCCCTCTCCCCCTCTCCCCCCACTGGCCAACTTGCCACTGCAGGGAAATAAAAATAAACAACGTTCATCAGGCGATGAATGAAAACATCGTTCGATTCCTTCACGTGACTTCCCCTCCTCTGCCGGTGTAATTAAAGCCTGTTTGCAGAACGATGGCTACTGTAGAATCTCTTTCGCTGGAAGCTGTTGAGTTATTCAGGAAAGAATACGGCAAAGAACCTGAAATAGCAGCATGTGCTCCAGGAAGGGTCAATCTCATCGGCGAACATACAGATTATAACGATGGATTCGTTTTCCCAATGGTATGTATGCAAAGAGCACGTCCAGAGAAGAGCTATCCTAGGCCCTATTTCCTATTGCTCAAAATTTATTTTACCTTTTTCATTTGCTAGAATGGCTTTATGTATACAAAATAGGGACAATTTTCTAAGATGTGATGCGGAAAGCTCCTTAAATTTGCTCACCCAAACATCTGAAACATTTTAAAGCTTTGTTTGCCAACAAGGATCTGTTTCGTTGATCTGTTGCTAATTTGGCTGTTTTGCCCATTGCAACAGAGTCAAGCCAAGTTGTTGGAAATACAAAATTCGGCTATTAAAAAGCTGCATATGTGGATATTGAAGAGTTAAATGCAACTGTCGTAACCAATAAAGAGTAATATGTACTATACATCTTACTAGATCATAGGGTTTGGAAAGCTACAATCTTTTAACTGAAATTACAAGAATAATAATTGCAATATACAAATGTATAAACTTAAAAGAAATAAGAGGACATATGCATTGCCTCAACAATTTAGAAGTCCCAAAGATGAATGCTTATCAATTCAAATTCCCCTTTACATTTTTCTTTGGTATATAAAGTGCTTTCATAACGCTACTTTTAATAATTAAATTATCATTACTTTTATCATTATTATTTACTATTATTTGAACATTTCTGCAATCTTCCTTAAAAAGGACTATTATATATTTATTTTATAAAGCCAAGATACACATCTGCCAACATTCCATAAATTTTCGGACCCTCCATAACATTTACTATTTGGTACGCCGCTGTGTATGTGAAGGGCCAATGCATTTACACCATGCATTCTTTATTTTCATCTTAGCTCTTACAGATTTGCAATAGGGCATGCAAGAGTGGCCTTTCTAGATTTTTATTAGCTACAGTACTGAAAGTGCTGCCTGAGGAGGGTGCCTTACTCTATTAGGCTCCCAGGTAGCTTGAGCCAACTGGACAGCTAGAAACCCCCTCATCACAGCATTTGAGACAAATCATTAGTTCAACACATAGAAAAATTAATACAATAGCATATAAGTTTGAAGTCTTTCATACAGCTAATTCTTTAATTGTTTGAAAAATAAGATATGGAAACTATGTCAAGGTTTTCCTTAATTTTTTACTGAGAAAATGGGATGATTTAGAATTGCTTATTGATGGCTCCTAAGAAGATTCCACTTAAATGTGTAAATGGTAGTAAGCTTTGATGCAATGGTTCAAACTTGCTGCCTTGAGGCGAAAAAGCCTTAGCTGTTTGGTAAGTCATATAAAAGGTTTTTCATCTAGAAGATGTATCTACCTGAAAAGAAATGTGTTTATCTTAGGCTATAGATTGTTACACAGTCATTGTGGGTAGAAAGTCAGGAGACAAAACCTGTGAAGCTATCACCTCTGCAAATGTCAATGAGCCCAAGACAAAGTTCATCTCTCCATCTGAAAATGAAAGGTTGTCACCTGGGACACCAGAATGGGCAAACTATGTCAAAGGAGTGGTTGAAGTCTTTCCACAAACAGTGCCTGGTTTTCAGGCTGCAATTGTTTCAAATGTGCCTTTAGGTGGTGGTCTTTCAAGCTCAGCTTCTGTTGAAGTTGCAACTTACACATTTCTTGAAGCACTATGTGGAGTGAAGCATGATGCCAAATCCAAAGCTCTTGCTTGCCAGAAGGCAGAGCACGACTTTCCTGGAATGCCTTGTGGTATAATGGACCAGTTTATTGCAGTGATGGGTAGAAAGGATCATGCATTGCTACTTGACTGCAGGCAAGTATAGTTTCTACATCATATTATTCATTTTTCTAAAAGGTGTACCCAGAGAAAGTGGAAATTATTGAAACACATTTTTATCTACCATTTGTTGTAGCAAGTATAACCAGTAATTGCATCGAAGTTGTTATCGATAATTTTAGCACAGAGTTTTTTCATTTTAGGTCAATGGAAGGCAAAGTTATACTATTATCAGACCCAGATGTCGTTTTTGTAATTGCAAATACAAATGTTAAACATGAACTAACTGGAAGTGAGTATTCCACAAGAAGAAAGCAATGTGAAGAGGCAGCAAAGCTCATGGGAAAGAAGAATTTAAGAGAGTTGACTTCAGAAGAACTAATGGGTAGGTTAAATACTCGAAAACAAAGAGAAAACTTTTTTTATTGTTTCTTAAATTAATGCCACATAAACCTGCGATGAATTGTATATGAGTAGGCCTACCTAGCTCTTAGGCCCATCCTATTTTACCTGCTTGAATTTACTAAAAGAGAACATATTTCTTGCTGATCTGATCTGGTTGGTAGTTTTTTGTAATAAAATACTCTTGTTCTGTAACTGGAGGGTACAAAAAAGATGATGGATTTCGAGAAAATTGAGAGAAAGTGGTACATCTTTCAAGCTATTTTTATCTCAAGCCTTTAATTTATACAAGGGGGGATATTCCTTTGCTTTGAGAAGAACATCTGAATTCAAACATGGATGAACCATTGAGCTTCATCAATTCGGCCGACTTTTCTCCTTCGCCACGGCTCTCTTCTTGGGGCTTATAGAAATAAATCCAAGTCTCTCATATGCACCATTCATTGGCGATTATCCCACCGTCATTCCCTTTTCAGGGTTTAAAGACAGTCTCGACGTTGAGGTGTTCCAAAGAGCTCACCATGTTGTCAGCGAAATCGACAGAACTGTGGAAGGCGCCCAAGCACTTGAAAGGGGTGATTATGAACTGTTTGGCAAGCTAATGCTAGAAAGCCATCACTCTCTAAGGTACTGTTTTTGAGTCGCAAATAATCTTTGATAAAGACTATCCATTCAATTTTTTTAAAAACTTGGTTGATCACAAAAACGCAGCCAAAGGTTGCTTGATTATTTCCTTGTTATTTAAGCGTAGAGGTAGACAGTTCTAGCAATATATCTATTTGCGAATTGTATTCATCAGTCTTGGGTTTTTAGCCTTATTATTTCAGTCTTATAGAATATATTTCAGCAGTGGAGATTCTAGCCTGAGAAAACGTCCGGAGCCATCACAGAAAATCCTTGAATAGCAGTGTACGGAAACAATTTATTTATAAAACAGCGCCTTACTTCAAGGCAGGTATGGAACCAGAGACAATTTTTTTGGGGGGGGGGGAGGGGGGGGGAGCAGTTGTTGACAGGGGCGCCGAAAAATTCTCAAAAATTTTTTATTAGTGTATGCTTTATATAATAATTTCCGACTTTAACTCCTGATAAAAAGGTCCTCTATTTCCGTTCTATGAAAATTATTTAGAATCAGTTGCATAAAAGCAGCACCATAGAGTCTGAAAAACCTTAAGGTATCTATTTTCAGAGACGGCGCCAGGAAATTGAGCCTGGGAGCGTTAAGAATCAAGTTTAGTGACATACCAACCATACCACTAAGAATTGACAGTTTGATGATTCTAATTGATTATTGAGTTTTGGAAAAAGTTTCGGAGGGGATGATTCATACTAAAACTCTTTTGATAAACGGTGGGGAAAGGAAGCAAGGGTGACGATTGGTTCAGATTGCACATCCCAATGATGTTGAATTGACTGAGAGATATTTAATTTCTGAGCACACATGTGCACCTTCAGGTGATTCTTTTTGGGCAAGCATAATAATGCAATAGAGGTTTCAACTGCTAATGGGGTGGCGTCTTTAGGCTTTATTTCTCTTTGAAAGAAATATTAAAAATACGTTTTTCGAAAGGGGTGTAAAATTTCAAAAAGGAGTGCCAGAATGGTTTAAACCCAGCAAAGGAGGTGCCCTCCTCCTTTAGTCCGCAACTGATTCAAGGTGATCTAAATCTTCTTGTTTCCAAAATTTTGATGTATAGGTGATCTAAATCTTCTTGTTTCCAGTTTGGAGAGAATGCCTAAAAAGTCATATCGAAATCTATGTATAAAGCATATGGGCAGAAACACTGTCCAATGAAAATATCTTTTTGAAAAGTGGGGGGGGGGGGGGGTAAATTAGAGGGCAGACAAAAATTCTAGGGGGCAGGCCCCCAAGCCCCCCTTAGAAACGCTACTGTATTTCAAGAGAAAATTCTTTCGAAAGGTATTTCAGCCTAAATTTAGCTGCGAGACGGGTTTGTTGGTAGAATCTGGTATTCTCATTGGTGGAAGTGATAAGGAGAAAATAGATGTGATCAGAGTTCTCAGCCAATCAAAGATCTGAACGCTATGCTCTAGAAGCTAACCGTGTATTGTCTCATCTTTATAACATGTGTGCAACCCTGTTAACAGACTTCCTTTGAACTGCCGTCATGTCGCTACTCATTCGATTGCACTCACACTGCTACTTTTTTGTGCAGTCAGTAATTTGATGCTCTTTTATCAATAGGGTAAATGCTTTTTCTCCTATCCAAATTGTTCGCACAAGACGTGCTAGTGGTTCTCAAAGTTTTGTGAACTCTTCCCTACCCTTTTGGTTTACCGAAACTTTATTTCAGGCAACCCTGTTTTCCGTTCTTTACTATAATTTTACCTCATCGAGTTGATCGAAATACCACCCTTAAGTGGTTACTATAACGAAGTTATCACGTTTATCCTTCATGTTTGACAAAAGCAAAAGCAAGTATTAGTAGAAAGAAAACAAGTGGAAATCCACGTTCCTGATCATGTACAAAAACCTGTGACATTTCGCCATGGAAAATAGGATTTAGGATGATTTTCTGAGATGAGAATGTTTTGTAAAATTTATAGCCCCGAAGGTTCCAGAAACAACGCTGAACCTGTTTTAGCGATCAATTCTTTCACGGTCCTTCCTTTTTATATAATGTATACAAAAAGTATTGTCATTGTAGTGACTCCTTTGTCTACTTTCCATTGTCATACCATGTCATGCTGACACATCTTTTCTCGCTCCCCAGCCTAGACTTTTCCATCCTCATTACATCACCATTTCATCATCCTCCGCTCATCCCTCGTCAGCAAATTTATTTTTAGAAAAGTAGTATAAATATAATTGTAAAGTCAGGAACAGAGCTACAGAAAACAACAGACAACGCGTCGTCTCTCTCTCTCTCTCTCTCTCTCCTCGGCCTGGCTCCGTGTTCTCTGCACGTTAAATAAGACAACTTTGGCACGGATCGTCCATACAGGTTGAGCAACGCAGTCGGTAGAAACCCATCACAACTCGTTTCTACATCATCTCCAGAACATCTTCAGAAATATATAAGAACGAATAGAAATACTTAAGAACATACAAGAATATAGATGAATAGTAACACTCACCTGCCCTAAACCAGGTGTAAACTCAGCTGCTTTTCTGTTAGAAACATGGAATTTTGTTTTGTACTTTGATACTTTGTACTTTGATACTTTGTACTTTGATACTTTGTACTTTGATACTTTGTACTTTGATACTTTGTACTTTGATACTTTGTACTTTGATACTTTGTACTTTGATACTTTGTACTTTGATACTTTGTACTTTGATACTTTGTACTTTGATACTTTGTACTTTGATACTTTGTACTTTGATACTTTGTACTTTGATACTTTGTACTTTGATACTTTGTACTTCGATACTTTGTATTTTGATACTTTGTACTTCGATACTTTGCAATAAAATAATGCATATAGCACTGTGTTGGTTCCCCATTCACAATTTCGTTTTTTCTTCTCATTCCAGAGATGACTATGAGGTGAGTTGTGACGAGTTAGATACCCTGGTAGAGGCAGCAATGTCTGTGGAGGGAGTTTATGGCTCACGAATGACAGGGGGCGGCTTTGGTGGCTGTACCGTTACACTAGTGAACACGTCTGCTGTGGACAGTCTTGTCAAAGCTATCCAGGTACATATACGTTCTATTACGTCATATATATGCTAGCAGGGTGGATAGACGAAACGCTAAGATGCCCAAACCGTTGCCTGTATGTATATAAAGGCATGACAAAATAAGTTTCTAACCTGTATGCAAGGTTGTTCTTTAGTCCATGGCTATTGAAACGCATGGTTATTTGCGACACTAGCTCTAGTTCAAGTAATCTCATTTTTTCATGGATTTTTTTGCTTCTTCAAGTTTCTGATTTTCATTTTGGAGGTTGCAATTGCTCAGACCCTTTTGCCAGACCCTTTTTTAGCTATTTTACAAAGGTTCTTTTAATAATATCAAGGGGCTTGTTTGTCACTGCGACTTTAAACTATGTTTGCATTTATTTTTAGGAAAGGTACGATAACAAAGCGTCTATTTTTATTTCCTCTCCCGCTGATGGCGCCAGGATCTTGACTCTCTGAGACCTTGTTGTCTTTCTGGCGTGTCAACCTAAGAACTTGTCTTCTGCAGACACTCCGGGTTATATGAAGCGATGAATCTAACAAGCATTATGTAAAATAGAACCAAGAATTTGAGTGTTTTGCTGTTTTGTGTTGTATGGATAAAAAGTCGAATGTTTGAATGTACAATTATAGGTATATTGCATGCCTTTGTATTTCTGTAACTAGATTTATAATGAAATTTGCATAAAATCTTATTTTGTTACAATCAGGGCTCTTCAATTGCATAATAAAGATAGCTTAATATTATGTTTATTGTCTTGTATTCATAAGGCTTTAAATGTCATTTATTATTATTAAGTATTTTAGTTTAATTCGTTTTTGTGGATTTAAGTTGGTTGAAGGAAAATTACAATATGAAATCGCTTTGATTTTATGCTTTAAGTTTTGAATGGTGATCACAATTCGGTAACATCACAATTCGAGTGAGTTATCAAACATTTTGCAATATTTGTTTTTACGAAGGGAGATGGGCTGATAAATTCATTGTATCATTTTTCGCCTTTTCTGTTTTATTGAATATTAGTGTCTAAATTTTGTCACGAATTTATTCTAATACGTAACCGGAGTCCTTTAAAAGCAGACTTGCACTATACACCACCAAACCTGCCAAAGTTTCTTCCACTCTTTTTGAAAATTACAGATGCTGACACCTTTGTTAAAAAATCTGAGTGGTAATTACGCTTTGCTCTATATCTTCTCAAAAGGGCAGTTCAGGGTTGGGTCTAATAATACATTAATCGATTCCGGCAAATTTTCTTTGATCCTAGTTGTTTCAGCTTAAGGACCTGCCTGTACATTGCTGCGTTGACTCCCTCAAAAAGTGCGGTCCTGTGCTGGGTTGAAATCATCAAACCCCAAGACGGCTCTTTCTGCGCAGCCGTAAACTTCTCAAGAGATTTTGCAGAGGATATAACTAGAGCGTAGTTTATCCAAGCGGCGAAGTTTTGTAAAAATTCTTCTCTCTAGATCACAGCACCTGAATGGCTCTAAGGCAAATTAAGAATTATAAATTTAAAAATAAGAAGGATTTCAATGGCTAAAACAAAATTAATGAAATCCGTTTGTTCTTTCGTTTTATATTTGTTGCTGTCTTTTTCACTTGAGATTAGGTTTGATTTGTTCATCACTTGGTTAATTTTAGAAAATGTACAAAATGATCTGTTCTTTTCAGACTCAAGGCCCTGCTCTTTGATCGCTTTCAGGTTAAAGTATATGGCACCCGGTTAACAATGACACCTGGCGCTCTGAAAGTTTCATTAAAATTGACAATGCCAATCTTTTCAATTGAAGAGGAATGAAGATAGTATTATACATACACCACATTAGGAGTTTGGGGCGACAAGAGAAATTTATAAGAGAAAAAGGCAATCTAAAGCTACGACTTGAACAATGTCATTTATACTCCTTATCACATTATTCCCTACAAATTTGTGGAATACACGCAAAACTAGTTTAATTTGTGTTAGATCCCGTGCGTTCAGTCTGTAAGTAAATTTTATGACGACGAGCTTAAGCACTATGATTAAAAAACATGATCACAGAGCCCTCTATTAGCACAAGCTTTGGGTCGCAATTCTACAAGGATTTCCTTTACTTGGTTTTGAAGTCTAAAAGAACACTACAAATCTAATGCAGTTTGCTATTGCAACAGAATGCTTGAACAATGATTGAGAAAAAACAAATCTGAAGAAAAGGAGTAGTCTTGTCAAAAATTCAAACATGCATGGCCCGAATTGGTTTAGATTCGGCAACAGACAAAATCTATAGGAAGTTTAATTTTGCATCTAAATCTAGATACAACTTTTGTCAAAAGTAAAGTCTTAAGTCCACACATCAATGCAAAATCCCATTCTATGTAGACAAACGAGCTAATTCACTGGTCACTGATTGGCCATACGACAGCCAATCATGCGTTCTTTCTCGTTTCACGTGGTGTTTGATCCGAAACTGGCCATTTTGTCAGCTTATAGCCATTTTCCGATTCGCGCACTGCAAGTGTGATTTGATTTGATTTGATTTGTGTGAAGACGAAAATCCACCATACTTCGTGAAATAATGTTTCCCCTGCTGTTTGATGTGGTTTAGTTTATCTGTGATCACGTGCTTTGTAAGTTGGTTGTTTTAAGCCTGAAATACACGATCAGTTTTTAACTGACAGTTTTCAGTCTTCAGTCAAAAACTGATCGTGTATTTAGCAAAAACTGATAAAAACTGATGCTTTAATGACCTTCAGTTTTTGACTGAAGAAGTTGAACACGTCCAACTTCGTCAGTTTTTGACTGATGGAATTTCTATTCATTGATGTAGACTCCATTGTTTAAAGCTGGCGCCCCTATAATCCCCTTGCGCAAGATTGCCAAATACCTTACAGTGGCTGCTAGTTGAATACTTGCAGGGATAGAATCACGCATATTTGTGTCGTATTTTGAAATGTTCACCTTAATCAGCTCCAACAACTCGTCAAAATTTTCAGGCGTCATTCTCAGAAATTTTCAATACTCTCCTTCATCCTCCGATCTTAACTCTTGTAGAAGAGTGTCGTAAACACAGAGGTTAGTTCTCCTACTCAACCATGGCTTTACCCAAACAGACATTGCTTTCTTTTTTCGATATTTTCGCCTTTTTTGACGACCAAAGCCGCAGCCAGAACAACAGCAGTTGTTTCTTGATCAAGCTCCATTGTAAAAAAAGCTGATCTAATCAAAACGTGAAACTGAAGACTGTCAGTCAAAAACTGATAAAAACTGATCGTGTATGAAGGACATCAGTTTTTGAAAAACTGAAAACTGTCAGTCAAAAAACTGATAAAAACTGATCGTGTATTTCAGGCTTTAGGCGCCGAGATATTTACTTGGATTTACAACTCGTGTCATATTTCATATTGTTAATTGCTATGTTTATGATCTGTTCCCATAGAAACTAGTACGTAGTACTTCCTGAATGAACTTATGAGCTTCGAGGGTGCTTAGGTAAGCAATTCCATTCACAGTTGATGTATAATTACATAAATACGTGCTGTGGTCAGTCATTTATCTGATGAGTCATGTCTAATATGATTGCAGCTTGATTCTAATATGATTTTTATACGTTTTTTATAAGAAACCGTTTTATAAGAAACCCAGTAATAGAGCCCCAAAAATTCAAGGTGACTCGAATTTAAGAATATAAGAAACTCCAATAAAAATAAGATGACTTTATGAGCCGGAAAATAATACGTCAGCAATCCATTATTGCTTGATTTAAATTTGCTCACACAAAGTTTCCACTGTGAAGTCATCATGCTGATAAATGACTGATATTGGACTCCATAGGAACTATTCTTACTTGGCTGAATATGACAAAATGACAATGGAATGAAAAATCACAAAAGTTTTCAAAAAACCACCACAAAACCAATAACACTAAAAAGAAAATAACATGTTGGAAGTCTAATGAATGAACTTCAGAACGTTGTAATGTACATTTTAACTTTTCTTATCCATACGATAAATTTGATTTATCCCTTTCTCTTCTTATTCCTTTCATCTTTCTTCAGCGTGTCAAAAAACAGATAATTAAATAAAATGAAAACATTACAACAGAAGGTGAATTAAAACAATGAAAGTCGAGAGATTATAAAAGTGATGACATTTGCAATTAGAAGAATTCTGCAGCGTAGGCGGCAACAGGAAGGTAAAAGAGAGCGGAGCAAATGCTGTCCAGTTCACTGATATTTTGAGGCTTTGCAAGAAGCTTTGCTGTTTACAAAAATAAAGGCCTTCAAGAAAACCTGGTATCATAAGCAGCATCATTAAGCATATATTGTGTTGCGGACTGAATTTATTGGGTATGAAGATTTAGGCCGTCCTCTACAAGGTAAGACAAGATGACGTTTTTCAACCAAGTAAAGTTCCTGCTCTATCGTAACTTTCTGCTGAAACGACGTAACACCAAGCAGACAATCTACGAAGCTGTCAGTGTGTTGTATTTTGTGGCAATTCTCGCAGTGATACGAAAAACAGCAGTGCAACCAAAGACATACGAGGCCCTGCCTGATGCCAAGCTGCAATCATTTGCATTGTTCCCTCCTCGTGCACAAACAAACGAAACGATCTTTCTCGCTAAAATACCCAAAGAGATTGGTTATGTTATAAAGAAGGAATCGAGTCAGTCAGAAAGTCAGGAATTTATCAACAAAATACAAAGCATCCTTGGGAACTTCAGCATTAAACTGCTGAATTTTTCTAATGAAGCAGCTTTGGAAAACGCCCACCGAAGTAAACCGAAGAATCTCACTCTCGGCATTGTCTTGCATATTGATGCCTCCAAGAAAACCATCGATTACACAATAAAAGTGCCCTATGACAGTGTGCCTCTAACAACAACAGATATTCGCAAGAAGACTGCTGATGGTAAGGCATCTTTCATTAATTTCAGAACTTGGCCTCAAAATTGACCGATGCACTGTTTGCCCTTTGACAACAATGGCAGTTGACACTCACCTGCTGAAAATAGGATACCAAATAATTACGTTTTGCCTACTTCAGGCGTTTATGTAACTGATTCTGATTCAGGCGTTTATGTAACAGGCACAGAAAACTAATTAAATCGTAAATAAACTGGCAGTTTTTAAAATATACATCGTAGATCAAAAGTCATCAGGGACAGCAATTTTGGATTAGGGTTCAAAGGCAGTCTAGTTGACTTTTGTTTACAACTTGGCTTGTTGCATACTGAGATTAGCACTAAAAAAAATTCAACAGGAAACAATCTCTTTTCTCTAATTGGAAAGATAAACCTGTCATTTGTATCTTATGCAATGCAGAACAAGTTTTAGTTTCCAAATGTAAATGGTTGCCAATTTTTGCCAGGATTGCTGCAGTTCAAAACATTTGACCTAATAAACTGCACACCTCACTAGAGAATTAAACCATTCTGTTTAAGCATATATGGTATGGGATTGCATAATCATTTTATTATGGATTTATTGAAAAGGCCAGTTTTGCAAGTTTAGAGCCTTGGCTTTGGTTTTTGGCAGAGCTTACAATCTCACACCAATCAGCCAAAATTTTCATGCTTAACAAACCTTGATAGTGCTATCTTCTCTCTGCTAACCTCTCTGTAAAATGTAGATTGTCGTTAAGGTAGAAGCAGCCCAGCAAAGAGCTTAGATAGTCAATTTAATTTTTACACTGGATTGTTCTTGTTTCATGTTGGATGCAGATTGTCAATGCAAATTGTGCTGCCTGTAGCTTTGATCGGTTAGCTGCAAGCTGTTCTCCTGTTTGCACTGCATCTCATTTCCATTTTCTGCATCTAATTTCCATTTTTCTGTTGCCTTTGAAGATAAATCAATCAAAATTAACTTTGCAAAGCAGTGCAAATAAGTTCAGACCCCATGTTTGTTTGGTGCCAAAATGAAATGCTTTTCTGTGGAGTTTCTTTCAAATCATTTTCAAAATTTCATCAAGATTTGCTGTTATGAACATTTGGTCCTTAGGTCAAATTTTTTTGAGGAAGCCTTTTACAATGGGGGAATGTGTTTCATGATATCTTTTTATTGCCATATGTATATAAATATGTTTATAATAAAATCTGTTTGAATAGATTTTGTTAACTTTTATCTTTAGCATCATGCAGGGGAAGTTTGTTGTCTTTAATGTCAAAGTCATGTCCAGTACACACATATTACACATCTGCATACGCATCTCTTCAAGCTTTGGTGGATGGTGCAATTATCGAGGTATTGCTTTTGATAAAAATGGAAACATACTTTTCTTCTATCATATTGTTTTTCACAAGATAACAAGAAGCAAATAAACATATTGAGTTTTGTTACAGATCTGAATGGGTATAAACATTTTATAGAAGTTTTGTACTTTTTTACCATGGAAAATACTCTGGAACAGAGGAGAGGAGAATGAGGTATAATTTACATGGATTTTCTGACAATTATTTGCTCTTACAAAGTCAATTTTTGCAGGTTCTGGCGAATGCGTCTGGTTTTCTGCCACCAGCCACAACAGTAAAGATGATGCCAAAGCCAGAGTTTACCACAGACCTTTCTTATCTGAAAACAGTTGTTGGTATTTACATGGTCATGGCCTTCTCCCCATACGTGATGTTTCTCCTTACTTATATTGTGACAGAAAAGGAACTGAAAATCAAAGAATCAATGAAAATCATGGGGCTGAGCACATTTGCCTTCTGGTTAACCTGGTTTCTGACATATGCTGTCATAATAACAATCGGCGTCATATTTGTCACCATCATTTCCAGAGTGGCATTACTGTTTGGGGATAGTGACTACTTCATTATCTTCTTGGTGTTTTTCTTCTATGGCCTTTCCATTGAAACATTGACATTTGTTCTAACACCTCTGTTCAAAAAGGGAAGGACTGCTGGTTCTGCTGGCTCAGTCGCAACCATTGTCCTTGGCACATTGTCCTTTTTGCATGTGTATCTTAAAACATCCAGTGCTGTGAAGTGGCTTACTGGCCTACTCTCCCCTGTGGCACTCTCGCTTACCTTAATGTCAACATTGGATGGAAATGAAGGTATGCAGTATCTTTTGCTGTCTTTGCACTTTCTTTTGTTTTGTGATCATGCTCCTTTTCACTTCAGGAAAGCCTGCACAACAAAACGAGCCATTAAGCCCTCAATTCAGCTCATTTTAATCAAAATGTTTCTATTTGGTCTCTTAACCTGCTGCTGAAATGAACTGGACTGATTTGAAAATAGCAAATATCATTATATGCTGAAGTGCTTGGATAAGATTTTGAGACTGCTCCAGGAGCTAAGTTAAGGGATATAATAATGAATGAATAATGATAGCAATAATGTTCAAGAAAAGGGTTGGTCTATGTAGATGGCTTCTATTAATGAAAATCACACCCAACAAATCTGTCACTGGAGTCACTATGGGCGGACCCTGTGGCTGCAGCAGCGTTTCTACAACTCTGATGCTTGATAAACGAGGCTACAAACAACATTAATGAATATCTGAATGTTTACACAACCATATATAAGAAATTCTGCAATTCTTGGTTGTCACTATAAAAGACAAAAGCTCAATCTTTAAAAAGCTGAAATTAGCAACAAGGAAAGGCAGTTATTATAGATATAATGTTGGCCATGTTTAAATTTTGACACTTTTATAGTGCACCTGGTTCTTCTCATATATTTTTATCTAAACACCCATTGTTTATTTTTAGCAGCACTAGTTTTGGACAAATATGCTTGAAAATTTATAGTTCCTTATTTAGGATTTATCATTCCTTTCTTGAGGCTCCTATTGAACTCTTGGTCATTTTTCATAGGTGTCACCTGGGACAACATTGGGACCAAAGGGGACTTTCCAGTTTCATATGGAATCACATTGCTGTTCATTGACACAATATTGTATTTGCTATTGGCTATTTATCTTGATTCAGTATTTCCTGGGGAGTATGGAAACAGGAAAGGATGCTTCTTTTGTTTCAAGCCATCGTTCTGGAGGGGCATGACATCAAAGAACAAGAGAAAACCCTCGCTGTTTCGTGGTTCTTCTGTGAGACACGATGAGCCTCAAGCTGATGTGGAGGAGCTGCCAGATCACATGGCTGATAATCTTGCAATAAGGTTAGTTCTTCAAGTTTGCTACATGAATATCGATGTTGTTTATCCATGTTCTTTTGCGTCTTCACAAGTATAACCTGCAGAAGCTTCCTGACCAAACTGAGCCATGTTCCTACTTGTTTTACCACCCTTGCTCCATTTGATTTTCTGTCGCTTACTACTCATTGACTTACTGCCTTGTATTCAGGGGTGGACTGGCACTTAAATGGGGGCCCGGGTGATTTGAAAGAGAGAGCCCAGAAGCCGATAAATGCCGGGGCTACTCCCCTGGTAAAACTTTTAACCCCAACCACAGTGCGTTGCACCATTGCACTGGCTGCTTTATTCAATTATGTAATTTTGAAAAAATTCCTCCAAGAAAAGAGGCCTTGCTTGCATTTTAAAGTTACTTTGCTCTGCCAGCATTCGAGGGTTGAAGAAGGTCTTCAAAAGGAACAAAGAAGAGCTAAAGGCCCTTGACGGTGAGTATGTTTTGGTGAGAAGTCTCTTAAAAAGTCACAACCACCAGCAGCCAGTTATTATCCAACTCACAAAGTTTTGGGATTGAGAATTCCTTTCTCTTGTTAACAAAGCCTTTGATGATATCGGACATTTTTATAAGAGGTTCCAATACGATCTTCGAAAGCGAGATCAGCCATCCGTCTATGTAAGTTGTGGTCATTTGAAATTTATCATGGCTAGCACAACTAATTTATTTGAAGTGGTTGTGGAATGATGTACATTGGGAATTTATTGTTTTGGTGTGATGCAAGACTATACGGCCTCCATATGATCACTTTGACTAAAAAACAATGCGCTGGCTTTAGTTGAATTGAACTGCAGTGTATTTTTAAATCGGGTGACTTATGTTTATTTACTTTAATGTATTAAATCTGAAATACGCTGTAATGAATACGCTGTAATAAAAATGAATACGCTGCGTATAACAGGAAACTGTTTGAAAACATTGTGTATGAAATGGCAGAAAATTTAGATTTTACGTTTCTCAGTATTTATACAGTCTTAATGTCCATTTTATTTTAATAAGAAAAAATAAAGTTGACTATGTCATAAAATGGTAATGCAGACTGCACGTTTTGTTGACTTAGATCGTTTCCCAGATTGGTGTCTATTTAAAAGTAGTACAATATTATTTACTTGCGATAAGCAGAGATCTGATATTCACTTCCTCAAAGGCATTTGAGACGTGACGAGAGCGAATTCTTTCTAGGTGTGAGTCTGGATGTCTACGAAGGGCAAATTACAGCGCTTTTAGGGCACAATGGTGCGGGGAAGAGTACGTTGATAGCAGTTCTGACTGGCATGCTCAACGCAAATAGTGGCAGTGCTATGGTGTATGGAAACAGCATTAGGATTTCAGACGACATGGAAAAGATACGAAAGATTGTCGGTGAGTTGAACGTTTCTCGGCATTCTTCGGCAAATCCTCGGAATTTTTCGGCTGATCCTCGGGCCAAGAACCGTTTGGGGGGAGGTGGTAGGGTAGAAAGTGCCTACTACTTCACATGTGATTTACCAAACAGACATATCGTTTTACTGGGTGGGGGTGATTTACTAAGTAAAATTATAAGAGTGGCTTTCGCCAACAAGTTTGGCGTTCTTATTCCATCGAGGGAACCAAATAACATCTAGTGCTATATTATCAGAAGTGCCTGGTTTTATCAGAGACTATTGCGTGTGCCAAGAGAGCTAAGCTAGTCGTCAACCAGTGGCGATAATTTGTGATTTGTTATGTTGAGTTTGTAGATAGCGGGCTAGCTATTTGCTAAGGACCCGTTGAGAACCGAAGCCGTCAGAACATCAGCGGTCAATTCAATTTTAGCTATAAGGGTAGCGTTTGCTTTTATGAAGAATCAGTGAGGCTCCTGACTGTCTAAACCCTTTGTGCGTCGATATAATATTTAACTATTAGACCGTTATTATACTTGGCATAACATAATTGGCATTGTCTGTTTTTTTGTAGGTTTCTGTCCTCAGCAAAATATTATATTCGACCAGCTGACCCCAAGGGAACATTTGAAGATATTTGCTGGTATTAAGGGTGTGCCACCATCCGAAATTGATAATTTGGTAAGAAGTCGCCCCAAAATCCTTTTTTGTCCAGTTGACTTTCCCAGTATTACATTTGGGTACTAGAAAAGGTATTAGATTAAAAAATGCAGCTGCTAATTATAAATTTTGTCAGACCAAAGTAAGAGTAACAAGAACTTCTGCACTCTATTGGTTGTTTTAAATTCACCGTCAGTTCTGTTATGTAAAGAATTTCATTTTTCCATTATACCAATAAAGATTTCCGAACCTATGGTTAAACTGGCGTATATATGTATATTTCGTAACAACCATAGCTCCCTTGTGTTATCCTAAAATTTTTCACCTATTTCACTAAAGTCACCTATTTATGAACTTGTATGACAAGGGCTGTAAGATTGGCCGCTATTGGCTATAATTGAAAATGGATCGATGATTCCATGTTAAAATACTTTGCATTTCTTTGCAATTGCCCTGTTCGTCATTTTTGTACCTCCTGCCTACCGCAGAGTCAAGTTTATGACTTCTAGAGTGATGGCATGGAATAAGATTTTGACGAAGCGTTAACAATAACAAACGTGATTGCTGGAAATGAACATATGTTCCTTGAAAGACTGACCTCTGAGTCAAGTTCTCATTCCCCCCAGGTTGAGAAGACCCTGAAGGAAATCGACCTATCGGACAAGAGAGATTCGCGCTCCGGAACGCTGAGCGGCGGACAAAAACGGAAACTCTGTGTTGGCATTGCTTTGATCGGTGACCCCAAGGTAAAACATTGTACCTCTGATTTGAAGGATGTTTAATTTTGCCATCTGCTTCTTCCCATTGGTTTTTTATATCAGTGAACCAGCTATATTGGTTTAATGCTAATCGGTTTTGGAGTTAATGCAAGCTATCGGTGGTGAAATAAGAACACGCGCACACAGTTCTACGTTGGGCCAGATGGTCTGTTCTCAGATGCATTGTGTTAGCTTTAAACATGTGAAACTTATTTTGGTTATTGTCCTTGCTTTTAAGCTACCAGCATACAGCTAGCGATTTTTTTTAAATTGGGAAATATTTGTACATACTTGGTTTGAAAAATGGCGTGTTTGATCGTTGTCGAAGTGTAAGAATAAACAAGGACAATGAATTTAATCAACTGTTTGACTGATTTTGTTTTTATAGAATTAGCTATAAATGAACAGAATCAAAATAGAATTATAATTATTATTTGAAGAACAAAGCTACCATAAATGTGGTTCACGTGTAGTAAAGAAATTGAACTCTTTCAAACGTATCAAGTCCAGAAATTTTAGGGAATACTTGGAATGTGCTTTGGAACCAAATTGCTCTTGCTTAGAGAAGGATGAAATATATTTTCTTTTAGTCTACAGAAAAGCCTTATTTAAAGCTTCTCGCTCTAATGTTTCAGGGTGTGTACTTTTCCTTATTTGACTGCTCTGAATGTCGACCAACAACACTTTGCTTAGCGATTCTGAAATTAGTTTAAATCTCTCTTTTTTATAAGTTCATTTTCCCTTGTAAGGTCATTTTTCTTGATGAGCCAACAAGTGGAATGGACCCGAGTTCTCGCAGATACATTTGGAAGCTGCTACAGGAAAAAAAAGAAGACAGAGTAATTTTTTTGACCACCCACTTCATGGACGAAGCCGATATTCTAGCAGGTTAGAAACTGATTTAAATCTACTTTTGACAAAATTGGCTTTCCTCTACTGCCTATCATGGTCTTTTTATTTGAGTCTGTAGAGTAAGCAGGCTTATTTAAATGTGAAATCCGTTTACTAAAAACAAAACGAACGAAGAATGCCTATTATTTTGAGAAACCTTGCATGCAATTTTCTGTTTTTTTTGCATGGAAAACCAATATTAATTTGCATACCAACATTCGCCAATGTCCCACTCATAATTGCATAATGTGATATAATTTTAGACACTGTATAGACATATATCTTTGTGATCTGTGTATTAAAGCTCAGATTTGAACAGTATTTTGATTTGGGTGTATCTAATTTGGGCTTCTTTTTGAAAGATTACAAAGCTGTGTTGTCGCATGGAAAGGTACGATGTGCAGGTTCATCTCTCTACCTGAAGAGTCGATTTGGAGTTGGATACTATTTGAGGTACGAATACAGTAGTACTGCCGCTGTAAATCTGCTATTATGTAATGAAGTTCCTATCTGCGTGTATTTGTATATTTATTCCTGTTTTATATTTGTCAGCGTCCAACATTCATCATTTGCAAGTCATGCAGCTGTTGCATTTGGGTATTCTTCGTCCGCAGAGTGTTGTTTTAGCCTAGTACCGGTACTTTTAGTGACATAGTTATCCCAGCAGATAATATTTTCTTTGTTTGGCGAAAAATGCTCATACCGTTGTTGCTTCCCTTCGCATTGCTGGCGATCACTGTAAGAAGCTTGCAAGTTGCAAATGGGTGTTTCCCGCTCTATTTTAGCATGGTGACAGACGAGGATGCTGACAGAGAAAAAATTACTGATCTTGTGACGAGCAAAGTCTCTGGTGCCGAGGTTTCAAGGGTGCATGGCAAAGAGCTCAATTTCAGACTCCCATTGAAAAGCGTTGATCAGTTTCCAGGTAACACTTACTATCATTGCCTAACCTTGTTGTGACGCCACAGCGCCATGATTTGAGTTAAGAGATTTAGACCGCGTTTTCTGGCAGGCCATCTAGAAATACCTTTAACCGTAGAAAAAAATTGCAGCCAAAGAGCAGCCTGCAGCAGCCAAAGAGACACAGTCTTAATCTAAATCAAGTCGTTTTATTTTAAATCTTGCTGATATATCATTGTTGATAACAAATTGATAATGCTCTTTTGGTAGATTTCAAGTCTTAAATTGGCCATCTCCCAGCTAGCGAGCAACCAATTTAGCTAATTTAATCTATATGGATAGAACATCAAAAAGTTGGATCTTTTTTATAATGCTCTTGGCGTTAAAACTGTGGTACGCTACCAATATTTGAAGTAGTAACATGGATTTGTTTTAATATTTAAATTCTTGATTAGAAATTTTCACCAAAATTGTTAAAAGCTTCCTGTTTCACTCAGCATTTTCAAGCTCAGAGAGTTTATTGAAGCTATTTTTGAATTTCAACTGGAGCGAACGATAGTGGAATGAGTGTAATTATCTATGTAATGGTATTTGTAGAAATTCTAGCAATGGAAAGAGCTATGTGACACAAGGTTTTTTAACAAAGTCAAAGTTTGTGTTCTGATAAAGAATTGCGTTGATGGTGCGAAGGCTATGAGATACTTTCCTTTTAAAAAATCATTAAAGGTAAAGCACTGGAGCAGGTGTTTAAGAGGTAGTCGGGTATTCATAAAGCAAATCACACGACCATCAAAGATGCCTCCTTTCAAATACCTTAAAATATACACAGGCGACTGGATTCGTATGAATTGAATAGCCTGGCTTCTACAGTGCATATGTGCTTGAAACTTCAGGCACTGACTTAGCAATGATACAGAAAACATCAAGTTTGTGGACGTCGTATTAAAGTGGTCTTGAGAGAATATAGTCTAGCCTTATAGTGAAATAGCGAGTAGCATTCCAATAGACTCCATAATCAAAAGAGCCACCGTTGCATTTTCAATTGCAGTAGCTTTAGCTGCCAGCCAAATCAAAGTATAGCCTCCCCTTTATGTTATTCCCAGTGACCAGATGAAATTCACTGATTTTCAAGCGGGGTCTATTTAAAGTGCAATTAATATTTCTACAGCAGCCCATGAAACCTCTTTTTGATACCATAGTGTTTTTTTACCTTGCGTGTTGTTTCGCATTAATACAGTTTATTCTCTTGTCCCACTTTTGTTGCGTTCCGTCTCCAAACCTGTGTATGTTGTGAATTAGCAATTACGTACTGCCTGACTGTTTCTAACGCTTGATGCTACGTCAATGAAAGGCTCTGGGTAAAGGAAAGTACAGTTTTTTCATAGGCTTTTAACAGCACTTGACCAAGAGTCGAGCAATGACAGTTTTTTCAGGCGCCCATTATTCTATTTAGGCCTTTTTGCAGTTGTTTTCGTAGGTTTTTAACAGCACTTGATCAATATTCGAGCAATGACAGTTTCTTCAACGCCCGTAATTCTATTTAGGCCTCTTTGCATCGCTTGAAGAAGCAAATCCGTCAAATGAGCCATGCAGCGCCACAGATATCGGAGTATCCAGCTACGGTGTATCGATGACGACGCTGGAAGAAGTATTTCTCAAACTGGACGATGACGAGAACAAGAAATCAACGGATGAAGGCGGAGTCCGCAACGATATTTCCACAGACAACTTGGTTATAGACGATGGCATCGGTTCGCCTCGGTTGTCAACAAACGACATTCGTGTGAATGTGCCCGAAATGAACTGCGTTACGACAAAAGGGATGTTGCTTCGGATGTGGTTGCAACTGACTGCCCTGTTAGAGGTTTGTCGTATTCATGAATACATCGAAGAAGATGCTAGGATCATAGAATTTGGCAATATTTTGCCTCGCAATTCTGGCTTTCGTGCCTATTTCATTGGCTATAAATATTAAGCTACTACTGTTGTTTTTCATGAAATTGTTACATCGTAGCTAGAGTTCCTAATGCGATAAATTGAAGCAGGTCCCGCCATAATTTTATTTTGTTTTTTATTTTTTTTTGGCAATGAATATAAAGCTTTTCATGGATATGTTACATCGTAGTTAGAGTTCCTAATTCCTGATAAATCGAAGCAGGTCAGGCCATAACGCGTTGCCCGTTTATTTTGGCTCCAGGTCCGACTCTGGTCAACGTTAAGAAGTCCAATGAAAATAATATTCCAAGTTGTCATTCCACCAATTTTCGCAATCGTTGGCCTGGTTTTACTTCGCAAGACAACGACATCTGGAACAGCGAGCATTATCAAGAGCCTTTCGTTGCCACCGTCCATGTACATCAGCCAAGAAGGTGTTTCTGTAAAGGGCCATACGGAGGCGTTGTTTCAGAACGGCTCCAAGGGAAGCATCGGAGACATACTTGCGGCCGCTGTGCAGGAGAAGCTGAAATACACTGTTGTGAATGCTATAGGAACCGCTCCTGCCCCGCATGACCTCGGATTCAATATTCAGACGTATAATTCTCTGAATGGAGAGGTAAGTCAATGCATTTCTTGCTAAAAGCAGTTCGTAGAGAATTGAAAATCTAAAGACTGATGGCTGAAGACAATCATACCTGGAAATCACAAACAATTTCTTCTTGCTTGTTGTAACAATATACGATGGAACGAAACAATGATTCAATTACTAAATGAAGATGTTTTGTTCCCACAGTTTGACTGTTTATCTATCTGTTTCACGCTTGCCGAGAGATTAAACTGAAACTTTCCTTTGATGTGAAATGTTGTTTGCACAGTTATTGCAAATAAACAGTCTTTTATGTTTTCTTTCTTGGTTAAATGTTTCTTAACATTTTCACCTTTACTCTTTTCTATGAAACGAAATCAATGTTTAGCCATAAGTGTAAAAATAGACAAAAATAGTACAAAATTGTGTTTATTTTGCTCTGAGCAATTTGCTGTATGATCAGTACGGCTTTTCCCTTTCAGGAAGTTTTTCCTTCTTTTTTTCTGCAAAAAATATAGGAAGTTGACTCTACCCATAGTGATAGACAATTAACAAGTAATGTTAGGCTTCCTGTTTTGCTGTCTTAGTTATTCTACTGATAGTTGACACCCTTTCAGGCTACGTACGTGGTGAGGTATAATGACACAAGCCTGTACTCCATTCCGGTCGGCATTAACACGATGAGTAACATTGAGCTGATTGCTGCACTGAAGAAGGCAGGCCATTCATACAGCGGACGGCTCAATCCCATATCGGCAAAGACAAAGCCTTTCCAGTCTCTCAAGGTTCCCTGGACATATGACAATGATGCTTTCGCAGCCATCTTGCTCCTTGGCTTGACCTTTGCCTTCATGCCGAACGGGTTTTCAATTGAAGTAGTTAAGACCAGAGAGGTTTGTTTATTTTTCTCGTTGCCATACGAAAGCAGTGTTGTCATAGCTGTTTGCCTATATAGGAGCATATCATTTCATGGTCATATGTCATATTTCATGCGTCATGGTCACGTGGCATGTGCCATGGTCATGTGTCATGGTCATATGTCACATGTCATATGTCATATGTCATGGTCATATGTCATTAAAGTATCAAGTGCTTGTCATCTAAGTATGATGAAAATGAAATTTGTGTTCTTACGTATTATATGAACAACACTGTAGTTCTTCCTTTGTTTACAAAGATTTGAAATCATCACATCGCTAACTTATGACATAAAGCAAGCTTTGCAGACTTGAAATCAATCTTAATATCAAGAAAATTGAACAACCAGTTTTGAAAAGAGACCCCTGACTTTTAATATGAAAGAAAAGCCCAGCCCACCTCTGCCTCTTCTCAAAACGTTTTTAGAGCGACTTATTGTTTGATTTTTTTTCGATTTCCCTGAGAACAAAGGTGTTTAATATAGACGTCAGACATTGATTCAATGGAAGGCTGGTTTTTAAGCTATTTCAGTATATGTTGAAAAAACAAACAAAACCAAACCCTACTCTGAAACTCCGTATAATTTTGTATGTAATGGGTCAACATACCAGAATAGCTGTTGTTGTAATTCTCACCGATTGCTTTTTTGATTAAATGAATTTGTCTCATTTGAAGCGGTGCACGATTGAAAAGTGTTCAACGGCAAATAAACGTTTTGCAAGGTCCTCACAATTAGAAGCATTTTTATTTTTTAATTTTGATGATTTTTATTTTTATAAAGTATTTTTATGAAATAGGGAAAATGGTTATGATATAATTGTGAGTAAACATAGAGTATATGAGTTAGGATATTTGCGTTTGGTTATAATTCGATATCATAATTTGGAGATGGGAAATGAAGGATGATGATAAATAAATGATTTAAATAAATGTCTAAAACCAATATAAATTATCAATGTTTGTAGCAATGTGTAATTCGAAATTTGAAAATTACTATTTGTGAGTTTGCTAAATAGTTTTTGATATTGTGACGAGTCAGATTAAACCTGGTTTACAGACAGTTTTAGTTAAAAGTTTCACGCTTAATACGACCTTATTTGGACATTGTGCATTTGGGCGTTGCATTCATGCATTCATTTTTGCAGGATGGAGTACGCCACCAGCTCCGAGTGTCTGGTGTCAACCGATGCGTTTACTGGCTGCATTTCATCATGGGCGACCTCCTGCTTTATATCGTCCCCACTCTGATCGTCTTCATACTGATCGCCGCGTTCGACATCAAGTCATTAAACAGTCCAACTGCCCTGGGATGCGTGTTCCTCCTTTTCTTGCTGTATAACCCTGTTTCCCTTTTGTTTGCTTACGTCATATCATTCGCATTCAACAAGTGGGAGACGATCCAGAACGTCATGGGCACCGTTTTGATTTTTGTAAGTACATTGATTTATGCTTTAATGGCTTTCGGTCCTTGTTATTAAAACTTTTGATCAAGGCTGAAAATCTAAATTATAATCGCACAGCGTGAAGAATATTGTGATTTAATGTCAAGTGTTCAAAAATAGATTCACGCATTTGTGTACATGATAAGAAACCAAACGTCACCATTTCAGTAACTTGCATGTGTTTCGCAGTACAGAAGTCATGGTCATTCCTTCTAAATGAATGGTTCTCTTTGCTCTTTTATGTATTAGGTTTTGATACTGGCCTATACGTCATAGCTTTTTAAGCTGAACCAATATCAAACTGATAAGCAAAAACTTTTTCAATTCTTTATGTGTACATTTTCATGTAAAATTAAAAAACAAGAAAACATTTGTAGCTCAAATAGCTTTCGACTCTGCAAAACTGTATCAAAAATAATTGATTGTCTGCAACGCTCTTTGTTCTTGTTCCATCCTTGAAAGAAGATGTCCTTCTCACAGGCTGCTCTGGGACCTTACATGGCTGTATCAATAACTGACATGGTTTCCGGCAGCATTGAGGTGGAATTGGCCGTCCAGATAATGCATCTGGTTTTTCTCATTCTGGATCCTCCATACGCAGTGTTAGGTGGTCTTTACTACATAACTAGAGTGAGTGCATAGTTCTTTTTACTAATTAATCAACCCTTTGAAAATTGCTGATCTTTTATTTCCACGAAAAACTGTCTTCACTTATGAACATTTTGCAAAAGTAAGCAATACCAACGGGCATCTTCTCAAAGAGTTTAGTTGTTTTGTAGTTGTTGCTCTTCGAGAATTTACTTGTTAGTGAGAAAGGCACGTGGTAAATACAGCCATGTAGGTTATTGGGGTAAAAATGTACTTTGCGACCTTTCTTAAATTTGCCGACCGACTCATTCAATATTGAATCAACAGATCAATACAACCAATTATGTGAGGTTAAATTTGACACAAAGTAGGGTATTTATGTGTTGTCTGCCAATATATTCATTTCTGCCCAATCTGCCTATTAAAATTTGGACCAATTTCACTATGTTTTTCGGACAAACAAATCGTTGCAATTTAAGAATTTTCAAGTTCATACTAAGAGCATGGCATCAAAAAATATTTTTATAATTTTCAACAAAGTTTCGAGCAGATTTGCCATGATCATGGGGGCCTCAAGCTGTCCTGTTATTTTCTCATTATTATTGGAAAAGATTGTTACCCTTGCATCCCTCGTGCCGTAAACTGAGAGTCTTAGTGGAGACCCAGTGCCTTGCTTGCTGTATATTTTCCTAATATTTCTCTGTTTATCCTGACAAAACAGATATGGAGAGTGGAGGCATTGATTGCTCAAAACAATGACGTCAAAATACCAGCTAGCAAATACTTTGAGCTGTCACTCGAAAACGGATTACCTTTAACTTATATTGTCGTAAGTATCAAAAAGCTGATGACATTCACCTCATATTAGAATAACAGAGTCCTTGTTACATGTCTCTCATCATTGCCCATAGGACAGTTTGTAAAAATCATTATCGTAAAATTGAGTCATTGCATCAATTTAGTTTCAGAGAGTGCTTTACGCCAGTTGCAATTATAATTCTTAAGTTTTCCTTTATACTACCCGTTAGTTGAGTACGACTTAGTTCTACTTGTTTCTGGTCCGCCTTTTAACGGAAAGTATTGAATATTTTGGAATCACATCCAGACTGCGGAGCTTTACACGACGCGATAGTAATTAAAGCCATATCACATCTCTGTTACAAGGGAATTTTATGGAAAATCTCATAGTGAAGCCGTCTATCTTGTCTATTACAGTCATTATCAAGCCATTTACACACTTTATCCTTTTGGAAAGATCATCAAATTGTTAATGAGAAAATTAATAGAATATTAAAGGACAATTCACAAAAGCCATCAGTGAATGGTCGCAGAAGCCAGTAAATTAGTCTTTTACTCCGCAATTTTGTTGATATTTTTTCTCTTTTTAGTTGACGATCCAGTTGTTCCTATACACGTACCTTCTGGCTACACTGGACTTGTGGTTCGCTGGAGGAATTCTGCAATTTCCATTCAACTTATGTTGTGCAAGGTGGACTTTATATTCCAGAATATTCCATTCCAAAAATATTTCGAATACAAATTAGACTAATATTCTTTATATATTACCAATTGTCTATATTCCTGATTCTTTGATTTGCATGTTTTCATGGTGCCAAATAGTGAAAGAAACGCATATTATCTTGGCGTAGTGAAATCTAGTTTAAAGTCTTCTTTAATTTCCTTTCAATATTGACCAGAATCTTTTTTGAGATATTTAACATTTTTTGCACGATTTAACTGTAAAGATTTCCTCATTTTTCAATTTTACTGATCGATTTTAGATATCTTTCATTTGATTTTAGATTCCGTTAACTGAACTTTATTTCATGTTTACGTTGCCGATAGGAAAGTTTTCCTAATTTCTTTTCATTTCTTTTGGTATTGTCATCTTTTTGTACTGAAACTACAAATAAATATAAATTTGTTACGTATTCTTCAAATTTGGTGAAAGATTATGCCGCCTCGTCTTGACAGAAAGTCCTCGTCAGCTACAAAGGTCGAAAACGGAACTGAAGAGGAACAGGTGGAAATGAATGATGATGTCAAGGAGGAAATCCGAGTTGTTAAGGAGCTGTGCAGAAATGCCTCTTATTCAGACAGAGCCGTAATTGTGGAGGTAAAGAGAAGAAAGCGATTGCTTTATCTAAGATAACTGTATGACAACTTAAATTTGTTGCTTGATATCCCTTTTATATTCCATTTGAAATGCTTTTATTTTTTTAAGGAATTTTTTCATCTTCTTCTATGCATGATACTGAAAGGTATTCTCATTTGTAAGACACATTAGAGGTTACTTATGGTAAAATATTTTCCGAATTCGCTTTTATTATGTTAAAGTTATCTTAAATCTTGCTTTGCTAAACTTGTTTTAGTTAAACACTTGCCCATCTTCAGCTTTTTCGCGACTGTTTTTTTCTCGTGCGCTTTTGTAAAACTTGCTTTAAGAGGTTTCTATCGTGGACATTTACGTCATAAATCAATTTTGAGTGAATCGGTATTGGAGCGAAATCCGCGCTTAGTGTTGCTGATTGAAATGAAACCGAATTGTGTATCTTTGTGAAGGTGTTAAGTTAACGTTTAGTCGAATAAAAGGGTATTAAATTAATACTATTGTTCTGGTTTTAAGGGATTGAGAAAGTATTTTGGGAAGAAGAAAATTGTCGATGATGTTTTCCTGGATGTAAAACGAGGTGAGATTTTCGGACTACTTGGGCCGAATGGAGCTGGAAAAACGACGACTTTGAACGTGATGACTGCGGATTACAGAGCTACCGCTGGGGAGGCAAGTTGAATTCTGTTCACATTTCTTTCATCAGGCTCTAGGTAATTTGTTTACCTTTCTTGCTAGCGGTATAATGCCTGTCAAAATTGTTGTAACACTAACGGGAAGTCTTCGACTTCATTCACTTTGACTTCGGGCGTCCATTCACCCCCTCCCCCCTCCTACGAACAATGTTGTCCTGCTGCTAAACGAAGCGTCATTTTTGCGCTAAACTTTTCCCTAAGATTAACTGGATGCTACACTTTGTTACCAACATTGTTTTAGGGGGAGGAGGGGGATTAACAACTAGTTGTGTGTCAAAAAAATGAAAAATGCGGCAAACCAGACAAAATACTGAGGTGTTCCAAGGACTTTTGGCAGGCATTGCAGGCGTGAATTTGCTATTGAAGCATGAGACATTTAGTCCACGGACAGGCTTGGGTGAGTGCCGATAGAAGGATCTTTTCATTAAGACAACTGCAAGCAACAGATGTTAAAGAAGAGGTTTTAATATTGAAGTGGAGAGTGAAGCTTCAGACGCGCCTTACCTTTATCTAAAATAGCTCTTTTTATCTTCTTAGTCATATATTTTCTCCTATTTAGGGATCGAGAAGTCAAATTTTTTGTATTTTATTATTGCAACCAGAGCTGAGGTTATAGGAGTTTACTTAAATTACCACAGTTGGGTCGAAGGCTCAAAGTATATTAATGAGTTTTCTCCCTCCTTCTATTTGCATTGTGATTCTTCTAGTGCCTCTAGTATCTACAATATCTGCCAAAAGTAGTTGGAACACCGTGAGATCTTTTTGATTTTGCGACCCCCGTTCTATTTCCGTCTCTCATTGGTAGCTGCAACCCCCTTGCCCCCTTAAACAATGTTGCACCTTTAGGAGAAGGCCATGAGTACATGAGAAAACTTCACTTTTTTAGGATTATTCACTTTTGCGCTACACAACATTGCGGGGCGAGGGGATTTGGCAACTTGCGCGATTCGTAAATTAGAGATTCGTAAAGTGTTCCAAGACTTTTTTGCAGAGATTGTAGTTTTGTCCAAGCCTTTGTACATGACAGTTGGTACAGCATCTGAGTCGTTGTTCAAACATTGACCAGTTTGTTCCATTTTCACGGGTGAATAGGTTTTCCTCGGTGGGCACAGTACCACTGCCGAGCTGGCTTCAGCTCTCATGGGACTTGGCTATTGTCCACAAAAGGATGCGCTGTGGGAGCTTGTCACTCTGGAGGAGCATCTGAAGTGCTTCACTTTGATGAAGGGTGTACCAAGAAATCGTGTTAATGACTTTGTCAGGCAGTAAGTAATGTTGCTTAATGTTTTTCTTAGTTTCTTCTACTTGTTTTACTACAGTTGTTTCTTCATTTTTCTACATTAACAAATACCAAGGTCAGTTTTGAGAGGTAACCTATACCAAGAGTCCTGCGAAACATCACACCAAAGTCGAAACGCTCGGCCTAAATGTTCGCTGTTTTTTAATACCCTTCTGGTGTTGTTTCCGCTTGGAATTTCAATTATAAACCAGTCTTTCGGTTCGCTATGGCAACTTCATTTTCACTCCTGTCATTTAGTTCATTTTATTAACAACCGTGGCGAAGAAACGTTTCGTACTATAGGACTTCCAAATAACACGAAACAGCGGGGCTATAGTTTTCGCATACATAAGGCCCCGTTTCATCTGGTGTTCTCCCCAGAGTATGCAAACGCGGGGAAAGGAGCGAATGAATAGCCCGTTGCGGATTGAAAACAACCCGAGCTCTTTCTCATAGCCTGTCACGTGGATTTCGATTGTTAAATGTCGCTTATTGACTTGACTCAAGGAGTTTGGCCCCAAATTATTACCTTTCTCTGCAAGCAAGTAGGCTACCCATATTAAAGCAAATATGTGGCATTGTTTGGTCAAGGCTGTTCTAGTTGAAGTCCCAACTTATTTCAAGCGAGGATGTTGATGGTATGATTCTTAATCAACAGTTATTTGGATGCGCTGAGGATAAATGAGCACGCAAGTACTAGGGCAGGCCAGCTGTCTGGTGGCACGAAGAGAAAGGTCAGTGCGTGTGCGTTTTGCTGGTTGAAAATTTCTGTTCTTTCAGTTTTTATCTTAAGATGTTGTATTGTGCAACAGGGTCGCAATGTTGTACAGCTGAACCTACTTTTGACACAGCTTTAAAGCTCTATAGCCTCCTTACGGTGCAGTTCTAAAGATCTATAACCTCCTTTCGGTGCAGTTCTAAAGATCTATAACCTCCTTTCGGTGCAGTTCTAAAGGCCTGTAACCTCCTTTCGGTGCAGTTCTAAAGATCTATAACCTCCTTTCGGTGCAGTTCTAAAGATCTATAACCTCCTTTCGGTGCAGTTCTAAAGATCTATAACCTCCTTTCGGTGCAGTTCTAAAGATCTATAACCTCCTTTCGGTGCAGTTCTAAAGATCTATAACCTCCTTTCGGCGCAGTTCTTAAAGTGTATTATCTTTTTCAATGTAGCCAACACAATTTCAATTGTTTTTGTTGCTCTATTCCATTTCGATTCCATTTCGATATATCGAATATCAACTTCATTTTTTTCGATTCTTTCTTCATTCTTAAATAAACCGCAAATGATTGCAAGTAACGCTTGTGCTATTCCGTCCATTATCGCCCTCCTTTAAATTTCTATTTTCTAAAATTCCTGACAGTATTACTCATTTCCCATTTGACAACATTCTCCTTCCCAAACCTGCTCCTTTAAACGGAATCAAAGTACAGTGCAGATTTGCTTCTTGCTTTCTGCGTTAATTGAAATGGAGCGCTATATGGGAGTAGTTTTTGAGTTACCGTAAATCCTCGAATTATTTTATTTTTGATGGGGGCTTATTCGAAGGGGGGGGGTGCTTATAAAAAATTTTGGAACATGCTACATAAAAATATAATTTTTGAAATTTCTTTCTTTTCATAGTATGAAAAATAGTCTAGTGTAAAGTAAAATTTGATTAAATTATTAACAAAAATATAAATACCAAAATGCATAAATACAAAATACAAAATACACTAAAATACCAAAGGCAACCTCAGGAATAAAAAATCAACAAATCGAGGGGGCTTATTCAAGGGGTGGTGCTTGAAAATTTGTAGTTCTAGGGTGGGGGCTTATTCGAGGGGGGGGGGCATTTTCGAGGGGAGACCAATTCGAGGATTTACGGTATGACACAACTTCTTGGAAAACAATCTCTGAGCTATTGAACATTTTGCCTTTTAGCTTTGTTTCCTGATCAGCATGTGTGGTAACCCGGATGTGGTTCTCATGGACGAGCCCTCCACTGGAATGGATCCATCGTCTAAGAGATTTCTGTGGTTGGTTTCTATTTAGATCATCATATTATTAACATTTGTGGCTGCTGGCATTTCATTCTAGAAGTTGTTATTGCCAACAAATGAAACTAGAAAATAGTTTAACAAATTTGTTTGTAATGATACGCGTGGATGTAGTAAAAGTAGGTGCAAACGTGTGTAGTTGAAATATGTTAAAACTCACTTCTCAGAACTTTCATTATATAAAGTGTGATGCTAGAAAAACTATGTTCCTATTTTTAAACTGTTCTTTCTTTGTCATTGTTTATAATATGGACCAACAATCAATCAGTATACTTTCTGTGAAATGCTGTCGGAGACGCGTCACTCTCACGTTATCCATTCCATGTATTTTGTTCAGGAACTGGTCAATGATTTTGTACCCGACAGATAATCTTTTGTTTACTGTATTGGCGTAAATCATACGGCCTAACTCGCATAGTGCCAAATAGCAGTCTCTCGTTTACAGATCTGTTCATTTTTAGGAACATAATAAGTGCAAATATCACAGGGAACCGTGGTGCCATTCTCACCACTCACTCGATGGAAGAGGCAGATGCCCTGTGTTCTAGAGTTGGTATCCTTGTGAAAGGCCAACTAAAGTGAGTAGTTGACTTTCTTAACCATCTGACTAACTGACCATCTGACTTACTTTTGGCTCCCCTTAGTATCGAAAGCTTCTTGCCAAAGTGAAACTGTCCTTTCTGGCGCATGAAATGTATTGACCTTTTTGTCACGATATGTAATGTTTGAGTTGTAGTTACTCAATTTGAACTTTTTATTTTGCTTGATCAGTTAACTTGGTAAAATCTCATAATTAAAGATAAGTCGGACTTAATTGCCCTGAAATGATGTTTATGCCCAGCAAGATTGCTTACTACAAAATGAACGCGTCCTGGGTCATATGACATTTTTGAATCCCTAGCTCACGCAGTTTCTACCTTGTTATCAAATGCATTTATGTTGGTGACACACTTAGTGGGAGTTCCATATCGCGGTCTTAGATCTGAAATCATTTCCAATTCTCTAGCATGTTAAAAAGAGCTTTTCATTGTTTCAAAGCAATGAATATCAGAGCTCCGCAACTCCTGATAATATGGACTTGAAGAATGAGTAGGCTCGTTCCCGCCAAGAGAGTGTTAATTACTTTTATAATCAGAGCTCTGCAACTCCTGATAATATGGACTTGAAGAATGAGTAGCCTCGTTCCCGCCAAGAAAGTGTTAATTACTTTTATTATCAGAGCTCTGCAACTCCTGATAATATGGACTTGAAGAATGAGAAGCGTCGTTCCCGCCAAGAGAGTGTTAATTACTTTTATAATCACTTCACGTAGATGTGTCGGCACCACGCAGGAACTGAAGAGTAACTATGGAGGAGGGTACACTGTGGAGATCAAGAGCAAGTTGGATGACCTAGTGCCATTTAGAGACAGAATGGACAGGTTTCTCTCAGCTTTTTCTCTCATAATGTCACATGGTGTAATGAAGTTCACGAATCATGAAAATAAGTAGGGAACAAATGTTTCTTGGTACAGAACTGCAAGATTGCGAGGAGCTAATATGCGAAATTTGTGTACCCGCTGATTCTCGCAAAATTAAAGGAAATGCTGTGTTCTTTGATAGGCCCAGCCCGAAACCTATTTCTTCGCCATCTCATCTTCCATGACAGGATTAAATGTTTCCATCCCTCATGCGTGCGCAACTTCTGGCTAGATACTTAAAGGGCTTGCACACCATTTCAGCACTGCATGAATCCAGCAATTCTCGGGAGAAAAAGCTTCTCGTTTTTCGTCAATCTTCTAAAAATCGAATAAGACAATTGCGAGAAACAGTGGAACCATCCTTTTAGCACAATGAAGTTCTTTATCGTTTTGTCAGATTATGCAAACGTCAAAGATGAAAAGGAATTTTTTACAGATTAGCTTCAAGTGAAACGGGCATAATTAAGCCAAGATTCTTTCTCTAGTAGTATCTTATTTACTTGCAATCATTTAAGAGTTTGCTTGCAATCATTTAAGAGTTTGCTTGCAATCATTTAAGAGTTTGCTTGCAATCATTTAAGAGTTTGCTTGCAATCATTTAAGAGTTTGCTTCTAATCATTTAAGAGTTTGCTTGCAATCACTTGAAAGTTTGCTTGCAATCATTTAAGAGTTTGCTTGCAATCATTTAGAAGCTTGCTTGCAATCATTGAGAAGCTTGCTTGCAATCACTTGCTTGTGAAAACTTGTTGATCTTTAGATTTCAGAGGTAATAGTCTTTTTGCAATTTGGTGTCTTTCTTTGCAGTATTCAAGCATTTGTGAAAGAGATGTTTCCTAGTTCTGTCGAAGCAGAGTGTTTTGGTCAACGCCTGACCTACAAGGTTCCAAAGGAAGACGTTGGAAAACTGTCTCAAATTTTCAACCAACTCGAAGAAGGTAGGCTCTATTTTTTCATTCACACAAATGTCTGTTCGGTCTTTTAAATCTGACATCGCGATGTCATCAAAGTATTTTTGCGCAGAACTTGCAAGCGTTGGAAATTGCAACCGTAGAAAGCTTTCGGTTGCAATTTCCAACGCTCATTCATGCCTAGTTTGAAGGCAATGACTTTGATAGTTGATAAAGTCACAGTTCACCGGAAAGAGGTGGTAGGCAATTAAAGAACCAAACAAAGGACATTCCAAGTGCTATCAAGCTAATGGTCACATGACGACGGCTGTAATTTTGGCGATGTTGCTGGTGAGAATAAGGCTCTCCTCCATTACGAGTTTACAATTTTCAGGTTCGTCCATTCGCCCATAATTGATTTCGTTTTTGAAGGTGACCGAAAATTATCATTTAAGAAGTTAAGGAAAATTTGTCAAGGGAAATTGATTGAAATTAATAAGAACTATTGCTATTGTAAGGCCATTAACACATTTTATGGCAAAAGGGCTGGGAAGAAGAAAACGAGATCTTTTAGACTTCAATGCGCGGCGTAATGAATGTTACAATACATTCTAAAATTCAGAAGGAGCCCCAAACGGCCTAATTTATCAAATTTACAGTCGTTTGATTTTAACATATCAGCCTTTAAGTTTACATTCAGAAATATTTTGTGTGTCAGTTTATGTCAACGAATTTTGTAAACTTAGTTCAATGTCTATCTCGAACACTATCCGACAATGCCTTCAGCAATGTTGATGCAAATCATTGAAATAGTTGAAATTCACCCTTAAAACTTTCTGAATCCTCACCAAGGTCAATCCCTGTCAATCCCTGTCGATCACCATTGCCATAGAAACTCGTCATCAATGCATAAATTTTTGACGTTTCAACTGCTTTTGAATTTGAGATGGAATGTGTTTTCAGCTGTACGGACAGGGCCCTGACTAGCTACCTTATTTATAAATGCCATCATCTAGTGAATCTTTCGGCAACTTTTGTGCTCAGAACCGACCCAATGCTTCGGGTGTTGTAAATTCCTCATTACCATTCTGATTAAAATGTATTGCACATAACTGATTTCTCTTCAAACTGTCTCTCTAGCTCTCTATCTCCTACATATGTTCAATAAACAAACTATCGATTTGTGTTGTGAACCTTTTTCCGTTTAGTGACGGAAAACTTCAGAAATGGCCAGATCTTTCCTTTTTCTACTGAATCATTTGTTATTCGGTTGTTCTTATTCTCATGAAACCAAATTTGTCACATGGCATCTTGCATCGCCAGTTTTCGTTTGCACTGCTTCGTCATCACGCGACATGAGAAGTGGCCGACGATAACATCTCTATTGAAATACCATAGCTTTCGTAGTAGGTCCTTGCCTAGTCTAAAGTTGTATTGTTATCTCTGGGTTGATAGTTGAGGTATCTGGAAAAGTTGAGAACGGTCTAACAATTGAGCTTTGTGGATAAATATAAACATGTAAACTCGCAAATTTATGCTGCGAATTCACTTATTTTGGGGTCAAGGAAAAGTTAAAACCATCATCCGGCTGCAATTTTCATAACTCGAACCTTCCTCGTTACCACATCCACATTTTAGAATCACTTTCATTGTTTATAATAAATATCACCAATTAACAGGCACAATCTTCCCCCAGCTCAAAACCGTCAATTTTCCTGGGCTCTGACTTATGCTATACTTCATTTTCACAACCAATCTTGTCATGCCACAATACCGAGACAAGCCTTTTTTTGTCAGGCAAACGGAACCTTGGAATTGAAGAGTACAGCTTCAGTCAGGCTACTCTCGAACAAGTCTTTTTGGAGTTTGCCAAGGAGCAAGACGAAGAACTCTCTGGCCTGGACGATGGGAAGCCTTTGCCTCGAAGCAGTATTGCTGCTTGATTCAATGTTTGTACATGTAACTACGTAGATTCGCACGACTGATGAGGACGATTTTGAAGTTTCTTTCTGAGTACTTACACACTTTTTTTATAAAAATAAAGTCTATAAGAATGTTGATGCTCAAAATTGCTAACATTTAAGAATAATTTCAGAATAATGACAGAATAATTTAAGACATTCGTCAAGACTATATATATATATATATATATGTTTGCTATATATATATTGAAATGTATCATGAAGCAACATATCAGAAAATATTTGACACTTTTCTATGATCTTAAGGCAAATTTACCACCTTGTGTTAAGCAAAAATGATTTAAGAATAATCTTAGGCTCAACTTGAATATATTGAGGCTCAAAATCGAAAATATTGAGGCTCGGAAAAAATAGGTATTTTTATAGAAGAAGTGTGTTTATTGATTTCAAATTTCCTTTACACAACTGATCTTGATTTTTATGGAAATAATTTTATGTCTTTTATTATAAACCCAATCCTTTTTATTCTTTTAGACACACAACTAAATCCTTTTTAGACACCAAACATTGCAAACTTTTTGTCTTGGGGGAAATTTCATACCAAGTGTTCCCAAGGAACCAACATTCACACATTGACCTCTATGAATATATATCTAATGATTTGCGCAAGTATGGGTCTAAATAAGACAGACTCTCACTCAAAATTTTATGGGTTTAGACCAACGCGTTTTCGAGTGATGACTGACCGAAAATGATTCAGGTAATCGGACTCAGAATTTCGAACGCTTTCGTGTGGAAACCAAATTCAGAAATTTTGCATCTTTTAACCAGTCATAGCTCGGCAACCAGTTGACTTAGAGCCGTGTAATTTTGATCTGAGTTTTTTACGCCAACCCATGCAATTTGACAGGAATGTAAAATCGGGCCATTTTACATTTGATGATTGATATATTCCTTTAGACTTTATTATCAGTGTATATACCTGTTAGAAGAAGCTTACGCATATCATCCAATACATCCGCATCAAATTATAGAATTACAGTGAATATTAAAGATATAATTACACGGTTAGAAAGAGAAACTTGCCTGTCGTAGAGTGGGTTATCCACTTGCTCATCAACAAATGGCGTCTTAACTGAATTAGCACAGGTTTTAATTGCCAGTGAATTCTCTTCAGTTAAATTCACCCTACCCCTCCATTTATTTATACCTATTTTCCTTTCAGTTTTCAATTATACGGAGATTTTCAACCCACATTGACCTACCTTAACTAAGAGAGATTAAGCGCTAATTCCCATTGTTTCAACGTTTGCTTCTAGCGCATGCTTAACAGATTTTAGCGCTTGCGCAACTTCTGTCAAAGTTGCCGCCTCATTATCGATCAAAAACGTATCCAGATGGCCGGTTTCAAAAGTTGTACGGCTAACCGAATCAATAGAGAGTTTACGATTCACTACGCAGATCACTACGGCTACTCAAAGAGGTCTGGATTCTAGCGCGGTCCAAGAATCGAGGGGAATCCTCGCCACGGACTACGCAAGTCTGCTACGCAACAAGGCCAGTTTTCACGTACCGACGACTACGCTGCAATTTCGAAGGTTAGATTCAGCTTTATTAGCTTGTTTTGCTTTGTTTTACTGGAGTTTCAGTTCACTAATGTCACTTTTACATCCTGTTTGATTTTGTGGTTTAGAATAGCTTCGATTTTTATTGTAGATCGCATTTTATACAAAGTGCAAAAATGGCAACTCCTCGACAGACATCAACCGCTCCAAGCCCACGCTGTCCAGTGTTCGTATGATAAGGCTGAGCTTAATAATTTTTTTGTTAATAGTTTCTTCAAGTTGATGTGTGTGTTATTATGCAAGGAACACTCAGGTCATCTTGTGGTTGAACATAATATGATGTTAAAGTTCCCCCTAAAAGTATTCTGTAACTAGACTGGTATTTATGTCTAAATCCCTCAAACAAAGTTAGAAAGTCTTACACCCTATTTATATATAAACAGAAAAATGATCCAGTAAGTTATAGAAAGACAAAACATGACCTTTTATTTCATGTTGGCAGAATGAAACATGTTACTATTCTCATACTTATAAATTATATCAAAATGCCTTGTAAGAAATTAACAGATATTGGGTAAATCTTTGATTCATTTCCTTCTATTAAAAAAGTTTAAATCCATTAAATACCTTTTGATAAAAATGTATTCTGAGGTATATTAAACAAAATGTATTTTTAGAGCTAGAATGTATTGTTTTCTGTAAATACTGTATTCCAAATCATGAAGATAACAGATTGCAGAATTTTATACTCTTGTCTCTATGTGTGTTATCTCCAACTAGATTTTAAGTATATCTTTCTATAGGCCTAAAATGGTATGGACTACAGAACATGATGTTTTTTTGGCAAGAGAGATTCTTGTAGCCAAGCCATTTGGTTTCAAGTTTGGCTCTAGAGAAAGGGGGCAAGCATGGGATAAGGTTGCTGAGTCATTAAACTTAGTGCAACAAATAAGATTCATTGTAGATCAGAGGGGTGTAAGGGAGAGATATGCCAAATTAGAAAAGGCCTGTAAAAAACGTTTGAGGGAGGAAGAAAGAGCAAGTGGGATTAGTCCTGAAGCAAGTGAGCTTGATGAAGCCGTTGAAAATATAATTGAGGAATTTGAAAATGCAGAAAAGGAGCTGATAGAATCCAAAAGAAGCCAGAATAAGCAGTCTGAAAAAGAAAGAGAAACTGCAGAGAGTGTCAGAAAGAGGTCAATGGAGAGACTATCCCAGACAAGGAACAGAGAGGGCTTAGAAAGTGCAAAGAAAAAGAAGAGATCAGGCATTGGCATGGTTGAGTATTTACAGGAAAAAGAAACCAGAGAAGAAAGCCAAAAAAAGGTGGATATTGAAATCAGAGAGAGACAATTGAAGCTTGAAGAGAGGATGCACAAGGACATGTTTCTTTTAAAGAAGGATAAACTTGAGTTGAAAAAAAGAGAGTTGGCTATCCTTGAAAAACAGCAGCAGGACAAGGACAAGTGGGGTGGGGAATTGTTGGAGTCCATGAAGAAAATTATTGCGCAACAGCAGGATATTATCAAACAATTGCAAGAAAAAAATTATAATAACTACCCTTGGGAAATGGCAATGATTATTTTTCAGAAAATGATTAATTTCTATTTTGCTGTAGTGCTGGTTGTCTATTTAAGAAATGAATTTTCTACTTAAATCCTTAATTGATTTTTGTCATGTGTGTTACTTGAGAAAGACTTGGCGAATTTGCTAGCTTTTAAAAAAGCTGTTTGTGGTTTATAGGTAAACCTTTATGGAGGAATTACTCCCTGCTAAAATATCGATCAAGGGCTGGAGGTTGAACATCAAAAAATTTGGATGTGCTGTTTCCATACAGGCAAGTCATTGCATTCCGTAGAAGGGCACACACAACATAAAACTTTCCAACAGCACTGAGTCCAATCTTTAGGTCTTTCTTAAAATCTGTAAACTTAAAGTAGTTTACGATGTCTCCAAAGACCCATTCAACTGAAACTCTAACCTGGCTCATAGATTGATTGAAGGCTTGCTCTTCAGGGGATAGCACAGCTCTCCTTGCAAATGGGCACTGGAGGTGGACTCTGTGAGGGTAGGCTGGATCACCGTAGATACACAGTGGCTGACCTGTTGGTGAGAAGGAATATGTCTCCAGCTCCTCCAAGAGACCGGACATTGCCAGCATCCCACTGTCGTGTCGCCTTCCCTCAACTGGTCCAAATAAATTAGCAATAATACCATTGGGTGCAACAACTGACTGAAATTTGATAGCATGTATTCTTTTATGCCCGTTGTAGAGTACTCTTTGGTTTTGTTTTGGCCTACAAATAGGTCGCACAGTTCCATCGATGAGACCCCAGCAGTTGTCAAGAGCAGCGCCTTTCTGGTAAATTGCATCTGCATATCTTTTTAAATTTTCTCTTGAAAGAAAAGGCTGGTTTAGACTTCTCAAGAGCTGTCCGTGTGTGTCAGCCATGAAGTCAATCACTTTATTTGTTATCATGCAGAGCTGTGGAACCGGCCTACCAAACCTTGGTACTAAGTCTGCATATCGACAAGGATATGCCATACGTTTGAGACATGTGCACAGAGCCTCGATAGAATCGACAACAACGCCATTCGCACATCTAAATTCCGCGGGGAGACGAAGTGCAACGGCAAGGTTATAAATGTCCTCCTTCTTAAAACGAAACTCGACCAAACATTCACTTTCTTCCATATCCTCCAAAACAAAACGATCGTAATTTTGATACGGTAGCATACCGTGAAGATTATTTCTTCTATTGGCATTGTCGAAGATCAGAAGTTCTTCGTCATCCAAGAGTCCTGCAGCATGCAACATTATAAGTTCTTCCGCCATTTTTAACACGATTTTGATTTTGGCGCCAAAGCTGCGTACTACAATCTACGTCGTGATTCGTAACATGTTTTGCGACTACGGGGAGTCAAAACTAGTGCGCAGACCTCTTTGAGTAGCCGTAGTGATCTGCGTAGTGAATCGTAAACTCTCTAATATTGATACGGATACGGCTTGTAGTCCACAATGCTATACTTCACAATGCTATAGCATTCTTCGCGCAACGGAAGACTAATCTGTATAACTTTCTATTCGGACCAAAAGCCGTTGCAAATTATTTCGCCTCTGATGAAAGTCATCCCGGGGCTTAAAATAGTTATCGAAAAACACGCGATCTGTCAATTATGACTTAGTTTATATACATATATATCGAGAGATTAATAATAAGAGGTTTCTTTTGGAATGATTTGAATCCCGAAGCAAGTGATATTTCTTGTCAACACTCTACCCATAGGACCTATCACAAAAAGAGACATTGGGGCTAGAGGCTCTCGCCAGAAACGCGGCAAACGGTGGCTCAAGAAAAGCAACCCTATGTCTCTTTGAGCTCGTAAGCATACGATTGAGGTCCTTGATGATTTATATAGGCCAATGCGCAACCAGGGTACTTCATAAAAGACACATAGTACCCACTCAATGCAGGGCTGTTTTTTCCAGGGCTCTAAACGTCCTTGAGACCTAAGAATTTCAAAGCCACCACTCTTCCTCAGTGTAGGAAAGATTGTTCCAGCTTCGCACCAGCTTCTATATACCCTATAGTGTCGCGTAAAGGCGCCGGCGCCTATATCCGGATATTTAAAATTTCTGGGTTTCTAAGTCTAGAAAATAGGGCCGCGTATATTCGCCAGGCGCCAATAATTTGTTGGCAACAAAATAACTTTAAATCGCAAAAAATCATTTTGCATTACCGCTTATACTAAGAAACATCTTAACTGCAGAAATTTTGTAGATTAAAGTCACAATGCTATAGTTCTACGTTAACGTCCTCTCGATAATGGCCTCTCGATAACGTTCTCTCGATAATGTCATCAGAACCAGAGCCCTCGTTCTCGTTCTCGTCGATTCTCGTTCTCGTTCGTATCACCCCACCGTGAGTGATGTCATCTCAAAGGCGCCAATGGGGCTACTTGGAGGCCTAGACCAAGCAACAATGAGGAATGGTTTACATTTAGGTGGTTCAATCTCAATACAAATAAGCTCAAGATCTTCTACAGGGACATCATCCCTGGGTTTAAATCTTATAGAGTCCCTAATGTAAATTGAAACACCACCCCCATTGCAATTCCTATCAAGCCGTTTTTGTTGGTAGCCAACAATGTCAGTCAGTTCTTTTGCAACAGAACAATCCAACTTGGTCTCATTAAGAGCAAGTATATAGATCCCAAGGTTATTCAAAAGTAACTGGACCGCATCAGGTGACTACGAAGACCATTGACATTAGGAGATGCAATTACCAAGCCTTCTTTGAATCCAAGATGCTGATGAGACCACCCAGGTGCCACCAAATCCTGACTAAATGTTTTAGGTGGAAAGGAGGCACCCAACTCAATGTAAGCTTTATCTCATCCCAACTTAACGTGCTCTAAGATATTCATAGCAAAGAGGCGGTACCCATGAGGGCTAAGATGCATACCATCAGGTAGTAAAAGCTTGGATGCAATATTACAATGACTTATGAAATCGTAGCCTTGAGTGAGACAGTACCGCCTCAAGGCTTCATTAACTTCTCTAATATTGATAATCAAGGGTGATTTGTACGTCTGCAGAAATATCGAAGATACAGATATACTTAGACTTGGGTTCTTTTGATTCAGTTGCTTGCAAGGTTTATCTCTGTTGGCTTCTATCGTTTGTGCTGATGCTCCTTTAGAAATGTCATTGCTACCTAAATGCAGGATGACTCCATAAACGTTATTGATAATTTCATTGATAATTTTTGCATGCTTCTGGATCAATTCGTTGCTTTCTTTGCCAGTGCGAATTACGTTTCCTTTATTCAAATTGAGACGTCTAATATGCGAGTCACCTAATAGAAGTACTTGTCTTATTTTCTGAATTGTGCTTGTAGTAGCATGATCTTGGTTCTGTGCTTAAGGTGCCTGTTGCTGATTATTTCTCTTTTTCTTTTTGCGCTTCTTGCTGTTTTTAGACTGGAAGGGTTTGTCTTCTGGTGTGGCATTTGTTCTGTTTCTTGGGACGTCGCGTAGATTGGAAGAGGTCCTCTCCAATCTGTGGTTCTACTTACATATCGTACGTTCACGTCCTTAAGACAATGTCCGTTAAGATCATAGTCATACTCAGTAGCTAATTGTAGACTGTATATGTATTAACTTAGTATAAGTTCTGTTGAGACATTAATTAAACTTTACTCTCAAAATTTCGGACTAAAGGCCAATCTCCACTGACGCTTTTTTGCAGCGTTCGATGCGTGTGCAGAAAGAAAAATTTCACTAGGAAACCGTTAGCACATCGAAAATAGTTGAAGTAATCTCAACTTTTTATAAAGCGTTGTTATTCGAGGTAAACATAGAACAATAGAGTATGATATTGAAAATGGCATATGGCGTTCTCATAGCGACCGGAATTCAGTAGAAGTAAAAATAAACTGCAGTTACGTAACTAACTTGGGAGATTAGGCAACAATACTTTTTCACAAGAAAACAGAGCCTTTCAAATGCCGATATCAACCTCGGTTGGTGACCGCAAGGACGAATTAGAGCTGGAAACCTTAATCGATAATGCATGTCAGAGCAATGATACAGAGGGGAGCGATAAATTTGATAAGAAAACTTTTATTGAGGAATTACAGCATTGTCATTCTCTGTGGGACAGAAGAGACACAATATTTATGTGATTTTTGTTAAAACTTGATTCCTCCTCCAATGAAAATAAAAATGAGTTTCTCTTCTCCTGTAAAAACGAAACTATAAAAGATCAGGCCGAGACACCATCTTTGTTCTAAAAATCTCGCGCACGCTAAAATTTGATGGAAATCAGTGGAGATTGGAATGAGCAGAACTTTGTATGAACGCTTCAGCGAACGCTACAAAGCAAGTGTAGAAGGCTCGAGCCGTATAGAAAACTACAATTTTCAAATTAACATATTCATTCAATCAACAATAAACATGACTCCAGTGAGACATGGAACACAAGTTAAAATTCTAATTACAAATTACTAATTAAATAGAAAGCTACACGGAAACACGCGAAGAAGTTAACCGATAATATTTAAGAAAGAGTGACTAACATTATATAAGCTTTAACGGCGATACAATGTAAGGAAACCAACTGAGTCATGTACTAAAGGTAGATACCGAAAAGGAATGAAAACGAGGGTAAGACGTAGTTGGCGCTGAAACGAGGCAATAAAAGTTAGTCATTAAACTGATTCGGAAGGAGCGGCTAAACTAAAAGAAGCAAACTATTTGATGACGGTAGAATAGAAAGAATATATCTAAATAAATAAAGAAAAGGGGGTATCGTGACATAAGCGTCAGTGGAGATTCAGCTTTAAATACCCTAACCTAAGTGAATCACCAATTGCTATGTGCCAACTATAGCCGTTAATTAATGATAGGTACAGGCAGGCGCTGCTTCTAAGGTATCTAATTTGGAACCTGCTATCATATCTACCACATTCTGCAGGTATTTGTGACTCTGAAACCACTATGGTTAGAATCGTGTATATTGCGTCATGTAAGAATAAGACCACCAAATCATCCCTGAATGATTGTTTGCATGTAGGACCCTCTCTTTCTCCATTGAATTTTGTTGAGGTTTTGTATGGAGCAAATTGCTTTAGTAGGTGACATTGCAAAAGTCTCAGGATTGCCTTTTCTTTCGATTGGTGACATTGATGCATAAGACTAGAAAGAAGTCACGTGTCAGTTCAACCGTGTTGTTTTCGGATTAAAATGATAACCATATCTCTTAAATGCAGTGTTTCGTCCTCATCTTAAGGAACTTGAGTTAAGTGACACGGAGTTTTTAAAGAGGTTAAGCCAGTCCTTCTACGTATATGACCTTGTCCCTTGCGCTAGTAATACTGTCGAGGCATATGATCTATTTTGCAAGGCTTATAAGTGAATGTTTGAAGGGGGAATTCTACTAAGGAAGTGGAAGACAATTAATCCTGCGCTCAGAGATATGACTGCTAAATGTAACGTTAGGCAGGAAGTGTCGGGGAAAACCTCACGCGCTCTTGTGTATATAGTTAACAATATCCCATTCGTTGAGTTCGAACTTTCTTCAAACGTGGCTGTAAGCATAAATTGCGTATACCGCACGTAATAACCTCGTTTTCAAGAGTCGTTAGGAAACTGACTCAAGATTCAAGCTTCGCAGGTATTTTGTATTGGCGTCAATCTATTGTTGTATACACAAAAATACCTTGTTTGTATTAAATCCGATTGGTTTGACTAATTGTATTCTTCGTTATGATTGGTTACGCTATTTTTATACATGTCATTTAACGTAGAGATAGAGCTTGAGAGAGAGCTTGAGACTAGAGTACAGGAAATATATGTCCCAGAAATGGATTCGTGATGTGGAACCTTGAAGATGTCTTCTTTTTGAGTACAACTCCGAGATTAAAAAGAGTATCTTGAACTAGCGCTTGAAGAAAACTAGCAGAAAGAGCTTAAGGACGAGAAACAATCTTTTGCAAAAGTGAATCAATAATTTGCTGAAATGCCTTAAATAAACTTATTGAGCCTTGTATTAATATTTGACTTCTAAATATGAATTTGGTAATATGAAATTCTTTCAAAAATTTTAGTGAAGTAAACGCTTACTGTCGATATGTCAACCATCACTAGGCTGGACCAGCAGTAAAATTTTTCCTAGCCTTCTTCATTTTCTCTACCATATATTCACCGAAAAAGATTCATACACCGAAGTACTCGTCTCCCCCATACTTGCACACATTATTCTTGGGCATAGCCTTCCATACTTCATTAGGCGCAATCGTTGTTCCTGATTTAAGTTATTTTCTATTGCACGCAGAGAAGAATCTTTGAAGCACCCCCTTCTAATAGGAACATCCCAAATCGCTACCCAAAACTCGAGCCATGCCAAGATATTTGATTTTTGAAGAGCAGCATTGCCAGGGTAATCGGGCTGCGGAATGTTGCTGCGAGGCGCTCTTTCTCTTGAGGCTGTTCAGTAGATAACAGTTGTGAGGTAATCAAGAGGGGCCATGATTACCTCGGGGCCCACTGATCAGTGTCGGGGCCTCGCGCCGCTTCCTCACGACCGCTTCCTCACGACCGCTTCCTCGCGGCCACCCTAATCCGCAAATCCAATAGCCATTGCATTCGACAATAGCGATCTTTCCAAACGCCCGTACATGCACATCCACACTAATCATTGGATTAATCATGGACCCAGACCTTGTGGAATGTACATCTTTTGAACTTCATATTCCCAAGTATATAACCCCCACACGATAAACGACAACAAGATGACAGCAGCAGTTGACGACCAGAAGGAATTTCACTTTGAAACGATGGCAAAGAAAGGAAAAGGGAAATATTCGTCTCGGAGCGCAAAGAGAGGGCTCTGCCTTGTTTTTATTGTGCAACAACTTTGCAAAGCGTTTTTATCGCCATGTTTTTCATAATTTTGCGAGTAATAAAAGAGCCCTAAAATTTTCGAAAAAAACAGGTAATCAGCGATTAGGTCGTTTGTTTTTATGGGTAGTGGTAGAAACGCCCAAAATAGGCCTAAATCTAGCTGCGAGGCACGTTTGTTGTCATATTCTGATTGGCTAATGGGGTTCGAAAAGTTTTGGTCGCTCAGCCAATCAAAGATTTTGAGCCTATGCTGCATAGAAGCTATGTCAGCGTAGAGGCTGTTTTTTATGGCGCGCATAAACCGCCAAAAATAGCTCTTTCTAAAATTTCAGCACAGTTTCTGGCAGATTCGACCTTATTCATACAATTTTAAGGTACGAAGGTGTTGTTTCTGGCCTAACTTCAAATCTGAGGGGATTTAGTAACGTTACCTGACATATACGGGCGTGACATATACAAGCTTTTCTGACGTATACGGGCGTCCAGAATAGGCGATGTTATTCGTTGAATATTTACCCCAAGCTTTTCCAAAACTGAATTTTACTCCATTCTGCGATTATTTTCGGCGTATTAACCTTCATACAAAAGCGTTAACACAACCAACTAATAAATTATTAGCCGACCTGCAGGTTAGGACAAGTAGGGCTGTGAAATCAAAACACAGTTTTCATATCGCATTTGTGAGCATTTATCGATTTGAAAAAAAATAAATGAAGTTCAAATCTCAAAATGATTTTTGCTAAATGTCATACAATTTTTCACAAACCCCCAAGCAATTGTGATCAAGGGCAAAGCCTGAATTGATAAACACTACTTGTCTGAAGGGGATTCCCAAACATACAAAGCTTTTCACTTGGGTAGTAACGGCGCTGCAGTGAATCTGCCATGTTTTCGTCATTTAATGATGATATTTCGCAATCAATTCTTATTCTTTTGATCATGTCACAAAGCAAATCAGCAGCGGACCATCGTTGTGCTGAAATATTAGAAAGAGCTATTTTTGGCGGTATATGCGCGCCATAGTTTTTCCCCATTGTTTTGTATAGGAGAAGCAAAAGTCAATGTTGCGTTCGATTTAGGTAGTCCTCTGTTTTCTATTGTCTTTTACGCGTTTTAATTGGCTCCTGACGTATGTAGACAAACAACCTGATTGGCTAAAAACATTTTTCATCGTTGTTAGCGTAGACAATCACATGGATACCCATTTAAGGGAAGACTTTTGTAGTATTGTGGAATTGCCAGTGATCAAACAGAACCTTCTTGCGAGAATGGCGGGGTGGTTGCCTCAAGCAAAGCTATTTGGATTTGCAACTTGTTTTTCGCTCTTAATATTGCTGATTTACAATGCACCAACTTCGAATATTAATACGGGCACTTGGAAACATGGCTTCAAGACTTGGAGGCAGATTTCCCAAGAAGAATTGAAGGCCGAGAAACAGATAACAGAAAAAGTGATAAAGATTGGACAATCTCTTTCATTCAAGTTTAAAGTCTATACGCCAATGCGATCCGTTAATCAAGCAACATTCCTCAGAAGTGGATGTTCTAGAAACGAAAATACAGATAAATTCATTGTTATCACTGGTTTCATCAACTTGACGAGTAGCACCTACCGAAAAACACTCGGCAGTCTAGCACAAGAATCTGAACAAAACGATGCGTTGATCGAGGCCAGACATATGGAAGTTATCGATGTTTTAAACTGGAACCTTGACCACACACTAATCGGAAAGGTTCACGTGCTCGTCAGAGATCTGGAAACAGCCGAGTTCTTGCACTCACTTCCACTGCAGCGAAGCGACAAGCTGGTTATTCGCGTGGTTAACGAGGATGTTGGCTTAAAATGTCAGCTGCTTTACGCTGCAAGGTGCCTACCTGGTCAGTTGGTAGCAATTACTAACCAAGATAACAAGATAGGCAGAGGGTGGGACTTGCCTTGGCACCGGGTGATCAATGACTCGAACACCATGTACGCTCTCACCAGACATTCTGCGTTTGAATCTAACTGTACCACCCAGGGGACCTGTGACGATGGGGACAGTTACTTTGGTTCTCACGACACTTTTGTCTTCAAGGCTAAGGAAGAATGGACAGAGAAAACTTTCTCCGAATTGAATCAAATTTCACCTGACCTGCTGGGAATGGAAAACCTTTTTATTTGGTTTTTTCGAACGAAAATGAACTATCGCCTCTTGAATCCATGCAAGGCTCTATTTGTGCACCACCATCACTGTGTTGCGATACGTGGCGTAAATCGCAAGAGAGTGAATGTAGCGGGTAAGAGTGGCCTTATTGGGTATTCTAACAACTTGGAAAGATAGCTGTAGTGTCGAGTATAACTTAGTACCTCTCAAAAGAATACTAACAAATTCATTTAAAGTTAGCTACTGAATACCGAGTATGTTTAAATTTATTCATTTCACCAATTTAGGATACTGTCCAAAGATCGACTTTTAAATCTTAACATGCTTCTTTGTACCGTATTGTTACTAGCTTACTAGAAACGTAACGGAATAGGCAATATGGCGTTTATTACATCATTAAACATTATTACATACATCACAGCTAATTATTATGGAATACAGGATTTCTAAAGGCGATTCGCAGAGCGTGGGAGAAAGTAACCGCCCCGAGCGAGGCTCGAACTCACGACCCCTGACTTTGTCCGTACATCTAGTTGAGCTATTGGGTTATACTTTCAAGTTTTAAGCTATCACTCAAGGCAAACCCCTTGGACTAGGTCAGGACAGAACAGGTCCTCTGCACATTGTAATGGGGCTGCGATGGCTCCCATGTGCAAGCAAATGGGTCGACTATGAGTGATAAACTACCAAGGCATTCCTACCTGCAACACATAAACGCTCAACTAGCTAGGCAAGTCAGAACGAGTCGCAAATCTTTGTTGACAAAGAGATTGACAATTTTGTTGAACAAAGGTAAAAAGCAATAAAAATAAAAAGCATTAAGTCATGGTGAATAGCGGTTTTCCACGGGATATTGCCTGTTTTTATGTGATCAATTGGCTTTCATGTGATCAGACATCAACTGCGAGGTTAAAACATCATGTGTGCAGTTTGCTTGACAGCCACTTAGCAATTTTTTAGTTAGGGTATAAGCCGTCCATTTATCATGACTCGATGCCTTTAAAGTTCTTGATACGTGAAATTTCAAGAAAACGACAAGAACGTAGCTATTTTAGGTATGCACAAACTTAGTTAACAAACTCAAGCGTAGAATCGTAAACTTCCAGTTAACATGATTTCGCTAATACACTCCACACTACAATATGTCACCTGTATTTCGTCAAAAGAAGCTTTCTTTCTTTTAAAAGATGCCTCAAAGGATTGATTGTTTTTGTTAATAGCGGTGCCAGTGCATAATAGCGTGCCGCGAACAATAACAATTTTTACCCTAATTACAGGAGGACAAGCATCCCTTGCATAGCACTCGAGTTATGGCATATAGAAATACACATGTGTTTTCCGTGACCCTTCTCAATAGCACACTTAATACACAACTATTCGTACACAAAAACCAGTTAAGGCGTTGCTAGTAGAAAGCCTAAGTAGAAATTGATCAAGCGAAAACAAAAGCGTTCTATCGAAATGTAAAATTTCATTGTTTAGAAAATTATTCGAGAAATGAATAAGAAGTACACGCTTTTTATAAGGAACCCACCACAAGGCCTAGTTCCAAAAGTTCCTTATTCGTAGACCTCAAGTCATCAGATTTTAGTACCAAAAGTTCCTTAAAAGTTCCTTAATTTTCACTACACATCAATAAGCCTTAACACTTAATAGAGAGAGGGGCGAGATCGACTATGCGGAAACTACTCGATAAAGCACTTGACACACGAATAGCAAACAATCTATGCGAGTATTGGCTGCAAATGAATGGAACGGGTTTTTTAGCTCTTGATGCTTGCAGTTATAAAAAATTTTCTAATCAAAAAATTCCTTAGGGATTTCGTTTTTAGTAGTATAAGTTCTTTATATATTTCGGCCTTCTACATGTAGGTTCTTTATAAAGCGGTTCCTTATAAAAAAGCGTGTATTCCTTGCTGACAAAGGCGAAATTGATATCGAAGAAGTGAGGCCGTTTAATGAAAAATAAATTAAGGATGTTGTAAAAAAGTTACCCAAGGGAAAACCAGTAGGGCTGGATGGGGTTATGTATGTGGACATAAAGAGAGAATTAAGCCCAAATCAAACGCTCTTGAGATTTCACTCGACTTTCACTAATCAAGGCCCTCGAATTCCCCTTCGTCGCTGCTTGAAGAGCTGGCATTGATCTGTCCTTCTTTGTAGATATCTGAACGTTCACCGTAAGTGAGGTCGAATTGACTCTTCGCGCTTGTGAAAGGCTTAGTGGTACGAGCCGTACAACGATACACGTTTGTGAAAACCGTATCTGTATTTATTCTTGGTTTCGTCCCGAAGTCGTGCCGAGCGTTTAGCCTGTCATATTTAGAAGCCAATTTACAATTTTGATTCAGAAATTTCAATTTTAATGCTAACCAACTCCGGCATCATGAAGAAGTGAGGAGAATTTTGAGCAGAATGTATTTTGAGCATGTAGGAAGTATTTAAGATGAGCATTTTCTGCTACTCTGTTCGACCTATTCTGCAATGATGTTGCGTCCATTTCTACATTTCCTGCCTTTTCACATACAATGCGCAAAAACTGTAATTCGCAGGCAAACAGCCGATCGTGGCCGCTGGCAGTTGCCATATAAGCAGGCCCTTAATTGGATTAACATGCAGCCTTTTGATTCAGCCTTTTACGTTTGTATTGTCTATAGAAATGGTAAGGCCGTGTGTATTGTCCATAGAAATGGTGAGGCCGTGTGCATGGTTCATAATGCATTCAATGTTGGCTTTTGCATTTAAAATTGAATTGGAATAGTTGGCCCAGTTCGGGAAGAATCACGATAATATTTTGACGAGTATCGAATATGTTGTAGTAACCCTGCCTACGCAAATTTTCTATATTGCGTCACACACTCATTTCTGCCTTTTCGTCACAATCCACAAACACATAAGGTGTTCTCCAACCGGCAATTACGACAACATTATCATTTATCACCATGGAGATTATCAGCACCAGAACACTGCTCTGCTCATATGGCATTTCCTTTCCATTGATCATCTGTCGTAACCTTGCCTCTCCTAACCTATGCTTTGTTTTCCTTGCGTCATTCATAATTAATAGTCATAATTCTATAGACTATGTTCAAGATCCGTATCTTTTCTTGGAGAGATCCGTACCTTTTTGGGTACGATTAGAGAGCGAATCCATTTGGATCCGTTCCTTCATCAGCGCCGTGTAAACGGGTGGATACGGATCCGCAAAGGCACGGCAGTAAAACGAGACCACCAAATTGAAAATTAACAATCACCTTGTCATTGCGCATGCTTAAAGAGAGAGATTCGCTTTTGGTCCGTTCCCGTGTAAACGCTTTATAGTTTAGGATCCGATCTCGTCTAAACGGTTGTGCATCGTACCCATATCGTACCTGAAAGATCCGGAACTTTTGGATCCGTTCCTTTTTCTCTCGTGTAAACGGGGCCTTACTGAAGCTCAACTGACTCCGTGTTCCTACATCGAAGTTCAACTCGTCAACGCAGGGTCGTCACAGAAATTCAACTTGATAGGTAACGCCGCTCAACAAAAACTCGCGTTCCTATATAGTCACCTAGGTGAAAAGACGACCTAGCCTGACTTTCAAAAAGGTGTTGCTCTAAGCTGAATCGCACGAACGCACATGATTGTCTCACCCTCCACCTTTCCTGATGAGGCGAACAAATTTTCTAACATGGATCTCATTTTCACTCACATTTTCACAACAAAACGCACATTAACGCAGAGTGTTTTGACCATCATGGCCATTTTATAGCATATCCAAAATATGAAAAGAATTGCAAATTGATTGAAAGACTGCAAATGAGAGCAACTAAGATGGTTCCGCAATTGTAAAATTACTTATATATTGATAGGCTTAAAAAATGAATATACCATTCATGTACTATCAACGTGACAGAGGAGGCATGCTCGAGTGTCATAAAGTAATACACAATAATTATAAAATTGAGCCCCTCTTGGAAATTGATGAAGTCACCAGCAGACCCGCAAAACTGTCAGGAGCCATTTTTTCTCGGGGAGGGTTGTAAACAATTGGATTTTCCTCCGTGGTTTCTCTCTTTTCAACAAGGTCAATGTTATTTACATCATTTACACAATTTAATTAAATAGTTTTCAAATTTCTCTTCTCCCACATCATCCTCATCTTCCATTTCTCCTCTCTCCTCGCCTCTCATCATCTTCCCACTCCCATCATCTTCAATTTTGTCTTCTCCCTCAATTTGACGGCATTACCAACCAGCCTGTGACACCCGTGGAAGTCCCGGGATATTTAGTTTTGAGTTGATTAATAAACTTGGTAGCGGTCTTCCTCTGCCAAACAATGCATTTCCATATTTCTTTTTTGTCTTTTTACTTGTCCTTTTGAATGGCAGAAGATTTACCTGGGTCAAATCCATTAGTTTAGACTTTCTTGGCCTAGGTCGATATTAATATTATCTTATCTTAGGGGCCGTTCAATAATTACGTCACGCTAGGGGGGTGGGTGGTTCTTCAGGTTTTTCGTGATGCAGCGTGACGGAAAACGAGGGGGGTGGGTAGTACTTATTTCAAGTCCGTGGCGTCACGGTATAAAAAAAATTGTCAATAAAGACGTTGTTTTCCTTTTTCGTGTCATGTAAAGAGTGCTTTATTGAAAATGTTTCAAAACATTCGCATTTCGAATTCAAATGTTTAAAAAACAATTTGACATGAAGCGCGGTGTTTGTATGGGTAATTAATTCTGACTTTTCAGCAGCCACATCCATGGCGCAGAAACGACAATGTGCTTTACTGGAATTTTTCTAGGACGAAACGACAATATTTTCTAGGACTTTTGCAATCGTCATTCAGGGGCGGATCCAGATATTCTCAACATTCTCAATTGAGAATGTCAGATTTTCCCGGCTTGAATTTTCTAATTTAAGTGCAAAAGGTAATGAGTCCAAGTTAAAGATTCAAGAGAAGCATATCTTTTTTAATATGTATTTAAGGAAGCTATTTGAGCGCCATCACTGTTTTTGATATATTTATTCCGTTCTCCCTTTGCTAAACATTTTTGAATCTTCTCTGATGAAAAACCAAATTCTTCTTCATCGAGCCTAGTACCCAGGAAAGTGGTAAGACGCCGCGCCGCGTCTTGTATCTAGGCATGATTTTGAGAATGTTTATCGACTGTTGCCATGCATTTTGAGAAGTTCCTTCGCATTTTGAGATGGTCACGCGCAGTTTCTGCATGCGCACGCACAGAATTTCAATGCATTTTGTCCATGAGAAGAGGTCGACCTGAGCGCTCTTAACGAGAGGAAAATTCGCCAAAATGACGTAACAAACCAGTTCACTTTTAATAGGGTATATTTGGCATATGTTTAATACACGTTTTATGAGGTCTTGCCTACGTCAGAGTTTGAGAAGTGAGCGGGCTGGTCCACGAAATAGAAAAATTTGCCAGGGAACACCAACCCCACGTGACTAGGATTCACTGTTGTTCCCATGAGCAATGAATACGTTAACGTAAGAGTCATCCCCCTTTCAAATTGACTGTTCACATGATGTGCGGGGGCGTTGAAAGCAAGACAATGGGCAATGACGCAAGAAAGGTAACGGTAGTGTTAGCGTTGGTCATGCTTAAACTCTCTAGTATCAGAAAACTATTTTTTCCGAATAGTTTAAGCAAGTTATCGCAAGCATGGATATTTTGAAGAAATTAAAAAGATTATTGATCGCTGGAAATTTACAAGCAGTCGATGAGTTTTTTGATTCGACAAGGGAACGGGTAGCTCATCTACGCGAGGGCCTAACCGCCAGACACGAGTGGAAAGATTCGAACCAAACTTTCAAGGCCGTTTATTCTACGTTTTTTCTAGTTAATTGATAATTCTTTTAATGTTTTTTTACTGTACTACAAAAATACTATAAATAGGGTGTACACAGGGTATGATCTTTCGTGTGATCTCAAATTTGCACCATATTATCCTTGGAAGAAATGTTACATACATTTGTATATTAAATGTTGGTTATTTTGATGCATGTACAGCAATTCCTGTGTCTCAATTGTAATACAGGCATTTGTGTGATGATATCAAATGTAGATATAAGTTTTAAAATGTATTTTCACCATTAAAATAAAAAAACTAAAAATAAAGTTATAAAAATAGTAGGAGGGACTAGGATTTGAAAAATATTATTGGGTAGAATAAGTATAAGTTTTTTTACTTTGCACATGATAAAAGCACAATTAAACTGCCTTTTCAATGCATGCTCATGTGCCATTATTGGCCGAACAGTATGAATATAAGTCAAGTTTTATGAGCTCTACATCCAGATTTCTATAAAAAAAAAATTTCTGCCAACTTTTTGTTTAAATCTTTGTCCTTTTATGGAAGTAATGAATTTGATTACAATTTGCATTTAAAGAAGTTAGAAACAATTGTGTAATTGGAAGATGGTGACCTTTCATATTTATTATGGCATTAACAAAAATTCTTTCCAAAAAAGAAAATGTCTTGAAATTCTCCAATACATTTACTTTGGTCAGTTAGCTGCATTCCTCCTTGAGGTAAAATATCCATTAAATCAAGTCATGTTGTCCCCATTTTTGCTGTTAATGATGCTTCTGAAGAATTCAAAGTGCCTCTTATTTCTTTCCAAAGTGCTAGACCAAGTTTAAGACTTGAATTTTAATAGAGAGACTAATTTGGATGAAATAGAAACAACAATTTGAACACTTCCGTGAATTTCCAAATTGAAAATGTGAATTTTTGAAATAGCATCCATCATAGGTTTTGACCATATTCTACCACTACATTACTTATTATATTATTCAGAGGGGACAATGTTGAACAAGAAACATTTGTTGGTATTCTCTTGATTAAGAACATTCTACCATTGTTGATGTTCTCTTGATTAAGGACATTCTACCATTAGAGGCACTTGATTGCTTATTATATTATTCAGAAAAGTATGATGTTATTGTTCAACTAATAGCATGTGCTGATCCAGTTCCTTTATCCCATCATAATTACTGCTGCTATACTAACGGAATAGCTTTCTTTGTGGCAGGGGGTTGTCTGTCTGGAGTACCAAAGTTGGAAACCTTGATCATGGGTAATCCCTTGACATGGGGTTCACGCTTATTTGATTAGATTGGAAAATCTTTTCAAAACTAAATTAGCAGAGTATTTTTAACTGGTTTTTCATTGCTTTTGTTCCCTTTTGAACTTTAACTATCCAGAACTTGCTTTGTGCTTGTTTTACTTTGCTTTTAGTTTTAGGAGCCTTGGTGTGGGCGTGGCCCTTGAGTATAAAACGATTTTGAGAATGTCAGATTTTCTTCTGGGTCCGCCCCTGAACGTCATTATGCTGCAGGACCGTAAATCTATCTTGTCAATTGGGGGGGGGGGGGGGGTCAGCAGAACCAATAACACAGAGCGACACCACTATACTAACATAACCAACGCAAAATCACTTTGCCCCCCCCCCCCCTGGGATTTACGGCCCTGTTATGCTGTAGCTTTTCCAATTGTGGTTTCCTGGCCTAGAGCTCACCTGCACTTTTTGAGAAAATCTACCTGTAAATTTCCAAAAAATACCTATGCACGCTTTTTTTATAAGGAACGTACCACAAGGCCCAGTTTCAAAAGTTCCTTATTCGTAGACCTCAAGTCATCAGATTTTAGTACCAAAAGTTCCTTAAAAGTTCCTTAATTTTCATTGCACATCAATAAGCCTTAACACTTAATTAATAGAGAGAGGGGCGAGATAGACTATGCGGAAACTTCTCAATGAAGCACTTGACACACGAATAGCAAACAATCTATGCGAGTATTGGCTGCAAATGAATGGAACGGGCTTTTTAGCTCTTGATGCTTGCAGTTATAAAAAATTTTCTAATCAAAAATTCCTTAGGGATTTCGTTTTTAGCAGTATAAGTTTATTATATATTTCGGCCTTCTACATGTAGGTTCCTTATAAAGTGGATCCTTATAAAGAAAGCGCGTATTTAAGATTTATACCTTAGGTTTTTTCCTACAACCTACAAAACACTCTAAATACCTACGTGTGGCAGCACCAGGCCTTATTTCAAGGCTCAGTGATACCCAATTGGTGCAGTGATAAATCCAAAATGTCCAGTGATAAATGGAAAATTGTGCAGTGATAAGTTATTTGAACCAGCAAAATAAAGAATTCATACGAAAAAAGTAACAAAAAATAAGCACACAGAACGTAATGGTAATAATATTCAGGTGGCTATATATGATTTCTTGTGCTTTTATGTCATCATACAGAAAAACGAGAATATCACGAGCTTCCGGGGGCTATCCACTCTGGACCCGCTGGGTTGCTTTCAGTGCCCCCAATACCCCGGTTATTGCATGCCTGTCTGTGCCACGCACCCTGCAGAGCCTACCTCTAGAGGTAATCTTTTTATAAAGCCACCCCGATTGTGCTTTTTTTCCTTAAAATGAGGCCTGGGTGGCCTGGGCAGAACTCTGGCAGCACTGTGATCACTCAACTGTTTCGATTTTGTCGAATGGGATAGAAAACGTTCGATTTTCGAAAAAATTGAATTCGACTTTCGGTTTCAAATCTGACAATGGAATTCGACAAACTCTGTAAGGGCGGCTTTAGAATTTTGCTGAACGGGGATGAACAGGGTTGAAGAGTTAAGTTCCGTGTTTGGAGTGCCCTGATACCTTTCGAATCGTATAAAAAATTAATTTGTGATCAAGCGATATGTGAGAGTGCCAGACCAATTTGATATACCTAATCCGAATTTTGTAGCCATTTACATATTGAATCTGACTTGTACATAGGTTTTGTTATAACTGGTGCTTTTGCTGTTCCAACCCTGATACATCTTTCTTCGTCGAACTCAGCACCGAAAAGTCAAATTGCTGCCTTATCGAAACAATGCTCTGAAAAACAGACCAAGACCCAAAGTCAGACCCAAACGCAAATTAAACCCCTTAGTGCTGCTTTTAGACTGGGGTAGTGAGAGGAACTTCACTCTAATTGCTGGGAATAGAAAATATTTTTATTTGGTTTTTTCAAGGAAAATTGAAATATCCCATTGTTAATCATTATAGATTGCTCATTGTGCACATCATAACCGTCCAAAAGATTCATTCTGAAAGACAGAACATTCCAAGAGCAGGCTGAATACCCCAAGAACACCCCCAAGATCATCCCAAGAACACCCCCAAGAACACCCCAAGAATACCCCTAAGAACACCCCCCAAAACACCCCAAGAATACCCCTAAGAACACCCCAAGAACACCCCCAAGAACACCCCCAAGAACACCCCCAAAGAACACCCCAAGAACACCCCCAAGAACACTCCCAAGAACACCCCAAGAACACCCCCAAGAACACCCCCAAGAGCACCCTTAGAACAAGCAAGCGGCAGAAAACCCTAAGAACTTCTGAGGCTAATCTGCCTTATTTGCCTAACGGGTAGTTTTAAGGGGCAATTTTATTATCTCAGGAGGGGTTATGGGGGTTATGTTTTTTATTTGTGACACCGTCACAATAACCGTATGCCTGGCCGACAGTTGGGTTGGTACTACCTCGCTTACCTGGATTGCAACCATGTTTTGGCGCGCCTATTCTGGCAGTATCATCAAGAACAGCCCTGAAATTGCTCTTCATTTTAAACAAGTCTTGCACAAGGGAAGATATGCGCTTTGGGTACAAACCGGGGAGCATCCATCGTTGGTTGGAAAGCAGAGAGTATTGCAATTCAAAGAACAATCTTCATTGCGACCAAGGCGAGGAATGTTCTCCGTTGGGGTTCTATCGGAGAGACTTCCATCTTTGGAGCATTCCCCTTTGGATACTGTTGCGCACGTGACTTGCATTTTCAGGGGAGACTTCCTTTGCCTACAATAGTAAACACCGCTGCATTTAGTGGCGTTGCTGGTGGAACAACGCTTGAATGACATTTTCTGTCTTTGGGCCTTCTCCGAGAACCCAAAAACGCTACATTTGGTGACGGAGTTAGACAAGGCCGAACATATGGTGACTTTTGTTCCAGAAAATTAGGATTCTCGTGACTTTATCGGATGGCATCGCAACTTTGAGTGCTGCGCCGCTGCTTTCTTCGCGGACATGCTGCCTCAGATTTACATTCACTGGAGGAGGGTAAGAAAAACACATAAGCAAATCTGGTGGATGCTTTACGCACATTTTCAGCCTTTGGGTGGCTCAGGAACACCACTAAAGTAAGTTTGAATAATGTGTTCTTCGGCCTAACGAGGATCCTGCTCTTTTTCTATGGGTCCTGCGCATGCGTTAGGAAAGAGCAGACCCTGTTTTGACAGTCGACGCCCTTTGTTACCTTGATGATATACGCGTTTTTCTACAAGAAACCGCTTTATGAGAAACTCACTGGTAAAACGCCGAAAAATTCAAGAAAATTGCACTGGCAAATGAAAAATCACTAAGAAACTTACACGCATTACTAACACGCTTTTTTATAAGGAACCTAAATGCAGAAGGCCGAAATATTTAAAGAACTTAAACTACTAAAAACGAAATCACTAAGGAACCTTTCGATTTGAAAAATTTTAATAACTGCAAGCCTCAAGAGCTAAAAAGCCGGTTCCATTCATTTGCAGCCAATACTCTCATAGATTGTTTGCTAATCGTGTGTCAAGTGCTTCATTGAGTAGTTTCCGCATATGCAAGTGAAGACTTAATTACATCGGATGATATTTATGGAATATACATGGTACTTATTAGTTAAGATTTCACTTTGAATTTATAACTTCGTTTTTACCTTCTTTGTGTTTTTGCTCCTGAGTTCTAGCGACAAGGAAAGGCAAAATTCATTTTTTATATATACTTATCCATGAATCAAGAAATCTCTTCAAAGAAAACTCAAACGTACGAGTTGTCTCATCATAGCTCAATTAATCTACACATTTGTCCACAACACACTCTACACTAACACTGTCCTAATGTACTCTGGTAAACTTAATTACATTTATTTAGCTAATGAACATGTCAAATCAGGGAACTCATATTTGCTTACTGCTCATACCGATACAAAGGTCTTACTTGGGTTTAAATTACATCACGGTTTCCTTTACCTCGTTCACATCCTAATTAACAGGAGACAATTTCGTAAATAAGCAAAACAAATCATAACAAAACAAATTAAACTACATCGAGTCCTCAAGTGAAAATATTTAAGAATAAAACATCTACAAAATATAACAGCAATATAGCAAAATAGTTCCAATGCGCGTTGTAGAATCCCCGCAGGCTAAGGAAGCATCGAGAAAAGCTTAAAGAAATTGGTATAGAATTTCTTTTAAGAAGACTCCACAACCAAGTAAAACAGCATTCAAATTACTGCTCAGTACAAATGCATTGTGTGACAACATCAAGTGCAAATGATACCCCGCCCACACGTCGACTTCCTTTCATAAGATGTAATCACTTTTTTGTTTTGTTTAATCCATTGAATTGCCAAATTACGCCCAGGGTATTTTAACAGTATCTGGTTTTTGTATATTGTTGTTATAGTATTTAGCGACTAATAAATGATGTGATGCAAACTGCATCATAATAGCTATATAAATTCTGTATACCGCTTTATAATCAGTAGAAATTTGCTTAAGTCTTCATTCGGTAGAGAGACACTGGATGCTTTATGCTAGACGCCATCTGTTTGAAAAGGCAGCAATTTGCCTTTCTACGATTTGCAGTCTACAAAAAAGCAGATTGACACAAAAAACTGCAAGCTTGGGAACCTTTTTAGCTCCATCGCTTCGCTCCAGTCTTTGATATCTATATAGTATACATTCGATTTAACTAATACAGTCCTCTTAGCTAATCGGTTGTTTTCTCTATCGAGTTTTTAATCGAGCGATTAGTTAGGCTAACAAAGCTATTTGTTACCCAAGCAACTGGCAAAAAATAACCCCCCTTCCCCCTGGAGGACCCTAACTGATTTCGGTGTCCCAAGAAATCTGACGTGGTTGCTGAAAAGTTTTTATGACCAAGCCAAAACGGATGAATGACCAGTATACAGAATGACCAGCATTCGGAATGACCAGCATACAGAATGACCAGCAAACAGAATGACCAGCTTACAGAATGACCAGCTTACAGAATGACCAGCTTACAGAATGACCAGCTTACAGAATGACCAGTATACAGAATGACCAGCTTACAGAATGACCAGCTTACAGAATGACCAGCTTACAGAAGTACCAGTATACAGAATGACCAGCATACAGAATGACCAGCATACAGAATGACCAGCATACAGAATGACCAGCATACAGAATGACCAGCATACAGAATGACCAGCATACAGAATGACCAGCATACAGAATGACCAGCTTACAGAATAACCAGCATTCGGAATGACCAGCTTACAGAATGACCAGCTTACAGAAGTACCAGTATACAGAATGACCAGCATTCGGAATGACCAGCATACAGAATGACCAGGATACAGAATGACCAGCTTACAGAATGACCAGCTTACAGAATGACCAGCTTACAGAATGACCAGCATACAGAATGACCAGCATACAGAATGACCAGCATACAGAATGACCAGCATACAGAATGACCAGCATTCGGAATGACCAGCTTACAGAATGACCAGTATACAGAATGACCAGCATTCGGAATGACCAGCTTACAGAATGACCAGTATACAGAATGACCAGCATACAGAATGACCAGCATTCGGAATGACCAGGATACAGAATGACCAGCTTACAGAATGACCAGCTTACAGAAGTACCAGTATACAGAATGACCAGCATTCGGAATGACCAGCTTACAGAAGTACCAGTATACAGAATGACCAGCATACAGAATGACCAGCATACAGAATGACCAGCATTCGGAATGACCAGCTTACAGAAGTACCAGTATACAGAATGACCAGCATTCGGAATGACCAGCTTACAGAATGACCAGTTACAGAATGACCAGCATACAGAATGACCAGCATACAGAATGACCAGCATACAGAATGACCAGCATTGGAATGACCAGCATACAGAATGACCAGGATACAGAATGACCAGCATACAGAATGACCAGCTTACAGAATGACCAGTATACAGAATGACCAGCATTCGGAATGACCAGCATACAGTATGACCAGCAAACAGAATGACCAGCATACAGAATGACCAGCTTACAGAATGACCAGCATACAGAATGACCAGCATTCGGAATGACCAGCATACAGAATGACCAGGATACAGAATGACCAGCTTACAGAATGACCAGCTTACAGAATGACCAGCTTACAGAATGACCAGCATACAGAATGACCAGCATACAGAATGACCAGCATACAGAATGACCAGCATACAGAATGACCAGCATTCGGAATGACCAGCTTACAGAAGTACCAGTATACAGAATGACCAGCATTCGGAATGACCAGCTTACAGAATGACCAGTATACAGAATGACCAGCATACAGAATGACCAGCATACAGAATGACCAGCATACAGAATGACCAGCATTCTGAATGACCAGCATACAGAATGACCAGGATACAGAATGACCAGCATTCGGAATGACCAGCTTACAGAATGACCAGTATACAGAATGACCAGCATACAGAATGACCAGCATACAGAATGACCAGCATTCGGAATGACCAGCTTACAGAAGTACCAGTATACAGAATGACCAGCATTCGGAATGACCAGCTTACAGAATGACCAGTATACAGAATGACCAGCATACAGAATGACCAGCATACAGAATGACCAGCATACAGAATGACCAGCATTCGGAATGACCAGCATACAGAATGACCAGGATACAGAATGACCAGCATACAGAATGACCAGCTTACAGAATGACCAGTATACAGAATGACCAGCATTCGGAATGACCAGCATACAGAATGACCAGCAAACAGAATGACCAGCTTACAGAATGACCAGCTTACAGAAGTACCAGTATACAGAATGACCAGCATTCGGAATGACCAGCATACAGAATGACCAGGATACAGAATGACCAGCTTACAGAATGACCAGCATACAGAATGGCCAGCAAACAGAATGACCAGCATTCGGAATGACCAGCATACAGAATGACCAGCTTACAGAATGACCAGCTTACAGAAGTACCAGTATACAGAATGACCAGCATTCGGAATGACCAGCATACAGAATGACCAGGATACAGAATGACCAGCTTACAGAATGACCAGCTTACAGAAGTACCAGTATACAGAATGACCAGCATTCGGAATGACCAGCATACAGAATGACCAGCATACAGAATGGCCAGCAAACAGAATGACCAGCTTACAGAATGACCAGCTTACAGAAGTACCAGTATACAGAATGACCAGCTTACAGAATAACCAGCATTCGGAATGACCAGCATACAGAATGACCAGCATACAGAATGACCAGCATACAGAATGACCAGCATACAGAATGACCAGCATACAGAATGGCCAGCAAACAGAATGACCAGCATTCGGAATGACCAGCATACAGAATGACCAGCTTACAGAATGACCAGCTTACAGAAGTACCAGTATACAGAATGACCAGCATTCGGAATGACCAGCATACAGAATGACCAGGATACAGAATGACCAGCTTACAGAATGACCAGCTTACAGAAGTACCAGTATACAGAATGACCAGCATTCGGAATGACCAGCATACAGAATGACCAGCATACAGAATGGCCAGCAAACAGAATGACCAGCTTACAGAATGACCAGCTTACAGAAGTACCAGTATACAGAATGACCAGCTTACAGAATGACCAGCATTCGGAATGACCAGCATACAGAATGACCAGCTTACAGAATGACCAGCTTACAGAAGTACCAGTATACAGAATGACCAGCATTCGGAATGACCAGCATACAGAATGACCAGGATACAGAATGACCAGCTTACAGAAGTACCAGTATACAGAATGACCAGCTTACAGAATAACCAGCATTCGGAATGACCAGCATACAGAATGACCAGCATACAGAATGACCAGCATACAGAATGACCAGCATACAGAATGACCAGCATTCGGAATGACCAGCATACAGAATGACCAGGATACAGAATACCAGCATACATCAGAATGACCAGCATACAGAATGACCAGCAAACAGAATGACCAGCATTTGGAATGACCAGCATACAGAATGACCAGGATACAGAATGACCAGCATTCGGAATGACCAGCATACAGAATGACCAGCATACAGAATGACCAGCATTTGGAATGACCAGCATACAGAATGACCAGCATTCGGAATGACCAGCATACAGAATGACCAGCATACAGAATGACCAGCATACAGAATGACCAGCATACAGAATGACCAGCATACAGAATGACCAGCATACAGAATGACCAGCATACAGAATGACCAGCATTCGGAATGACCAGCATACAAAATGACCAGCATACAGAATGACCAGCATACAGAATGACCAGCATACAGAATGACCAGCATACAGAATGACCAGCATACAGAATGACCAGCATACAGAATGACCAGCATTCGGAATGACCAGGATACAGAATGACCAGCTTACAGAATGACCAGCTTACAGAAGTACCAGTATACAGAATGACCAGCATTCGGAATGACCAGCATACAGAATGACCAAGGATACAGAATGACCAGCATACAGAATGACCAGATACAGAATGACCAGCATACAGAATGACCAGCATACAGAATGACCAGCATTCGGAATGACCAGCATACAGAATGACCAGGATACAGAATAACCAGCTTACAGAAGTACCAGTATACAGAATGACCAGCATTCGGAATGACCAGCATACAGAATGACCAGGATACAGAATGACCAGCTTACAGAATGACCAGCTTACAGAAGTACCAGTATACAGAATGACCAGCATTCGGAATGACCAGCATACAGAATGACCAGGATACAGAATGACCAGCATACAGAATGACCAGGATACAGAATGACCAGCATTCGGAATGACCAGCATACAGAATGACCAGCATTCGGAATGACCAGCATACAGAATGACCAGATACAGAATGACCAGCATTCGGAATGACCAGCATACAGAATGACCAGCATTCGGAATGACCAGCATACAGAATGACCAGCATACAGAATGACCAGCATACAGAATGACCAGCATTCGGAATGACCAGCTTACAGAATGACCAGTATACAGAATGACCAGCATTCGGAATGACCAGCTTACAGAATGACCAGTATACAGAATGACCAGCATACAGAATGACCAGCATACAGAATGACCAGCATACAGAATGACCAGCATTCGGAATGACCAGCATACAGAATGACCAGGATACAGAATGACCAGCATTCGGAATGACCAGCTTACAGAAGTACCAGTATACAGAATGACCAGCATACAGAATGACCAGCATACAGAATGACCAGCATTCGGAATGACCAGCTTACAGAAGTACCAGTATACAGAATGACCAGCATTCGGAATGACCAGCTTACAGAATGACCAGTATACAGAATGACCAGCATACAGAATGACCAGCATACAGAATGACCAGCATACAGAATGACCAGCATTCGGAATGACCAGCATACAGAATGACCAGGATACAGAATGACCAGCATACAGAATGACCAGCTTACAGAATGACCAGTATACAGAATGACCAGCATTCGGAATGACCAGCATACAGTATGACCAGCAAACAGAATGACCAGCATACAGAATGACCAGCTTACAGAATGACCAGCATACAGAATGACCAGCATTCGGAATGACCAGCATACAGAATGACCAGGATACAGAATGACCAGCTTACAGAATGACCAGCTTACAGAATGACCAGCTTACAGAATGACCAGCATACAGAATGACCAGCATACAGAATGACCAGCATACAGAATGACCAGCATACAGAATGACCAGCATTCGGAATGACCAGCTTACAGAAGTACCAGTATACAGAATGACCAGCATTCGGAATGACCAGCTTACAGAATGACCAGTTACAGAATGACCAGCATACAGAATGACCAGCATACAGAATGACCAGCATACAGAATGACCAGCATTCTGAATGACCAGCATACAGAATGACCAGGATACAGAATGACCAGCATTCGGAATGACCAGCTTACAGAAGTACCAGTATACAGAATGACCAGCATACAGAATGACCAGCATACAGAATGACCAGCATTCGGAATGACCAGCTTACAGAAGTACCAGTATACAGAATGACCAGCATTCGGAATGACCAGCTTACAGAATGACCAGTATACAGATGACCAGCATCAGAATGACCAGCATACAGAATGACCAGCATACAGAATGACCAGCATTCGAATGACCAGCATACAGAATGACCAGGATACAGAATGACCAGCATACAGAATGACCAGCTTACAGAATGACCAGTATACAGAATGACCAGCATTCGGAATGACCAGCATACAGAATGACCAGCATACAGAATGACCAGCTTACAGAATGACCAGCTTACAGAAGTACCAGTATACAGAATGACCAGCATTCGGAATGACCAGCATACAGAATGACCAGGATACAGAATGACCAGCTTACAGAATGACCAGCATACAGAATGACCAGCAAACAGAATGACCAGCATTCGGAATGACCAGCATACAGAATGACCAGCTTACAGAATGACCAGCTTACAGAAGTACCAGTACAGAATGACCAGCATTCGGAATGACCAGCATACAGAATGACCAGGATACAGAATGACCAGCTTACAGAATGACCAGCTTACAGAAGTACCAGTATACAGAATGACCAGCATTCGGAATGACCAGCATACAGAATGACCAGCATACAGAATGACCAGCAAACAGAATGACCAGCTTACAGAATGACCAGCTTACAGAAGTACCAGTATACAGAATGACCAGCTTACAGAATGACCAGCATACAGAATGACCAGCATACAGAATGACCAGCATACAGAATGACCAGCATACAGAATGACCAGCATACAGAATGACCAGCTTACAGAAGTACCAGTATACAGAATGACCAGCATTCGAATGACCAGCATACAGAATGACCAGGATACAGAATGACCAGCTTACAGAATGACCAGCTTACAGAAGTACCAGTATACAGAATGACCAGCATTCGGAATGACCAGCATACAGAATGACCAGCATACAGAATGACCAGCTTACAGAAGTACCAGTATACAGAATGACCAGCATTCGGAATGACCAGCATACAGAATGACCAGGATACAGAATGACCAGCTTACAGAATGACCAGCTTACAGAAGTACCAGTATACAGAATGACCAGCATTCGGAATGACCAGCATACAGAATGACCAGCATACAGAATGACCAGCATACAGAATGACCAGCATACAGAATGGCCAGCAAACAGAATGACCAGCATTCGGAATGACCAGCATACAGAATGACCAGCTTACAGAATGACCAGCATACAGAATGACCAGCATACAGAATGACCAGTATACAGAATGACCAGCATTCGGAATGACCAGCATACAGAATGACCAGGATACAGAATGACCAGCATACAGAATGACCAGGATACAGAATGACCAGCATACAGAATGACCAGCATACAGAATGACCAGCATTCGGAATGACCAGCATACAGAATGACCAGGATACAGAATGACCAGCTTACAGAAGTACCAGTATACAGAATGACCAGCATTCGGAATGACCAGCATACAGAATGACCAGGATACAGAATGACCAGCTTACAGAATGACCAGCTTACAGAAGTACCAGTATACAGAATGACCAGCATTCGGAATGACCAGCATACAGAATGACCAGGATACAGAATGACCAGCATACAGAATGACCAGGATACAGAATGACCAGCATTCGGAATGACCAGCATACAGAATGACCAGCATTCGGAATGACCAGCATACAGAATGACCAGCATACAGAATGACCAGCATTGGAAGACCAGCATACAGAATGACCAGCATTCGGAATGACCAGCATACAGAATGACCAGCATACAGAATGACCAGCATACAGAATGACCAGCATACAGAATGACCAGCATTCGGAATGACCAGGATACAGAATGACCAGCTTACAGAATGACCAGCTTACAGAAGTACCAGTATACAGAATGACCAGCATTCGGAATGACCAGCATACAGAATGACCAGCATACAGAATGACCAGCATACAGAATGGCCAGCAAACAGAATGACCAGCATTCGGAATGACCAGCATACAGAATGACCAGCTTACAGAAGTACCAGTATACAGAATGACCAGCTTACAGAAGTACCAGTATACAGAATGACCAGCATTCGGAATGACCAGCATACAGAATGACCAGGATACAGAATGACCAGCTTACAGAATGACCAGCTTACAGAAGTACCAGCATACAGAATGACCAGCATTTGGAATGACCAGCATACAGAATGACCAGGATACAGAATGACCAGCTTACAGAATGACCAGCTTACAGAAGTACCAGTATACAGAATGACCAGCATTCGGAATGACCAGCATACAGAATGACCAGCATACAGAATGACCAGCATAGAGAATGACCAGCATTCGGAATGACCAGCATACAGAATGACCAGCTTACAGAATGGCCAGCAAACAGAATGACCAGCTTACAGAAGTACCAGTATACAGAATGACCAGCATTCGGAATGACCAGCATACAGAATGACCAGGATACAGAATGACCAGCATACAGAATGACCAGCATACAGAATGACCAGCATACAGAATGACCAGCTTACAGAATGACCAGCATTCGGAATGACCAGCATACAGAATGACCAGCATACAGAATGACCAGCATACAGAATGACCAGCATACAGAATGACCAGCATACAGAATGACCAGCTTACAGAAGTACCAGTATACAGAATGACCAGCATTCGGAATGACCAGCATACAGAATGACCAGCTTACAGAATAACCAGCATTCGGAATGACCAGCTTACAGAATGACCAGCTTACAGAAGTACCAGTATACAGAATGACCAGCATTCGGAATGACCAGCATTCGGAATGATCAACATACAGAATGACCAGCTTACAGAATGACCAGCTTACAGAAGTACCAGTATACAGAATGACCAGCATTCGGAATGACCAGCATTCGGAATGATCAACATACAGAATGACCAGCTTACAGAATGACCAGCTTACAGAATGACCAACATGCAGAAGTGCTCCCATTAGAAAAAGGAGTAAGGCAAGGGTGCCTGGTGTCAGCACTTCTATTCAATGCTATCTGGGAAATAATTATGAGAGCAGTCCTAGAAAGACTAAAAGATCGACCTAGCAAAGTTCTTGCAGGAAGAAACTTTAGTAACATGTTCTTGGACGACACAACGATGGTGGTAAGGTCCAGAGAGAAACATAAGGGGATGGGTGTGACATCAACATCAATAAATCCAAAGTAAGTGCAATGACAGTGCCTGGAGCTGGAGATGTGGATATTGATGGTGACGTTATTGAACAAGTGAAAAAGATACAGTTTCTCGGCTCGTATGTTACCCAAAAAAGAGGAAATTGGCCTTCCCAAGGCCGTTACCAACAGAATGGCAGAAACATGGCAGTCAGGAGATTTGAGCACTCGGCTCAAAGTAAGACTGGGTAAGGCTATGGTGTAGACCGTGGCTTGTATGGATGGATTAACAGAAAACATGGAGCATCAGAAAAAAGAACAGCCAATGATCAATGCCTTTCAGGTGTGGTTGTGGAGAAAAGTGACGAGAATTAGATGGACAGAGAGAAGAACAAAAGAGTGTGTAAGAGAACAAAAAGGAGTAAGCATAGAAACTAGCATGTTTGGAGAATTTCAAAAGGGAAAGCCAGAAAGTATGGCCACTGGAAGAGAAGAGGTGACAGCTTGGTACTTGCTTCCATTGGAGGTAAAACAGAAGGGAAACAAGAGAGGAAGAAGAAGGTGGTCTGAATCATGCTCAAAGATATGCAAGTTTTCCTTGACATTTCTCTTTGAGAAATTTATTTTGCTCGTGTTGATTGAGGTCGATTGAGGAAAAATGACAATTTTTAACTTGACAAGTAGACTTGTTCAAAAGCTGGTGTGCCTCTAATAATTACGGGGGGGGGGGGGGAGATAAAAATTACAGTTTTTAAACTTTAAAAGTTGTTTTATCAACGTAATCGATGTTAAAATTTTGTCAATGTTAAAATCTTTTCTTGTCAGAATTGATGATTGTGATACTGACTGAAAAATCGCTAAATTGCACTGAAAGAAATAGCCAATGAAAGTGTAATTCCGCTAAATTTCACTACAATGGTCAGGTCAAAGCTGACACAGTTCCTGAAAAGTGCAGGAAAATTAATTATCCATTATTTGCGGAAATTGAATTTTCTGTGCAAAAAATTCTCTGGTTATCTGAAAAGATTCGAAAGGATGCCTGATCAAAGAGAATGTAAGAATTCAGTGTTTAACACAACAAAGTAATTTTTCAAAAATGATGCATCACAGGGACTATTTTCGTAGACGTATTAATTGCTTAACTAGAGGCTTTATTACTAGCGCCCTATTAAATTGCATATTTATTGCTAGATGCTTGAAGTTTATTATATAGCTTTATGTTAATGAGTCCAATAGTGAATGGAAGAAAATGAACCATTGTGTGTATACTTAAATTTTCTCATGATTGAGGTTTATAAGACACATTTATAATAACCTTAATCAAATAATCATGGAAGACATATTTATTGCTTGACGTTTTATATATAGCTTTATGTTAATGAGTCCAACAGTGAATGGAAAAATATGAACCATTGAGTGCATACTTAAATTGTCTCATGATTGAGGTTTATAAGACACATTTATAATAACCTTTATAAAATATTCATGGAAGACATATTTATTGCTTGACGTTTTATATATAGCTTTATGTTAATGAGTCCAACAGTGAATGGAAAAATATGAACCATTGAGTGCATACTTAAATTGTCTCATGATTGAGGTTTATAAGACACATTTATAATAACCTTAATCAAATATTCATGGAAGACATATTTATTGCTTGACGTTTTATATATAGCTTTATGTTAATGAGTCCAACAGTGAATGGAAAAATATGAACCATTGAGTGCATACTTAAATTGTCTCATGATTGAGGTTTATAAGACACATTTATAATAACCTTTATAAAATATTCATGGAAGACATATTTATTGCTTGACGTTTTATATATAGCTTTATGTTAATGAGTCCAACAGTGAATGGAAAAATATGAACCATTGAGTGCATACCTAAATTGTCTCATGATTGAGGTTTTTAAGACACATTTATAATAACCTTTATCAAATATTCATGGAAGACATATTTATTGCTAAACGCCTCTAGTATAGCTTAAGGAACATGAGCCAAATGTATCTTTAAAAATAAGAACTACCTCTTTTGGAATAGAAACCATTTCATATCTAGGGGCAATATATCTTCTCTGGCATAAGTTGTCCATCGAAATAAAAGAGTCACCAAATCTTGCCAAGTTCAAATTTCGGATGAAATGAAAAGGAGAAGAAAGTTGCTGCAAATCATGCAGAGGCTACATAGTTCAGGTTGGATTCCTTGACTAGAGGATAAAGAAAATAGTCATCTTTGTGTGACCGTATTTTGAATCTTTTAACTATAGGCGCATTGTAGATGTTGAAAAAGATTTTTTTTAAATCTTTGATTGCAATTCTTTCTTGCAATAACTAAGTGTTTTATATTGTGTAATCATTAATATATCATTCTTAATTCTTTTTCTATCTGTTTATAAACTAGGCCTGAATAAGCTTAAATTTTACATAAATTTATGACCTGTACATAAATTTTACATAGATAGCTAAATTATAACCACCTACAGTGAATAAATTAATTATTATTATCATTATTGTTATATCTTCCGTGCACTTCATTAACTTTTTAAATGCCTCAAATTTAACAGTAGCTGTCTGAGTTCAAGGCATAACAGGTGCTTGGCTTTTGAATGAGCATAACCATAAACCGGGAATGCATTTATAACCGACCTGGTCATGTGAGGGAAATGATTTTGAGCAAAGTTCTTCCGTTTGAATAGGATTACCAATGGCTGGTTCCATGGTAGACACATTTTTTAAAAGTTTTTATAAAGTTTTTGTGATTCAACAAAACAACTTTGCCTTTACATGAGTCTGTTGCGAATCCAGAGGGCTGTATATTTTTCTGTCAAAGGAAGTGTTGTAAATACACAGAAGCAAGCGATTGAGGCCGTATGTCCTTTAGGATGAAAGTAAGAATTTGTCTCAGTTTGCATGATAGATGTATTTCCACTGCTTGGAGCCGATTGCGCTACGATTTAGCTATTGCGAGCTAGACTACTCAAATTTGATAGAGGTTTTAGTATTCTTTGTGATCCTCTAACAGACTCGTTAATATTTAAGGTCATGCCAGAGTTTTCTGTGTACATTCAAGGATTGCTGTCTAGTATTTATATGAACAAAAACTAGAACATTTTAACAAGCGATTTACTACTTTTTTGGAGAAACAATTTCCGCACGTTCCACTTCTAACGTTGGAGTTTAATTAATTTTTGTCTTATTTTTAAGTCAAGTCGTAGCATATCCAGTCTTGAGATATTATTTTCATATAGGAATGACTTTCTTGCTATCTGCTATCCAAAAAAGTTGTTTTTTGATGAAAATAGAGGCAACCGGGAGCTTTGTTAATGAATTTCGTACCTTTCGTCAAGTTAACTCAATCCTTTTTTCAACAGTTAGAAATGACTTAAAGTACCTTGTCCGTCCGACGCTCCTCAGAGTAGGCAAACGTCGGAAGTGACCAAAAGCTGACAAAATAAATAGATGGTAAGATGACCAATCACCGTCACTTCACACATGAATTGAAGAAAAGCCAATTTCTAGCTATTGTGAAGTTTTGTGCCACAAAAAACTTGATTACAATCTTTTATGTACTTGTTTGGTATCAAACAAGTCGATAATTTAGTTATGTGTAGTCTCTACCCTTTTAGACGTAAAACAGAGGAACAAATCACAGACTGAGAGAAGGATGCTAAGAAATTATTAGATTTAGATTGATGATGTTGTTGAAGTTGACAGCTTGGCAGTAGCAAGTATAGCAATAGCAGCATAGATAAAGATGGCGAGAAATGCTTAGCGAAGGTGGGAAACACTACTTAGCGTGGGAGAATGTTGGCACTGAAGAGACAGCAACGGGCTATCTTCGCCGCCATTGTAATGACGTCATTCATGTTGCTGACTCATTATGTGCAATATCCCGGTCGACAAGGGATCTATTTGACGCTCTTACATTTCTGGCGCAACGAAGGACATGTACTTGAACAGTCGACTCAAAATGGCCTGTTGAAGACCATCTCCATCCCTCATGACAGTGCGAGGGTGATTCATTTCACGTTCAGAGTCTATCACCCGATGATAGGATCAAACAGCGCAACATTGCTTTTGAGGGGTTGCTCAAGGAGAAGGGGCGCCAGTGGGGTAACATTGATAACAGGATTCATCGATTTGAAAAGTGCCGCTTACCGTAGTTCATTAGGAAGTCTAGCTGAAGACACCAATGAGAATAATTTATTGGTGGAGGCTAGAAACATGGAAGTTATCAGCGTCCTTCAATTCAATCTGTATCACAAATTTGTTGATGAGATCCATGTGCTAGTCAGAGATCTGGAAACAGCCGAGTTCTTGCACTCACTTCCACTGCAGCGAAGCGACAAGCTGGTTATTCGCGTGGTTAACGAGGATGTTGGCTTAAAATGTCAACTGCTTTATGCTGCAAGGTGCCTACCTGGTCAGTTGGTAGCAATTACTAACCAAGATAACAAGATAGGCAGAGGGTGGGACTTGCCTTGGCACCGGGTGATCAATGACTCGAACACAATGTACGCTCTCACCCGACATTCTGAAGTAGACTCAAACTGTACAGTTGCCAATGACCAAGGAACATGCGATAATGGTCAGAAGTATTTGGGTTCCCATGACACATTTGTTCTCAAGTCAGATAGGGAGTGGACAGAAAGCACTTTTGAAGAACTGGAAGGAATTTCACCTGATTTGCTTGGCATGGAAAACTTGTTAATTTGGTTCTTTCAAACGAAGTTGAACTACCTTGTTCTGAATCCGTGCAAACTTCTGTTTGTACATCATCACCATTGTGTTCCAGCCCGGAGTGCCAATCGACAAAGAATAAATTCCAAAGGGAGAAGTGGCCTGGTTGGTTTTTCCAGCAAGCTTAGCATTTAATGTGGAAAGGTTAGACAGAGAAAAAAATTGTTGCTTCAGCACATCATGAAAAATATAATGAGACAATAGACTCTTTGAGAAATAAGAATTAGTAAGGATAGAAGAAATTGCAATTTATTTGATATAATTTACATGAGATACTAAATGTTATAAAAATCATGCTCCAGTATTGAGTTTTTAAAATATCATTATATATACACATCCCCTCTATTTGAAAGTTTTCAAGCCTCTACATATCTGTTCTCAACAATGCCATTCTTGAACAGCCTGTTTGCTGTGCATTTCAAACTGATTTGCACCTTAGATTGTGGGAACAATGGGATGCCTGCCCCAATCAACACTGGCATTGTTGAAATGATATACTCATCTATCAATCTTGCTTCTCGAAATGCATTGGTGAGTCCCGCTCCACCAAGTAGCCAGACATGGCGACCCTTGCATTCTTTATCAGCAAATTCTTTCACATCACCTTCAGCTCTAGATACATCAGCATTGCTAGGTGGTGTCTTCATCTCTCCTGACGAGAACACATAACACTTTTTGCCCACATATGGCCAATCTCCGAATGTTAACACTTGGTCATAGGTTTTTCTTCCCATCACTATAGTATCAATTCCTTTCAGAAAATCTTCATAAGTACTTTCAGAGTTGTCATTGTATGGATCAAGCCAGTCAATGGAGCCATCAGGACGAGCAACAAAACCATCAAGACTTTGGGCAATATACAATACAATCATTGTTATGATACCTAAGAAAAAGACAACACTCTGAGAAAATCATTGATTTCAAATGGTTTAGCTTCAGAATCTGACTTGGAATTGAAATATTGACATCTAAAGATTGCTTAAATAAATTAAGACAAACACTAACTATATCCAGTATGAATAAATTTTCGAATGATGCCCTATTCAGGATCTTCCAAGAAACAAAATGAGTAATGGATTTGAATACCAGGTAACTTATAGTCAATCATAGTTGAAAAGGTCTAACCAAAAAGGCTATATAATGAATGAATTACCAGGCTTAAAGCTAATGCAATGATTAGTTTATTTTGTGAGTAACCTTTTTGAAATTTCATCATGTTTCAAAGGGTGCTTGCCTTTCATGTCTAAACATTTTTAGATGTAAAATTTTAGATTCTTGTTCTAGCTTGAAACTTGTTAGCATTTATTGTCTGTACCTGTATCATCTATTTATTTTTCACTGCTGATTTTTACCTGTCCAAGATAACATAAACTAATGTTCAAGCAATAAAAAGATAGCACCTAGTTAGGTCATGTTGTTTTAAAATGGACAGACACATTCAACAATATTTGTTATAAAAATTCAAAGAGAGAATAGAATCAACTGATTTTCCTTTTTTTGACCTTTGTTCACTGAATCACAAGCAATAAGCTAGCATTAATTTATCAAAATTTCGCACTTTTATCAAATGGTATTGCAAATTTCCACATGCAACTGTTTTCAATGTTTACATTCAATCTATATTATATGTAAAAAATTGTCTCACGAGAAGATGTTTAAACTGTACTAAAATTTTTCTTGTCTGTACCAACGTTACTTCACCTCTAACCCGTTGTTCAAATAGATTCTTATGTGACCATTTGCATAAACAAATCTTCCATCAAGTATTCTTACAAATAAAGCATCATAAAGACAGAATTTAATTTTGCACTTGCGTACAGAGAACTTCCTGCTTAAAGAGAATTGTTAGAAGGCGCCTGGGTTTGGACGCAGGCTCAAGATTCTTCCCAGGTTTGAAAATTGTTCAACCCTCTTTTGAACTGAAATTTCAGGAACTTTGCACGAGAAAACTGGTCTCTCCGATTTACAATTAAATTAAAGCAAAATCTGTTTGGCATTTTCAGTTCAATTTTCGATAATTTTACTGTAAAGCTAACGCTAAAGTTTTCTTGGTTGCACATTTGAAATATATGTAGCAAGATTCATTTGTGAGAGATTAATGTGATTTTCAAACGTGCGGTCGGAAAATGGGCCTAAGCTGTCCCATTTCCGCGGGGTCAACAGCTGTTTCCTCGCATTACCCACCCCTCTGGCGGGATAGACTGCCCTTGAAAGCGAATATTATTTCTTCAGGTTTTGTTAGCGAAAATACCTGTTGTTTCATCCAAGCTTTTGCAGAGACGAGTCGCAGAATAAGTCTACTCACCTGTTGCACGTTCACGTAGAAGGTGGAAAATCAAGGACTGCGTGTTTTCTATTTACTTAGCATACCTAATCCATACCAGGCCCAGGCCCCCAGAAAGAGTAATTCGTTTTTTAAATTAACCAATATCCATCCAAAATGACGACATAACTCAAATTTGAAATTGCAAAATATAAAATGCCAGCTCTCAAGAGTTGCCCAGGTCTTGCATACTTTCACTTTGTACTTGAATCTGTCTCGTTAAAGGTCCATAGCTACGAGGAAATATAGGGCCGGGGTAATTTTACAGTAGTGCAGTAGCTTTTTCATCCTTTGACACACTGTTTGATATTGCCCAACCAATCTTAAAATCTGGCTATAATTTTACCGAAAAGGGTGTATAGTATAAGGAAATCGAGAATTTATTGGGATGAAATCCCGCATCTATGCAGGAGTTGCCATTATGATCAGGGTTGCCAGATGGTCTGGAAACGAGCAGGCCAAACCAGCTTAAAAAAGTGGCCAAATTGGTCAAAAATAGGCCAAACTAAAATGACGTCATGAAGCATCGCTATGCGCATGCGTAGATATACATTAGGAAAACACATCATGAACCTCGAGAGCTGAAAGCAACTGAACAATTATAAAAGATAAACAAGAACAAATTTAAAGTTAATAACAAACAAAGCATGAAGCAAAAATAATAAAGTTTCACACAAGCTATTCATCTTGCATCATCACATCATCATCATCATCTTCATTTATTCCTTCTGTTGCATACATGGACGAATTGAACAGCTCTAACATCCTTGGAATGACACGAAAGTCTTTGCAACATTTATCTTCGAAATGCAAATTCGTTTTGATGCGCACGATTGCCTCAAGCATGACAGGAGACATCTTGTTCCTTGGCTTTGTTTTGACTGCAGTAACGTAAGAAAATATTCTTTCGACGACAGCATTGCTGGTTGGTGTTGTGAGGCATGACAGTGCATAGCTTGCGAGTTCTTTAAATGGCCTCTCGCCCAGGGCGTTTTTGTATAAGAATATTGCAGCCCAAAATTTTGAGGAATCTTGTGGTATTCCTTCCTTCATCTCTTTGGCCCAGTCAATAAATTTTATCTTTCGATACTGTTCATCAATAGTTGACAGAACATCGCCTTGAATAAGGTGCTGCATGGGCAACTTTGCCAATGGCATACATTCCACTTGACTGAGTACACTCGAGGAGCTAAGATATGCAATGGATTGAAAAATCGCATTGGAATCTGGTAAGCGCTTTGCTACTTGAGCTGCAGCCTCCAGTAACAAGTGATGGCATCTTGCATAAATTTCCCTTCCTTGTTGAGCAGTAAGTTGCTTCCTCCCCATCATTTCGTTGCGTTCAAATATGTACTTAGCACCATAACCAACTTTATCTGATGCTACGTGGCTGCCATCAGGGAGATAAACTCGACTGGTCAGGCTGTTATGGAACAAATTCAGTTCTTTAATCATACAGTCTGGATCTAGGTCTGTTGCTGTTCCTTTCAAATTCGTTTACTATGGGTGTAACGAAGTGAAAATACAATTTATTCACATTGTCTTTCATCATTTCTGCAATTAAACGTGCTTTGTATCTTCTAGAAGCATCAGCTTCTATTTCGGCAATTGAGAAGTAGGTTTTTAGCTCTTCCCAACTTACTAAGATGCTGTACAGCAATTTGCCTCTGACAAGCCATCTTGTTGTGGAATTCTTCTGAAAGGCGCCACTTACTTTCACGGTTTCATCATCGCCATTGATCATCTTGAAGAGATCTTTGTATGCTTCACGTCTTAGTGTGCTTTTTGAAAACCATTTTGGGATCTCGCTCAGCAAAAATCCAAGATTAGCAGGGAGTTTTTCGAAAGCATGTTTTATGCATAGGGAGAGTGAATGGCAGATACATTTCATAAGGATTCAATTTGGAGACACTATCTTCATCCTGGAATAAACAGAGTCATGCTTTCCGACCATTACAGATGCTCCATCGCATGCCAAGCCAACACAATCTTCTAAGTTTAATCCAGCATCTTCAAGACTTAGTTTTAAGGCATTGAATATATCTTCCCCAGTGGCGCTTACGAGGGAAACTAAACTGATAAATGCTGTGCAAATTTTCTCTTGCTTTTCGCTGAAATATCGCACTGTTACACACAAATATTTCTTGCATGATACATCTGTTGACTCATCTATGAGAACGGAGAACTTCTTGCCAGAAACATCGCTACGTAACTCGTCGTATAGGGCAGGAGAGATTACGCGTTTGATTAATTGGCTGCATTTTGTTCGATGAAGCTTCAGTTCTCCCAGTTTGCTCTTATCTCCGTGTTTCACAATTATTTCACCAAAATGGTCAACTGCCCGAATTGCACAATGACACGTTATAGCAACAGCAAGCTCAAGCTCGATCTTCTTCAGGACCTCATCATCTTTCTTCAAAAGAGTAACAATTTTTCTGTTCGAAGAAACTGCAGTGGAAGCTTTTTTATGTTTAGTAGAAGCCTCGTGTTGTTGAAGATGACAAAGCTTTGGGTTAACATTGACTTTACATAAAGAGCAGTATGCTTCATCTGTTCCATCCACAGCTTTTGTTACCCAAGGAGGCTTTCTTTGCCATTGCGGCTTATACTTTCGAGCACTTTCATAGTAGCCTTTCCACTTAGTACCTTTGGGTTCCTTGCTTAAACTCATTATTGAAATCGAATTGAAATTTAACAGAGCAGTGAGTATTGCAATCGCGTGAATCTAAATGAAAGGTTTCTGATGTTTAGGGTTATATGAATCAAGTTTTTAGGGTCCGCAAGGCTTGTTGGAAGTGGTATATGAGATAAAACAGCCGATGTTTTGTTATGCCTCACATCGAGACATCCTGTTATTGTAGAAAACTAACTCGTGAATGTCAATTGAATATTTATGGCGCAGTGACCCCTGTAGCTGGTTATTCACAGCTTAACGTTATGTTAAGTGGCAAGTGATGAATTACATCACACTAACAATACAAAGCCCATGTCATGAAACTGCGAGAATACACTGTTTGAATAAAACTTTTCAAAGGCCAAAAACAAAGTAAAAAAATTATTAGGATAAATTCGAGAAAACAGGCCAAAAAAGGCCAAATTTTAGTCTCAGGCCAAATGTTATTTTTTCAGGCAAATCAACATGAAAAAAGGCCAAAATTGAGAAATTTGGCCTTAAAAAGGCCAGTATGGCAACCCTGATTATGATTGCAGCCTCGTTTTTGTTTCGCAAAGCGAGATCAAATCGATATGGTCGCTTGCACACGATTTCATCAGAGTGCTATTGATATTCAGAAGATCACAAGAAATTCTCTTTAGCAGGGCCGAGAAGCCACACAAAAACCCTTAACAATGCCATCAAAATATCAAGGATATGAGTTTTACAAGAACGTGCTCGGTGCTCCCAAATTTATCTTAGCCCCAATGGTGGATCAGTCTGAACTGGCTTTTAGAATGTTGTCTAGAAAATATGGTGCTGATCTTTGCTATACACCAATGTGGCATGCTGGAGTTTTTGTTCGTGATGCTAATTACAGAAAAGATGCCCTAGAGAGTTGCCCAGAGGACAAGCCACTTATTGTCCAGGTTTGGTCAAGATTTATTTTGAATGTGAAATTGATTCAGCAATTGTTCACGCTTCTATAAAACACAAAACAAAACACAATTTGCGAAACAAACTTCTTTGATCAACTTGCCTGTGCTGAATAGCGGATTTTTTGGATATTATTTGGGGAAATCTTTTTTGGATAAATCTATTGTGACGGGTAGTGGCATATTTGAGGGCATCCAACCTAGGTACATTCTTCAATTTTTAAATACTGGTTTTTTCAAGAAGCTGCATGCAAATTTTGACACAATGTGGTGACAATTTTAGGCCTCTTTTGATATACAAATTTAAAGCATGTTCATGCCATTTCTATAAGAAAAGGGTTTCTCAATCAGTCTTGAGTAGTTGCTAGCAGCCAATGAAATGTTTCTTTAACTAACTGCACATTCACCAGGTCTCAGTTGCACCAAATAAACTGGTACATGCTTTTTTTTATAAGGAACCACTTTATAAGGAACCTACATGTAGAAGGCCGAAATATATAAAGAACTTATACTACTAAAAACGAAATCCCTAAGGAACTTTTCGTTTAGAAAATTTTTTATAACTGCAAGCATCAAGAGCTAAAAAACCCATTCCAATCATTTGCAGCCAATACTCGCATAGATTGTTTGCTATTGTGTGTCAAGTGCTTTATCGGGTAGTTTCCGCATATTCTATCTCGCCCCTCTCTTTATTAAGTGTTGAGGCTTATTGATGTACAGCGAAAATTAAGGAACTTTTAAGGAACTTTTGGTACTAAAATCTGATGACTTGAGGTCTACGAATAAGGAACTTTTGGAACTAGGCCTTGTGGTAGGTTCCTTATAAAAAAAGCGTGTATGCCAGCAAGTTGCAAGGTGGCCTGGAAAAATTGTTCAGACCAACTGTTTACTTCTTAAATGAATCAGCTCCTCTATCAATACAGAGAACCAAACATGTGAACCAACATACCATTAAAACAGAGAAGCAATCAATCCCTAAAGCAATCCATCCATTACTGGACTTTCTGCTTGTTCCCACTTCCAAGGATGATACCAGATACAGTAGATTAGCTAAATGCTTTTACAAATGATAGTTTTTTCAATATAGTCATAGTCAACATTGTTATAGGTTTTTTGTCATAGGTTTTTGCAACATTGTCTAGTACTTAGATGTTAGTTAAGCCAGTTCCATACCCTTCAAAATTTTGAACCATGTTTTTAGTTACCTAAGAGTCATAAAAATTGAGCCTCTTAGAATTAGTGCGTGTGAAATCAATGACTCAAGATAATCATGTACCTTAATATAGGGCAATTTGTGTGCAAGAATCTTGTATCAAATACATTTTGTAAGTTATGGTTATTATACCTTATGCTAAGATAAAGAATTATTCTTCCAGCTCTGTGCCAATGATCCAGAAATATTTACTGAAGCTGCACTCCTGGCAGAGCCTTTTTGTGATGCTATTGACCTTAATCTTGGTTGTCCCCAGATAATTGCAAGGAGAGGTAATCAATTAGAATCATATATATTTTGCAGTCTTAGCAACCAGCCTCTGAAGCCTGCCACTGTTGATCATACACTGTCATCTCAATCAGTCAGAATCCTTGTGATCTGAAGCAGAAACTGTCTCAAATCGCAGAAGGCAGTCAAGAGATTTTTCTTGTGAAATGTGTCTCTGCATTGCTTTTTTGACCATTTGCTTGCTGAGTTGCATCTCAAATTTATTGGCTGCTTTCTACTCATCGCAAACCTCTGGTTTTAATAACTTCCTTGCTATTGGTTATGTGATCCTTTCATTGTTTCCAAAAACCCATAAGTGTTTTGACATTTCATTCTTTATATTTGGGAACATATTCAATCTACCTGCAAATTTTTTCACATGTGCTTCCAAGTTGTGTATAGTTGATATGTATTAGTGTAATTTGATATTCTTACCCTGACCTTACACAGGAAGAGTTAAACCAAGTGAAAGGCCACCAACATGTGCTTTATCTCAAAAAGAAGCCTGTTAAAGTTTATCCTCATTTTACATCTTGTTATCCAGACTGAACTCTTTTGTTAAAATTAGGTAGAGTCGAAAATTCAATTTTAAACTGTTGGGCTATGCTTGCGATGATGTCTTCTCTGGCTGATATATGGTGAACTTATTCTATTTTGATTTCCAGGTCACTATGGTGCATTTCTGCAAGATGAATGGGACCTTATTCAGAAAATTGGTAGGTTTTGTGAACCATACCAGTGTACACCTTTTCTTTCTCCTTTTTTTCAAAAAAGTTCTTGCACTTCAAGTGAAATCTTTATAAGAAGCATGAAATTTTGGACATGTTTTGGACCTAAGACTTACAACTGAAGAGGTTGTCTAGTGAGAAATATTTTTGCTTCTTTGTCACATTTGTGCCAAATCAAATCTTGTGAATTCAAGTTCTGTTATGTTGTTACTTTGCCAGTACAGTTTTAGGTATTTCATTGAAGACAGATTAAAGAATTCAAATGAAGTAGTTGTGGATATAACCAACATTCCTCCTAGGAGCAAAAGACAGGGTGATTTAGCAACACAAGATAAGAACACTTGGATAATAACCTGACACATGGAAAGCTGAAAAGTTTTGAATAATGCATCACTTGTATTGTCCTGTTTGCTGTTGAGACCTAACATGCAATAAACAATTCGTTTTCCATCTCTCTGTCAGTCAAGAAGTTGCCTTATGAAAGTTTATTACTATCAATGCTTCTTTCCCTAGTTAGTCTTGCAAGTGAAAAGCTTTCAATCCCACTAACAGTGAAGATACGGGTTTTTGAAGATGTCAACAAAACTATTGAATATGCAAAAATGCTTGAAGCTGCAGGTGCTAAGGTAAATTTTCTTTTAATTCAATTTTCACGGCCTTGGCTACAAGATAATGCTTAATTTGTATACCCAATTTTTGTTCATTTTTTCAAAGATATCACTTGCATTCACGTAAAGCCTTCATGAAGGATATGACAGAATCAATGTTTCAAAAACTACACATAGTAAATTGAAAACATATGATAATAGATAAGTCATAGATTAGAGTTGTGTTTAATGATAAGACACATGTACAGTATGCAAACAAGTCTGACATGAAAAATTTTTGACATGTTACAGTGTTGTTGGACTATATATATAGCTTTTACCCTTTGTTGGACTATATATATTTCACGCCCAGATAATCACAGTGCATGGTAGAACAAGAGATCAAAAAGGACAACTGACTGGGCTAGCTAGCTGGGATCATATCAAAGCAGTAAAGTAAGCTTCCTTCTACCCTGGGTTCTTTTTCATATGTACCTCATTCCACTCTGTTTTACTTCTTCTTATTCTCCTACTTGCTTACATGCTGTTTGTTTTACCATTCATGTTTTTCTCAGTCTTCGTGTTTTTCTCAGTTTCTCATGTTTTTCTCAGTTTCTCATGTTTTTCTCAGTTGTCCTTGATTACTCGTTTCTTTCTTATCAAAGATTTTTTATTCATTTTCCCTCTTTTCATCTATTTTATATTCTTCTTCTTTCTTCTACTTCTTCCAACACTTCTTCTTTTCCTAACGTCTCCTTCTTTTTTTCTTTTCTATATCTACAAGGTCTTCTTTGATTTCATCTTTTTTCTCTTATTCTCAGTCTTAACCATCTTCTTGTTGTTTTCTTTATGCTCTTTTCCACTTCTAATTTGTCTAGCCCTTCTAGCTCTTCTAATGTTTACCATTTTTCTTCTATTTGTTCTACGTCTTTTAGTTCTTCTCTTTTTTCTCTAATCTTGGCCTTGTTTGTCTTCCTCCTTTCAAATTCTGCTACTTCTTTGTCTTCCTTTTCATCTTCCCTCTTATCTCTTCTTCACTTCTTCTTATACTTCCTCTGTTTCTTTGCAATCCTGTCCTGACCACTCACCTTAATATTTTACCCCTTTAACCTTTGTCTTCTTCTGTTTTTCGTTTCGACCCTTGGTAAAAAGTGACAAGATTTTATAAAACAAAATAATCATTGTTAGCTTACTATGCGTCTTTTGTTGAATTGCAACATCTTGTTCACACCTGACTGCAAAAGTTTATTTGTGCCATTCTAAATTTCAACACTTTTGTGTCTCACTCTTACCTTCTCACTGGCTCATTGATTGAGTTTGTATTTTGACATCCTCCAGAGAGAATGTATCGGTTCCTGTATTCGCCAATGGTAACATTCAGTATGGTAGCGACATACAAAAATGCATCGATTACACAGGAGTTGATGGCGTCATGTCTGCTGGTGATGTTACTAAGTCTATTACTAATTCTACTAAGTTCTACTATCCATTCGAATAAAAAAGCGTTTTAAGTATTTCATTGGTAACCTGTTATGCAGCCATGCAGTCGGATCCAAGCTCAAGCCCTTTGCTCTCTAAACAAGATATTTCAATTTATCTATATGAAATACACTTTAATACACTAAAATACAAGTCTTTAGTTTTACTTAAAGCTACGAAAACCAATTCAATCATACATGCAAGTGATCTCTTTTTTCAATGAACTGTGAACATCCACGATTAACGTTTTGAAAGGGATTTAGACAAGAGAAGTTTAATGTAATAATATGATATAATCAGCCGATTTTACGGTAAGATTAGATTAGAAAAGAGAAATGTAGCATTTTTATGAAGGTTCTTCGGATTGCTGCAGTATTTGGAAAGCTGATAGTGGGAGGCGGTGCCCCATAAGGAGGCCGTCCAACCATAAAGAGGCTAGAATATATCAGAATCAGTCTGTATGTTGATACGTGATCATTCATTGAGCCATAAGGCCTAAAATGATAAAGGATGGTTTTAGATGCCATCTCTGGAGATTTGCATCGGAGATAGAGCAGCTTTTCAGCTTTCAAATCTTCGTCAGGGTTGCTAGAATTTAGCTTTTTGTACCTTATTTATTCAAATGTATCTCTCAACAGTTTTAGCAGTGAAAACTTTTTGCGATACTAAGTTTCTTCATGCCATATGCAGACCATGTTTCATTTGTGAAAATTAGTTTTATTAATTTGATTACGAAAGGTGTTATGCAACAAAGAAGCATGACTGAAAGCAAATTTAAAGTAAACATGCTCAGCTATTAGACCAATCATTATGTAAGAGATTATTTTTTCCATACCTCTTTTAAAGAATTTAGCTATGAATTTTTCAGCGATAAGCTCTATTTTTTTAAGTCGAATAAGAGCTCTCTAACCTGTATGATTTCAGCTTTACTCGACATAGCTTAAATAACCCCATCTGAACTGTCAATAATCTTAGCCTACCAGCTTTGTTGGTTTTTTGCCAAAAGTTTTGTAGATTGAATATAGTAAGTGGTTAAAACATTTAAAACGAAACATTAAATAACCGTGTTTTGCTTACGCAGAAAATCCCGTCCTTCTCACTAATTACATATTATTCAAATTATCCTATTTTCATTTTAGAAGGAAGCCTGACTAATCCTGCAATTTTCAGCAATTTATCGCCGCCAGTTTGGGAAATATCCGAAGAATATTTGCAGTTGGCCGAGAAGTACTCTCCCCCGTCTACCTTCACTTACCACACCCGCTGCCCACACCTCTCCTATATAAGAGGTCACTTGTTTCGGATCTGGTTTCACGTGTATGTTTTTTCTGCATTGGTTATACTATCAGTACTCTGTAACAGTTGTTTAAGTGGAGACTGGCCTAATATTTCGCCGCTAATTTGCTCTTAAGTTTCTCAGTATGACAACATTTGACACTTTCATCAAATTGACAATTTGTCAACTACTATGGTATTCAGAATTTGTTTCCCTGAGCATGTATCATTCACGGAACCTTGTCTAAAGTACCAAGCCTTCATCTCACAATTTTAGCCTTTTTTTAACCCAACCTAATACGAGCTGGGCTTTTTATGTTCTCTTGAAAATCAGCAAATGACCAACCAATCAATCCTCTCTTGAAGATAACCCTTGTAGCATACAAGTTTGCCAGTATGCATTTCATCGTTAAAAGAAACCGTCGAAATTGTCCTTACAAATTTTACGTGATTAGAGGAATATTTCTTTTTCAACAGATTAGCAAAATATACGGATTACAGATACAAACTTGGAATCGTCAAATCATTCGACGAAATGAAAAAAATTGGACAGGAATTAAAAGAACTTTGTTCAGTCAGTATTTTCTCACATTCAACATTTATAACTTTATGTACAGGTGCTTTGCGGTACAAAACTTCAAAATAGCTAGAAATAGCGAAACCAATTTTGGCATACTTAAAGTACTTTTTGTCCGACACTCCTTAGAGTATGCAAGCATTTGAAAATGACCAAAAGCTGGCAGAATAAATAGCCAGTTGAGGATCGAAAACACTAGAGGGTGACAAGCAGAGCGCGTGGTTGGTTATAATTGACCAATCAACGTTACTTGACACCTAACTTTTTGATGCATAACTTGCTATTTACTTTGTCAGCCTTTAGTTATCTTCCGACTGTTGCATACTCTGAGGAGTGTCGAAAAGTACTTTTAGTATGCCAAAACTAGTTCCGCTATTTCTAGCTATTGTGAAGATTTATAATTTTACTGCATTTATTTTGCTATCAAACTCTGTAATGTATCACATCTTTAATTATTTTTTGCAAGTTTTTTGCCTATTGTCGCGTGTGCTAGATTTTTCTCTTTATATTAATATTTTGTTACGTTACTTTATTTGAGAAATCGATTCAATTTGAGAAATAAACTCCGTTACGTTAAACAGTCATAATACGGTAAATTACAAAGTTAGCGCCCAGGGCACTTATTTAGAAATAAACTTTTTTAGATGGTGCTAATTCGACAGGGACAGCTTATTCAGGAGGGCCGCCTATTATTTTGTTTCATGCCATGTAAGGGAGAAATTCCAGTGTTTTCCTGTTCTTTTCTGAAGAAGATTATTACAAACGTAATACAAACTTCATGAAAAAAATAAAACGTCCTGTAGATGTCAATTTCTTCATCCTCTTCATATTCAAATATACACACTTTCTTGTCCTATACGGAGACCAAAATCACTAAACGACCAACTTTGAAATAATTTCTTGTTTAAGTACATTGAAATACTTATTGACAATAAAATATGTTGTTTTTACCAAATTCGAATAAGCACTCAGTCTCTGTCTTGTTCAGGGGGCGCTTATTCAAGCTGGGGGTGCTTATTGGAAAATGTTTCTTTATCCCGGGGCGCTTATTCGGCAGGGGCGTTATTTTGAAGGGGGCTAATTCTGTCATTTACAGTATTCATACTCCTGTTGTTGGTATATGAGTTGGCAGACCTCTTGCGACTCTCTTGATGTCTTTATCATTTAAATGGTATATCTGACGTTTAGTTCTAATAAAACGACCATTTTGTCTTCAGTTTAGTTTGGTTTGATCCTAATCTTCTAAAACTGATCAAATTAGTTTTATCTGAATAAATTAGCAAATCCATTTAGGCTTAATAAATGTAAGTAGCAAATCCATTAAGCTCATAATTTCTTTACAGAAAGACGCGGAAGATGATATTCGAGAGGGACGGGATAGCACAGAGCCGGGAAAGCTTCCTTATTGGAGATGTCAGCCATACATTAGGCCACCGTTAGTATGATATTAATAGAAGCATTTTCGTATTGCTTCAAGACGCAGGCTTATCAATCTAGGGAACATGATGATTTTAGTTATTCGCAGTGATTTTCTGATTTAAAAAGCATTCTTTCTTGGAGTGGTTAACTTATCCTGAAAGCCCTATTCCTATTATTATTATCATTATTATTATAATAATTATTATAATTGTTATAATTGTTATAATTATTCTTGTTAACATTATTATTATTGCGTAGCTCAATGAAGTACCAAGGCTGAAAACTGCCAAAACAGAATAGAGTTTTGCAGCCTTAGGTGTTAGTTGAAACATATGAATGAATCCCGTCCAAGTAGAGCCTGTTGATGGGGGATGCCTTTTAGTTCTGTAATAATTTCTACAAAATAACGTGGCAGTTAATGCATTCTATAGCACGGAAAGGCAGAAGGGAGGAGTCCACTTTTACTTTCCGCTATCAGTGATGTCTGTAAACTTGCAGATTATTTTCTCATTATCATAACGTGATTGTTTTACTTTATAATCGATTATGTGCAATAGAAAAATGCTTAAGGGATACATGACACAATAGTTGAGTCTTTCAAATGACTTCTAAAAATAAAGGGTACAATTCGAAAGATTCTTGTTATATAAATGGATTATTTATTTACCATCGCTTATTTTAGATATTGTCTTTGTTAACATTTTGTTGTTTTGAAGAGTTTAGTCCGTGAAGTGTGTACCGAGATTGTGATTATTTTTTTCTTTTAGCCCAAAACCACAGGACAGAAGCAAAACAGAAAATAAAAAATCTCAGGGTGAAGTGAAAAAATCTCATAAAAACGAAAACGGGGAAAGCAAAATCAAAAGAATACCATCATATAAAGCAGTCAAACGACAAGAACGGCAACATAAGAAAAAAAGTTCAACTGCAACAGGTGATGATGTTTTCTTCTTTGTTAAGAAGCTTTGTAGCATGGTGAAAAGAAATTTTGAGTTTAAGCGTAATTTGTGTTGATCATTTTCTGAATTATCATCTCTCATCTCCAATGAATGCAAACCATTTTGTTGGAATTTCATCTAATTTTGTGTAATTTTTCAGTTGTTTTTTGTTTAATATCGGTGTTTCTATCATCTTATCTCCTGTCTAACGTAGACCCGATGTGTGTGCTAATGCTAGCAATGATTCAAAGAAAGATATTGTATTTGTTTAAACAGAGTATGTTTCATTGTCAATAATATCGGAGTTTTGCGATGCTTTAATTAATTTCATTGCTTTCTTTGTCGTTTTCGAGGATTAATTTCATTGCTTTCTTTGTCGTTTTCGAGGATTTTGTATAAAACTCCCTTGACTTTGAAGGTGCTTTCAAGTAACGTGAGGACTTTGCTCGACTATGCAATCTTTGAAAACATTGTTGTGTGTATCAATAAAACATTCTTGCTAATTGTTGTATTCTTTTAACAGCAAAGTACATATTCTGTATAATGTGTAAAGGAAATCCAAGGGTGAGTTTAATATAATTTGTTGTTGTGACGTCAGTTTCCGGTACAAAAACAGTCCTATAGAATACTCCGCGTTTAGCTGTTGTTGGAGCCTTTAATATAATAATAATAATAGAAATAATAATAATATAAATAATAATAATAATAGTAATAATAAGACGAATATTTATACTGGATATACACTTCAACGAGTTGAAACTGCTGTTATTAATGTATGTTCTGTGTGTCCTGTGCTCAATTTCTATGCTTAGAGTCGTATCGTCTGAGAACTGTATTAAGTTATTCTATAGAATTTCATTCCATTTTTCAACTGGATTTTCCAACCCACCCTCGCTTGTTAGATATTCCTTACGATCCACCCCCAATCCCGCCAATTCTGACCCCCCCCCCAATTTTAAGGCACCCAAGAGAACCTTTGTTTAGCAGTTTGCTCCTTTCACTTGCTACGCTTGGTAGACAATGTGTCCCAGTTTAAAGCGATACTGGATGTTGGATTGATGAAGTTACAAAAAACCTTTTTTACAGGGACTCAAATGTCTTCATTCGTCCTGTCGCCAATGCTGTCGAACAAAAGCAAGCACAGAAATTCTTGACTGTCCAGGTATTTCGAAGCCTCTGTTGATGATTCTGTTTTGTTGATTCCCTTTTTCAAAGATCCTTCAGTGTTTTTCTGTGGCAAAGGTCGTGTTATCAGTACTGTTTCTTGCTCACAGAATATGGAAGCTCTTTGTCAACCACCAATTATATATTTTTCTTTTGACGACTTAAATACCAGCCTTGTGACCACAGTTGTCAGCTTTCGGCATCTGAAGCATGGAACCTGGTCTTTATGAGAAGTAGAAAAGCACAAATCTGTCTTACCACGCTAAAGGTTTCCAATGCTTTATTTTGTGATCTTTATCTTCACCTTATATTTTTGTATCATACCCCATCTTTATATAGTTTTGGAACTTAGAATGTAGAGGTTATAAAATTGTTTAATAGTGCTATTACAAATTCGTGACATATCTTGGATTGTTTTTCTTTCGAAACTATTGCATTCTTGGCTATTTTTTGTTCTTAAATATGTACTTTATTTATTTCGTCCTTTATTTGATGGTCTGATAATTATTTTAACAAAGTAGAACTGCAGTTGGAAAGTTGAATGTGCTAAACTTAGTCCTATTTTCTTCAAACTCTTTTACATTGATTCCCTTAAAACCCTTCTTACCTTTTTTTTTGTCTTTCTCGTCGTGGGAAAAAATATCATGAATATTTCGTACTTCATGTTGAGCCTAGGCCTTTGCTAAACTCCAATAACTTAAGTTCACTGAAGACTTTATGGGATTGTAAAGGGGACAGTTTGATTTTTACCTTCTTCTGCCGTCTTTTACTTATAATGCCGACTAAACTGCTGTAATGATACTTTTGTCCTCTGAATCAGTTGACACGAGAGTATTGTTCATCAAAGCATTTTCATGTATTGAGTCATCTATTCTAGTGATTCACCAAATCAAACTAATCGAACTTAATAAAATCAACATTTCACAAAATCTGCCTTGTATTGTCTGTATCGCTTGTACCTTCATTTACACCTCCAACATCGTCAATTAGGTCAACCCCTGCTCTCACCCAGTTCCACAATATGGCTTTACCTATTTCGGTAAGGCGATTGACTGCCATGCCAGTGTTCGGGATTCAACTCCGGTTCGCAGACAACCTTCAGCTGAAATCGAGCTGAATCACACTGGCAAAATAAAATACGACCTGAAAAGGAACACTACCATATGATGCCGTGGGGGCGATTGGTTGGGGCATCGTACGCATGCCCCAACCATTTTGCAATATAACGCCCTAGCCTTAAGTAGTGTTTGATTTTGGAACATTTCTCAGTGTAAATTTTTCCCTTGTGCGTTCATTTGAATTGTAATACTTTGCTAATCGCTTCTCAGCTCACTGCTTTCGCTTCAAGTCAAGGCAAGAGGAGCAGCAATCGAAAAAAGATCAACAAGACACTGCCAGCGATTCAGCAAAGGTGACTGTTTCTGTTGAGCAGTTAACTTAAAATGACGAATAACCTTTTAGTCCTATTAGTGTTAATTTTTATTTTTAGTGTTTGTAATCAAAGATAATTTTAGTGTTTTAAGGACTTTCTTTTCTTTTAAGTTTCTGTATGCCATATGACACATTTGTCATGAGAAAACCAGCATGATTGAGTGATGAATGTGGCACAAGAACTGCTTTCCACCGCAACAATTTTTCAACGTTTTATCTTAAACCTGATTCACCAAAGCATCTTACTTTCTAACCATTATCAAAAAACTGGATCATTGGAGAGAACTCGAAAAAAGGTGTTGAAATTTCCCCGTCCAAAAGATTCAACATCTCAGAGCTAGAAGGAGAGGGCCAGACGATTCAACATCTCAGGTTTTAAGAAAAATGTCAATTCTTCTTCATTTCATCGACCAGGAATACATTTCTCGTTGACCTACCCCTACGTTATATTTCAAACGCTAGAGCTTTTACCCCTGCGATAGAGCTGGAAAGTAGTGGCTAGAGAGCTAAGTCTATGAACGTGTTCCCAGCATCACTCATATAAAGCAATGCCACGGCACTTTTTGTTGCAATTTGCTGTTTTTACAAACGCCACAGTGGACGTATGCAGTTCTTTATTAAGTTGAGTATCCCTTTTTGTATTAGTATCCCGCAGTAAATATGATCTAAACAGTCTTCAAAAAGACACACTTTAGTTTCATTTCAAACGAAACTGCTTCTTCAGGACGTTTTCATATTCACAGAAGTATGATATCACTGTTAATATCTATGTAAAATGTTCAATAAGCTTAAAGATATGTAACACGGTATCTCGATATTCACTACATTTGAAAAGTTGATGTATTTTGTGTATTTGAAATTTACCAAATGTAGCTGTTTTATATACCGTTTTGATAAAAGTATTTTTCAACGTTTATCTCCAGAGAGTAACATTATCTTTCATTGAACCAAAAGAATAACATGTTGAAATTGGTACATATCTCAGGGAAGAGCTTTCTCGTTCTACGAGTTCTTATTTCAGACTGATTTCCACAAACATTAATATTTGAATGTATCAACGCCAGCCCGATTCGTTTTGTCTGCTGCGAAGTTCCACTGATGGCTGTAGAACTTCGAAGTCTGTCTGTCGATTCTCCAGGCATCATTCGATGGTAAGAGATCGATGGTTATATTTCTTAAATTTGTTAACGAAATCAAGATGGACTCTATGCTGACGGCTTTAGAGCAATTTCGCAAGGACGAAGTCCTCTGTGACGTAAAGATTCTTTCACGTGGTACGGAACATCAAGCACACCGTGTTATACTGGCCGCCGGGAGCGATTATTTCAGGACGATGTTTGAAAGCGGCTTTAAGGAAACGCAATCCGGAGTCATAGACCTGGGGGACATTGACAGCCAACTGTTTGATACTCTGCTGGTTTATTTGTATACTGGTGAGGCAAGAACTACTCTTTCGAACGCGTGTGATTTGTACTGTCTGGCGGATCGTTTAGCAGTTAAAGGCCTCAAGAACATCTGCAGAAGGTACTTGCTAGACAACCAGGATGTCTCTACATGCCTTAGCATTTTCAGAATGGCGCAATGCTATGATGACAAGCACCTTGAAAAATGTGCTTTTGATTACATTTTGCAGAATTTCACTGCCTTAGCCAAATCGCGGGAATTCTTGGAAATAAGTAAAGATGAGCTTTGTGAAATTATTGCCCACAGTGAAATAAACACCGAGAGAGAAGAGGATGTATACGAAGCTGTTATTTATTGGGCAGACAGCGATCCAGATACACGGAATAAGCAACTAGTTGATTTATTCAAGCATATAAGATTCCCTCTGATGGACCTGGAATTTCTAGAGAGAAACTTAATGAACAACAGAAGAGTGACAGATAGGCGATGGGATGCCACGATCTCGGATGTATACAAACGGTGTTGTCGACTTCATAGACATAACGAGACAGATGCATTTTTATGCGTGCCTAAAGATTTACCATGCTACTGTTGTGAAACACGTGTTCCGTCTTATGTAATATATAAACTGGCGGATGGAGCAAGGGTCGTTGCCTTGCCATAACCGAGTGTTATAACCCAAAAAGCGACCGCTGGACGATGGCGCCGGCCCTCAAGGACCCTGATGGTGCTAAATGTTATTATGGCTCTACCCAGTTAGGAATGCATGCATACTTTGCAGGTTTCTATGCGTTTTATTTGTAATTCTTTCGATTTTTGTGATCACCACTTAAAGGCATTGAGTCATGGAAAATGGAAAGCGTATACCCAAGTGCAAAGATTGCTGAGTCATTATGATAGCCTCGCCAATCTGATTGGCTGTCAAGCAAACTGCTCATGTGATTTTATAACCTCGCAGTTGATGCTTGATCACATGAAAACCAACTTATTATATGAAAACAGACAAACCCCCGCGGAGATCCGCTATTTACCATGGCTCAATGCCTTTAAAGCTTAGGCCACACCAGTGAGAACGTGGTTTTGCCATTCTGCTGATTGACATGACATGATTGACATTGCTTGTGACGTCATTTGATGACATGATGTCATCATGATGTCATTTGTTTTCCCCCAGGTGGCTATGACGGCAGTGCATATCTGAGCAGCGTCCGACGCTTCAGTCCATCTTCGAAAACATGGTCAGAAGTTGCATCGATGCACACTAGACGCTGTTTCAATAATCTGGTCGCACTCAACAACAAGTTGTACGCCATTGGCGGATTTGACGGCATAAAACGGTTGTCATGCGTCGAGAGCTACACCCCTAGTTCAAATCAATGGACCAGGGTGGCTTCACTTGGCACGGCACGGAGCGATAGTACCGCTGCCACCTCAGGCGACCGCGTCTACGTCTTTGGCGGTTACAGCGGTGAGAGCTTGCCGTCGGTCGAGTACTACGATGGTGCGGTATGGCGGTATGCCGCGCCAATGGGTAGCAGGCGGAGTGGCGCTGGCGCAGTGGCGCTGTCTGATGGTCGAATCTTTTTGATGGGCGGCTATGACGGAATATCAAGGTTGAAAAGCACCGAGTTTTATGACACCCAGACCAATGCATGGACGAATGGACCGCCAATGCATTCCACACGAAGTAACTTTGCGACTTGCGTCGTTGGCAACTATGTCTACGCGATTGGTGGTTATACCGGACTTGACACCCTTCAAGATGTCGAAAGGTATGCTCATTGTCTAACTAGCTATAGTGCTGCCTCAGTAGCCTTTTTATTAACTGTTTATTAAGCCTGGTTTCCATATAGACGCTGAAGTCGCTGGAGTCGCCAGGATCGCACAAAAATGAGTTCAGCGACCCCAGCAACTTCAGCAACAGTCTGTCTCCATAAAGTCGCTGGGGTCGCTGAACCCGTTTTTGTGCGATCCTGGCGACTCCAGCGACTATACGGAAACCAGGCTTTACTTTTAACAAAACAAATTTTCTTTTAGCTCATCTTTTTTTCTGGGAATTTTTAATTTTTGGGGCTAGGATTTTTGTAATTTCTTATCTGGATTGCATTGGCTTAACGGAACAGTTTGGGCTCCTTAGCAATACTATGTTTGGGGGCCCTTTCACAATGAGATTTTTTCAAGAAATCAGTAAAAATCAATACTTTACTCCACAAAATGGAAGATTCGAAAGGAACAAACAATTCTAGATAGCCAAAACGTAGCAAGAGGTTACATAAATGGCAAATGTATAAAGTCAAAGGGCATGTTTATCGATTGTGTCGATTAGCTCTGCATTTTATCGATTGACCTTGCTTCCCCGTTCTCGATTGAAAGAATTGGTACATCAAGTAATCTTTTTTGAGCCATGGCTGATCTCAAATATGTTTTTTATCGATGTGTGCGTCGTTTTTTATCTCTTAGCGGTAGCTGCAGTGACAGGTGGCAAAAAGAAAAAGAGCTTTGTAGACTTGTGGAAATGAAGAGCTGACTCGACTTCCTTGTCAAGTCAGACAGGACTACAGCAGTCTATTTCTCCATTATTTCCACATAAGATCCCATATGAAATGTTTATAGTTTGGAAATAAAGTATCGAACGTTAAAGTAACTAGATCTTGGCCACAAAACCTTTCTTTAAGCTGCATCATAGGTCTTGTCAACAGTTGAATGTTTGACAAGACTGGGGTATTGAGAATTTGTCCTCAAATGTCCCAAAACGGACCTTCTATTGTTTGGCTTGAAAACAACTATTATGTGCCATAACCTAGCTAAAGCAGACAGATAGTTTGGTTGACAGAGTCCGTAGCGTACCAAGCTCTGAAATGGAGCAACATATCAATGGAGATGCAACAGTCAATTCTCTCTAATTGAAATTCACGATACGTTGTGCCAATTGCCCGAAGAATCTGTTTCCAAATCAATATATAAAAACGAATTTATAAGAATCTAAACTTTCTTTGAGTCTCTTTGCATCATCTTGAACATTTTTGTTTTTTTGATGTCAAGGTAATGCGATTTAAAACTGTCACAGTATGTGGATATATCACAACGCACAGCTCGAATAGAATCAGTACAAAAGGTACACCTTGTGACCACACACAACTTCTTAAGTGTCAAAGATCCTGCGAAACTTTTAATCCTGAGCCCTTCCATCTATTCTATGATGAACTGAAAAAGTTAGAAACATTCTTCAATGTCCCAAAGAAATAATCATTCTCCGGTACTGCCCCCATACAGTCACTAAAGATCATGTTCAAGTTATGGCTGTTGCAATAAACAAATAGAACAGGAACCAAATTTTTATCAACATTTGCACACCAGAATGTATTCTACTCATGCCGTTTGCACCTCCATATGCTTGGCCTCTAATCTTTGGAAAATGTTGCCAAAGATCTTCTAAGAATGATTTGGCTGTTTTGCAATATTGTTATTTGTTATTTGTATCTGTTATATGTATAAATCTAAGGATGGTCTCTACAATGTTACATTTATAATCCTTATCTAGACCTGACGGACCACAATGCTTAACCGTTCTTCTTGTGTTATAACACTAGTAGAGTCTAAAACCGAAGACCAGAATGGTACCTTGTTGATCTTCTGAACAAGAGATGAAGGGACTGCTTTCGAAAGAAGTCCAATGAGTTCTTTTTGAATTTTCGCACTCAAATATTTGGTAGCTCTTGCAGGAAGAGAAAATACTGCGAAAGAAAGTCATCATATTCTGCTAGCAGAGCGTCTAGTTAAAGAACTTTTCCACCTATGCAATTGCCCTCAAAATCCTATTCTCATTGTCCTCTTATTATCAGAAGTGTTTTCAGGGTAAGAATTGTCGATATAATACACAGAAGCACGATGACCCAAAAACGTGAATTATTCGCAAATTTTTTTTAATTCTGAAGTTGTTTGTACAATTTCACAAATCATGATATAGTAAGATTGATATGATTTTCGATGTGTTTAACCCGGGTGCCCTCCTCAGATATTCCATTTAGAGGCCGAGTAGATAGACTCTGAGGATCCCAAGTAGAGTTTTCAAAATGGTGAAAGTGCAGAAAATTGCCTCTTTCTCAATTTGGAAGGAGATCGAATCCGGAACAAGCTTCCCCTGCCGATAATGCCCTCTCAACCTCGCTGTTGCCAACATGTATTTAATTTGATTGTAGAGAAGAGCCCGTTACTTACAAGAAACCGATACACTCATCAAATTTCTTTTCCTAGATATGACATTACACTTGGCACGTGGAAGGTTCTTTCGAAGCTAAGCTATGGGAGAAGCGCAATGAAGGCTTGTGCCTTCAACGGTTTGAGTAATATGACGGATTTCGTCCCAGTTGGTACAAATAGCAACACCGTTGACACAAGAGAAGGCCAGGGGCAACGTTCAGGTGGAAATGTGTGCACAGTAGAGAGGCTATTGCAGAGCACTTTTATAGACAAGTAATCATTAAGAAGTGATCTAAAACCAATTGAAAAATGTCGTGCTACTTGAATTATTTTACCATTGCTGATCTTGGAGGATGCACGCCTCTTTGGAAAGATCAAGTGATCAAAAGTGACTTAAGGTAATGTATCGTAGAAGTAAGTTAATCTGAACAGCAGTTTTTTGCGCCATTCAACAATGTTACTAACGCCAAAGCTTTTACAGGTCTGTTTCGAAACAGGGTTTTTTTTAAGGGTGCCTATTGTGCAAAGGTTTTCATTGATCACGAAGCCCTAAATTTACGGTTGCTTACGATTTGATCGACAAAATACCTTTGTTTAATGTATATAAGTGAAATTCTCATGAACAAAATGAAGGTGAATATTGAAAAATTGAAAACACGAGTAAAATCAAGAACTACATTTGTCTTCATCATTTCACAATAACATGTCTTGCCGAATTTTTGTATAATTTTGTGGAAATGAAACAGGAAGGTCGACAGTTATTTCATATTTCTTTTAACTAGATATCAAGCTGTAACCGATTGGCATTGAGTAAAATATTCAACTTTTCACTGAGTCATGTTAAATGTCCGAAAAGTATTTTACCAAAATAATCAATCTTATTTTGCATACGAAGTAAAGTCACGCCGATCGAACCAATGAAGGCAGAGTATTCAGTGGACTATAGCAATGCAAAGTAAATGTTAGCTAGTGTAACATTGGTGTTCATAATAGGATTTTCAGTTTTTTGAATTCTTGTGGATTTCTTATAAATCATCAAGACATATTTGATTATTTTCTTACAGATCTATTGAGATTTATTCAAGACTTTTTGAAATGTTTCAAGCGATTCGCCCCCTACGCAAAGTCGCCAGTTGGGAAATTGACGAAAAAGAGGTTCGCTGCAACATCGTAAATCAGGCTGCATTGAAGTTTTTTAAAAAAGCTATCAAAGAAAATCAGCGTAGCCCATTTCCATCAACTTATTCAACTATAGAATCTTGATTAGAATTGTAACTGCAGCTTGTGTAGATTAGTAGGCAGAAAAACAGTTTATTATTCATGCTTTCATAATGAAAATAAAACTAAAGCAAACTTGAGATTCAAGTAAAGAAAAACAAACAAAAGTAGCAATGACATCAAATCAAGTCACATCAAGTTTAAGTCGCAATGGAAACACTTAGATGGCTGTTAAATATATACACAAGCTATACCATTGACATAAAAGTCGACCAAGACTCCTTCCTCCTATGACCTTAGCCTTTTGGCTTGAGTAACAAGATATTTGATGGTTCCAAAGCAACGTGTAATGTTGGTATAGCTTGTAAGTTAATAACAAGCTTCTTTGATGTAGTAAATTCAGTGTCATCCTATCACCCTGCGGAAATCATAAATATACACACACTGTAATATTGCCAGAAACATCGAAGATGGTAGTGTTTCATGACGTCAAAGGCTTGAAGTTGGCCGTTGTTTGAGCAAACATTTCCATATTGCGTTTCAGGGCGATCTTTGCTACTATTCACCAGTCCGTTGAGAGCTCAGTAATGTGTTGTAGGTTTAGGTGTTTTCCATAAGGGGCAGCTCCCTCGCAGTGGTTTGTGCCTGCATGAGAATTTTCTTTATTTGACTGAGAGAGAACATTCTACGTAGTTCCACTACAGACCCTTTCCTACTTTCAGGTGCCTAATAAACCGGGGGTAAGCCAATGAATAATCGACAGCGACCACATCTCATTTTCGCGCGCTTTTAAAGAACAAGATGGCTGCAGCTGCTAGACAAAAAAGACTGACCTTTAAAAGCGCGTTTAAAATGAAACTGTGATGAATTGTATACAGAACTACTCTGTAATTTACGACAAATGATACCCAGATTATAAAATACCGCTACAGATAAAAATTCACGGAAACCAGTTGCAACAGTGTATGAAAAATTGACCACGTCGCTTCCTTGGCTCAAATACAGCAAGTCCCCGCATATAAGAAACCTACATATAAGAAACTGCAGCCTGCCAGCACAGAGAATATTTTCTCCTCTATAAGAAACCAGCCAAACTCATTTTTTTCCCCAATTTCTTATAAATGATGCTAAATGGAGAAAATATTTTAGCAAAATTTAAACCTTTTTGAGAAACTAGATTTATTCAAAGATATACAGTATTTTTTACTTATTTCATCCATACTCATCTATTAGGGTATCTTTTGTTACAATGAAACATGTTCCTTGAATTCAAAATAATGTTTTTTTCATAAGAAAGCCTTCCATAAAAAAGAAAATTTCTTAATGAACATATAAGAAACCAGCCAGCCTGATTTGAAAATATTTTCTTACGTATAAGAAACTTAACAGCCTGCTTTGAAAATCTGAGTTTCTTATATGCGGGGACTTACTGTATGTTGCGAATGCCTTCTTCTTCCTTCACATTTTCCTTCGCCGTCTCGACCTTCGTGATGTTCAATTTATGGGTTAAAGGTCACCGTCATTCCACATTGTGTTGCTGAGAAAATGTATCTGTTTAGAGCAGGAGCCAAATTCTTATCGTGCCTTCACGCGAAAAAAATTAACAACAACAACTGCGAACATAAGTGCTTGACTGCCGGTTGGTCATCGGGAGGCTGGGTACTAGGCACACTAGGTTATCGGCTACCTAGTGAGGGACCGCGCAGCAGTTTAAAAGTGGAGGGGCTGCGTATCACCATCTTTTTGTGGCCACGCTCTTTATAAATTCGGAAAACGCCCCTTTTAAGAATAACTGACTTCTTTGGGGCCATGTTTAGATGCAGTTAGGTTCAGAACAGATTTCAATTAGCTACCATGAAAAGATGCATACATCACCACAGCAAAAAAATTAACGAAGAAGTCTTCTCAGGGAAAATTTTCAAACAAGTGCATCACCGATTTGCCTTAAATACACTAGAGCACACTTCCAGTTAGAGAATCCAGATGTGGTAAAGGACCTTCTTTATTCTTCTGTCGTTCTATGTTTTGTCTCGAGATAGATAGTTTTCATAAGCATCATGATCAAGCCATGGAAGTTCCTAAAATTTTTGTACATCAAGGCACTTGCTCAAAAGTTTGTGAATGGGAAGGCTAAAAAGGGGACAACTAAGGATTTGCTTATTTCCACGAGTATGCTTCACGCCATGCTGAAGTTATCACAGCTGAAACAGATTCGTGTAGAAGTTGTCTCTCTTTGTTGCCATCAACTAATTTCAATGAATTGGAATTTCCATTTTTCTTAAAGCTTTTTGACTTATCTCTGATATGCCCTCTGATTCCTCTGATACTTTGAGTTGTCAGGCAAAAGATGGACGCAAGCAACAAACCACTCGCTTTGAGACTGACTGATTATATGAATGAAAAGGAGGGTTATACATCGAGGTGAAAACGAAGTTAGCGTGTAAATTATGCATGCTAATTAATACAGAAAGTACTACTACATTCCTAGCCCAATGGCTGCGCGGTCCATGGCTGAGGCAGCCCGCGGCTGTCAGCGGTATTAACGGCTATATGTGATCTTCAAAAAGGGATTATTGACATAGTGGTAAATCCTACCGTGTTGGAATCCTCATTTATGTGGTCGATGATGGAATCCTGAACAAGATTTTCTTCAAAATAGTGCAACATCACTAGGTCTAGCTTCAGGATTGGCACAAGTCCAGTAAAAGCTGGTAAATGCTTCGACCTGGAGTTCAGCGAAGCGAATTGAAAAACCAAATATTGTGTCACAATGGCATAGGCTTAAGTAATTATTGATCATTTGACCCAAATATTATGACAACAAAGGAAAATAATCTGGAACGAAGAGTCATTCTTTCAACACGTTGCCTTATAGACAAGATATTCCTTTGGGTGTCGCAACTGTTGTGAATTTCAAAAATTTGCGACATGAATTCGTGATTCATACATTATTGGGGTGGGGAGGGGGTAGGTCACACTTAACAACCTTTTTTGAATACCATGTTTAATTATAAGCATTTTTGACTCGATTCCCGCAACAGTGACAGTTTTGCAGATAGGTATTTTCAATTTTGGGCCAGTGGGGGTCTTTGGGCATGGTGGGGGTCTTTGGGGATAGTGGGGGTCTTTGGACATGGTGTGGGTCTTTGGACATGGTGGGAGTCTTTGGGCATGGTGGGGGTCTTTGGGCATGGTGGGGGTCTTTAGGCATGGTGGCGGTCTTTGGGCATGGTGGCGGTCTTTGGGCATGGTGGCGGTCTTTGGGCATGGTGGCGGTCTTTGGGCATGGTGGCGGTCTTTGGGCATGGTGGGGGTCTTTGGGCATGGTGGGGGTCTTTGGGTATGGTGGCGGTCTTTGGGCATGGTGGGGGTCTTTGGGCATGGTGGGGGTCTTGGGCATGGTGATCTTGAATAATGCGTTGATGCTGCACTTTCATAAAGTTTCTACAATGTCCCTTTTTTCATTTTCTCAAATGATAGTGGAAATCATGTTTGTTTAACGAAAAAACATTAGCCCAAGATGCCAAGAAATGTGACAGAGAAAAATACTTTTCTTGAAAAAAGAATTGCGTCCATAACCTGTTCATAAAACTCGACATGACTAGCCCGAACTAGCCTTCCGAAAAGAGAATATAGATTGGCTGCTATAGCAAAACAGGAATAAACTCTTAGATTTACAATGCCCAAACTTCCAATCTCTCTTGAGTACTAACTGTAATTTCTAAATTTCTTGACATTGGAGGCGCTGAAGCACTGGCAAACATTTCGTTGCAACTTTGATTCGCTTTCATTACATTGCAAACAGTTAGTTGATCGCACAGCTGGGTTTGATATTTGTTGACAAATCACAACTATCCCTTGGGGAAAATGCTATCCAAGGTACGCTTGCAACGTCAACACGCCAATCAAATGGAACCCACGTGCTGCCGAACCAAATCCAAGTGCTTCCTCTTGTGACAGAGTGTCATCGCCGGGCCAATATGCTTTGTCAATGAAACTTACCCTTTGGGATCCATCAACGCTGTACATTTTACCAATCAGGCCAGCTGACGATCAAGTGAATAGGGCCTGTTTTTCAACTCCAGGCTTTGTCACAGTTCCACTGAGTTTTGGTTTTGGGAACCATAATTGGTAAGTCGAATCCTTTTCGCGTGCCGCAACGCAAAATCGCCGAGGTTGTATCCGCTCAAAGTTATCATCAAGTTGTCTACCAGGTAGAGTGGAACTATTGGTTTTCGTAGCACCTTATTTTGAATGGGCAGTTTCTAGAGATGACTTGCGTTTGTAATCTATACCATTTTGTATCTATTTCAACATCAGCTTCCGTTTGTTGATTTCAAACGAACATGCTGTCCCTTCAACACTAGCTCATGCGAAGGAAAAAGCAATAGGCGACTGATGGATGGTACGATCGAGGGCACCACGCTTCTGTAAAACGCTGCTCGATCATGTTAATTGGCTTCCTTAGTTTTCCAAGAAGGACGTTCCTTAAGTGTTCAGAAGCGTAACATGGTTCTCTAAGAGCATTTTGTGACAGCAAACATCCTGCGATTGCCGTAAAAGGCAATGATCGCCAGGTAGCATTACGTAAACATTTGCAAGGGATGCTTTTCACGTGCGCACTTTCTGTGTAGTTAATTGTAACCATGTTAAGCTCAAACTGCAGTAGTCAATGGGCAATGCAAGTATCGATAAACGAACGATTTCTAACAACCGACATGATTCCTACCGAATACATGCAACGCTCGATACATAGAACTAAATATGAACTGGGGAGAAGATGAAATGATGAAGTTGAGCCTTGCATTGTGAATCCACATTTGGTATTTGCTAATGTTCCTTTTTCTGACGATTCAATGTATCAACAAGGAATTTAATCATATTTTCAACTAACATTGATTATCATTGGGTGCTACCTGATAATACTTTTAGAAATTTAGAAATAATTTGATCATATGAAATATCAGGTCTTTTTAGTTGAGTGTCGTAAAAGGCCTTATCTAGAGGGCAGATGTTCGATTGCCTGCTGGTCTTCATAAACATATTGTTAGGTAACAAACAGAGTCGTGAGGAAGGAAGAAATAAACGGGATAAATGTTGGGTGAAGTGTTTGATCAGATTGATCAGGGATTTATTATGATCACATTAGGGACCCTTTTTACCCTGGGTACCAGACTCACACATGTAGGCCCTTTGCAACCTTCCCCTTTCTAATCTAGAGCATAAGGATGAACTTTAATAATCTTCCATGAATGATCAAGCCTTACCTTTTCTTTTCACGTCGTTAACTTGGTATAACGAATTCAGACTTTGAATTCGCAAATTGACAAACATAAGTGACACGTGCCTTCTAGATATGAAGATACTCTCAGGTTTCCCTTCTTGAACAAAAATACGCGACTTACCTGGTGGCAAGAGTGCGAAAAACATAATCACAAACACAATCTCGATCACAATTATGAATATAATCACAAGTTAATCACGAGCATAATAAAGAGCACAATCACGGACAAAATCACGAACAAAGACTGAATCAAGATTTAAACTAAGTCGAGGCATTTTGTGCTTATGAATCAATGTCGTTGTTATTATTTATAGGCTGCAAGCCCCTTTCACTCAAGTTTCACTTCCACAAAAGTCCCAGCGAGGGTAACAAAGTGATAAAAGAATCAAGTACATTATTACGAATAGATGAAATTTGCAGTTTGTAGCAGGGGTGAAGAAATTTGTTATGAATGTACGCTGTATATGACAACTTTCAACATTAACTCCTAATAAGAAGGTCCTATTTTAGAAACGGGAGCTCCAAAATTGAACCTAGGAGGGCTGGTAATCAAGTTTTTTCACAAAGGAGGACCATATGTTGCCCCCCCCTCCCTAAGTCCGCCGCTGGCTTTTTCGCAATTGCTACGTAGAGTGAGGTCCTCTCTTGGCTTTCATTGTCATATCAGTAATAAGGGCAATTTTAAACCTAATTATTATTAGTTGTTGACATCATTGAGGCGAGCAATGGATAGAACAAAAAATGTTAACGACATCGTACTAAAAGGTCATTTATTCAAGTTGACTATTTCGAAATCCCTCTAGCTTGACTATTTGCTTTCGGTATTATATTAGATGACTGTAAAAGAAAAGGACTTGATACTTATGTATTAAGTTTCAACTTTGGCCCACCGATTACCTATAATTAATGTATTGAGATGCAAACTGCTTCTATCATGTCCTACAACCACACGTAATCAACCAATTGGGAAAATGATTGAAATTGACGGCTACGTCGTAAGACTAGTGATTATGCTGCCTAAGTGATAAGAAAAGCAAAGATGGTTTAGTGTGAAGTGATTTGATTTGAACTGAATTAAATTTTATCTTTGAATGGTTACCGTTAAATCTTTCCTGATTTCTTGAAGTGCGATATTTTTGTAGTCTCATTTTCGTGCAGAGGCTGGAATTACGCGGGTGAAATCAAAATGAGATTGAGGAGGATGTTAGGCCAAAGTTTGCAAGGAAACTGCTCAGTTTTCAAGGGTTGTCTGTCAGTCCGATGTCTACACTTTCAATGATCTGCTTCAGTTACGCTTCGTTAAATGGGCAGATTGCTTGCCAAGATGTGCGAGGGATTTATCAAAAGCAGCCACTGTGTCCAACAACCCGCTGTTGGGAAATTTTTCTGGCTTGAATTTTCAAGTCTCGGCCTTGCACGTCGAAGAAGCAATTCCGCTGCTTGTTAGCGAAACAGATAAGAAGTTTACAGAGTTCGAGAAAAACGTCGAAGGTATAAAATATAGCTTTGTTTATCAGTTATTTTCATTAATTTATTGTTTTTTCAGCCATCTTGTTAGGTTCGTTAATAATTTATTGGAAATATTTGTGGAATGTTTTCTGTGCTGCTGACCACATGCAGAGTCGCGCACGAAATTTAGTTTGTAACTGTTCCCATCAGCTGTTTGCACAAAAGTTTTGTGTGCTTACATTAAGATTTATAACGTATTTTCTCCGATTTCCTTCAAACTCAACATTCAATTATTTTATCAGTATAGCAATATTCGAGTACTATCACTTGCAATCTAAATCCTAAAAAACTTGTAAATTTTCTGATAAGTACTATCTGCTGATGAAGCGATACGTAAATACTAATTTAGGAATGGCTGTGGTTACTAATATTTTAATGCTTGAGGTTTGATCAAAAGATGAAGAAAGTTTGGCATAGGTAGAGTGCCAGCTGGGTGTGCAATGATGCATTAGCTTAAGGTGATAGAAAAAATTTCATTTAAAAGCTGAATGTTAGTTATGATAGATCTTATCTTTGAATCATTGTATCTTTGATCTTACCTTGAAGCAAATTTGCTGGTTTCATGTTGTCTTAAATCCTGAAGGCACTTTACAGAATATTTGCATGTTAGTTTTAACTATATTCAGCTACCATCCTACAAGGTAGATGCAGCAGCCATTTCATACAATGAATGAACAGAGAGCTCAGTAACAAAACAGAGTTTGTCTGAAAAGGGATCAAGAAACTTGAAATTTCTTCACCAGCACACATAGTATTTGTAGGAATAGAAAGCATGCTATAAAAGTTAAAGATAGAGTGACAGAAGGCCCTAGTAAACGATTTGATAGGTAACTTTGAAGCTTTTGATTGAAAAGTTTCTGCTTTTGTAGCTTCCTTGTTCCTTGGAGTGATTTAGAAGTCCAATTTTCCCTTTTAGATATAATTAAGCATCCGGAATCAGTGACATGGGAATCTGTTGTTCAACCAATAGAGAACATTACCGACAGAATCAGAATTTCATGGAGCACTGTATCCCACCTGCATAAAGTCAAGGATGGTGAAGAATTCAGGAAGTCTTTTTCAACGGTAGCTTCTTAAGCAGTTTTATCTCCATTACTTGTTTAACTCAGTAATATAGAAGCTTAAGTTGTAGCTTAAATGAATACAAACATGCAAGGAACGTATCACCCTGCAGTCTATGAAGATCTACACCACAAAAGTTGTTCACTTGTATCTCTGTTGCCTAAAGGCCTAGGTACATTACTCAATTCAACTCTCTTTGTAGATCAACATTGCCCACTTACCGTAAATCCTTGAATTAGCCCTATTTATTTTTGATATTTTAGGATGGGGGCTTATTCAAGGGGGGGGGGGGGTGCTTATTCGAGGGGGGGGCTTATAAAATTTTCTGAAACATATCACATAAAAAGATAATTTTTTGAAATTTTTTTTCTTTTCATAATATATAAAATAGCCTAACATTTGAAAGTAGCATTTGATTAAATTATTAAAAAAAATATAATTGTTTGTGGTAATTCACTAAAATGCCAGAGGCAACCTCAGAAGTCAAAAATAAAAAAATTGAGGGGGGGCTTATTGAAAATTTGTAGTTCTAGGGTGGGGGGGCTTATTCGAGGGGGGTGGCTTTTTCGAGGGGGGGCCAATTCGAGGATTTACGGTATTCTTTGTTTTAGTTTGGTTTTTTTTGTTGCTTTGTCATGAGTTTTTCAGAAAGTTTGATTCAGAAGTGTGTTTTGTTTCAAATGTTTTATGTTTAATCTCTCTACACCTCAAATGGTATTTCCTAAGTGAGTATCATCTCTCTTTCCATAAACTTAGTTGCTAGAAAAGCTTGGACAAGCTAGCTGCTAGTTCTCTAATCAATCAGTGAAACTACCTTGGGCTTGGAGCTAAAAATTTAGTCATATTTCTGCTAGAGCTACCTTTGAATGAAGGTGTTTATTATTGGCTTGAATCCTTCTCTAGTTTTATCTCTCCCTTGTCCTGTGTTTTGATATACAGCGTTTATGGCCAATTGCTTACAGTTTTCAATATGATTCTTATTTGACATTGATGCAGCAAATCTATCTTCATACAGAAGCCAAGTGGCCTTGTTCTTAATGTTACTGGATGCATGTGTCCCATTGCTATAGTTGCATGTGTACCTGTTTGTGTTGTTGGGAATTTTGAGAACTCTTTATCTAGTCTGGTTGTCTTGTTGGTTAGATATAACTAAGATTACTGCAATAGCATCACTTCAAGGATCATTTGATTACCCCTTTTAAAAAAAATACTCTGTCATTTATGATTACATGCAGGTACAGAGGACAGCATAAATATAGCTTCCCAATCATTCTTTTTTCATCATCTTTATTTATTTGGTCAGCAGAAGGTCATTGGTGATTTGGTTTCATCAATTTAACCATTTTAACTGTAATACCTTGAAATAGTTTGTTAATTAAGAAAAAGTGAGAAAGGATTCGTAAGCATGAACTAAATGCACATCAATGGCAAATGACTGTTACGTGGGCTTTGCATGTGTATGCTATTTTAATAACAGAATCGACATTGAAACACACCGAACAAAAGCTGGTTAACTTTACATGATATAATTTCTGAAAATATTCATTACAATTATTTGATTGAAAGTAACATTTCTAAAACCATTTATGTGGCTCACATCGGTGGTTATTTTGAATGAATCCAAAGTCGAAGTTTACTTTGCTTAGCTTTTCAAAGACATTCGTTTCAGAAGCTACTTAGTTCTTTTTCAATCGTTCGATCATTGATGCCCGCCCTTAGCCATATGATATGACCACGTGACCCCTCTATGTATGACGCTTTCATAAACATGTCTTTTGCTGCATGACGCTCATTCCCAATATCTTGAATATACAACCCAGTCAAGCTGGTTTCCATTACTTCTTGAGTTTTGTTGACTTGTCTAATGCATCATTTAAGGTCCTGGCTCAAATTGGACATTCAACGAGACAGGTTCTTCTTCGGGCTGGCTCAAGGCCGGACTTAACGGGATTCGGCTATTTAATGAATTGATACTTTTGTTGACAAGATTCGAATGCGCGTATCCTTGTCGGCGCTAGCTGGATCATTGATGTTCCTCGTGCCCTCAAGTATTCAGCGTAGGAGGGGCATAGCTGACGCATCTTATCACGGATTCCGATTTAGATCCGTATCGCAAATGAGGAAATTCCGTAAAGCCGGTTTAATTCAACCAGATTAACGAGAGAGTTCTAGTGTTACAATATACGCTGAATGCTTCGTTTTGAGTTTTTCCTCTAACGTAATGATGATGTATTATGTCTGCTTGCAGTCGTGAAACACTGATGCAAATATACAAGGTCGTGTTGTTTCTCTACCATGGCCCTTTCAAAATGGTGTTAGGCTCCTGCGACTTATAACACCTTGCACTTCGAAAATCTTTTTAAATCTATTCTATAACACTTGGTTAGAATTTGAACGCTGTGTGCAGTGGAAATGGTGTTATTTATGTGTATGTGCATACCAGCCCTTGTTTAAAGAGCTAAATTATTTTGTTTTGCTATCATTTGCCACTTCTTTACGCGTGTGCCCCCTTCGCCCTAAAAAAATGTAGGTGTCCCTGGCCTTACAAGGCCTGTTTTGTTTCGGAAGTCATCATTGGCATTGCTGCGTATCCCTTTGCTTTAATTACAATGCTTCAAGAAAGGACTCTAATCAGCTTCATTTGTGTCTTTAACCTTATGACCTTAATGACCTTTCTGACCCTAGCATTGAACCTTACCACCTTCAAACTCACAGGTTCAGCCAATGGTCGTGAAGCTACTCACCAGAATCAGCCAAAGCAAGCCAGTTTACGATGCTTTTAAGGCAAGTTGCTTTGTTTTGCTCTCATTCTTCAGTGGCTTGTATATTTAAAGTTTGTTTCCTGCCAAAGTTTGGTAAAGCATTACATAAAACAGAGGTCTTGAGAAGCAAATGTTGCTCCCAGCGTCAGTCTTTAAGGCCTGCAACAAGAATATCTGTTGTTAATTCAACCATTCCATATCTAATCAGTGCTTTTCCAAATCTATTCGTTTTATCAGTAGAAACACATTCATTAAAGGAAAAAGAAATGTAGGATTTCATGTAGGATGTCATTATCATCCTATGGCACCTGTGTCTATTATCCAACTTCAACCCCTTATCTATCAACAATACTGGAGCGTTATATCCTGGGATCCTAAATGTAGAATCTTTTCGCTTTTCAGATCCTTGCTAATGGCTCACATGGCCTAAATGAAGTCCAGGACAGAATTGTAGCGTCTAGCATCAAGGTTGCATATCATAGCGGAGTGTCGTTGGAGGGCAAGCAGAAAGACAGATACTCAGACATTCTGCAAGAACTTGCCGCACTGAGCATTAAGTTCAGGTAGGCGTAGTGGTTTTTCCCTCGCTTTCATTCTTGGCCTTGCGTAGTTTCTATGTCTTATTGTTTGCATAGTCAGTGTTTTCATCTGGGTGTTGATTTTGTAACAGTTTGCGAGAACATAAGGCTTTTCGGCCGCTCAGGTACCTCCTCCACAGCAGAGTCTAGAAAAACGGACGGCTCCGCGGCTGGGACCCGGAGGAAGGCTTTGTCATATTCAAGTTAATATCAAAGTTGAGTCGTAATTTTTTATTATAAAGATATTTATAACAATTGTGAAAAAAATTTGTTTGAGTTAGAATTTAAGAAGGTTTGAGTTATGAATATAACAGCCGGAAGATGATTCAATTTGCTCAAATCCGTTCCCTTCAAAGATTACATTTCGAGTTATTCCCATTTTTTCATAATGCACTAGTTGTATATGAAATGGGATCGTTTTAACATGCTACTGTAACTTACAGCCTTAGCAAGATAATTGGAAAACTATCTAATGCAACCGTCTTTTATGTCCTGTTGTTTTCTTCCAGTAACAATGTGCAAGATTCCACCAAAACCTTTGGATTCATGCTACGGGATTCCAAAGAAGTCAAGGGGCTTCCCGAAACCCTTCTTCATCTGATGGCAAAGGCCGCATCCGAAGATTCAAAGTAAGATGGTGGATATCGATTTTCAAAGTTGTTGTTGCTGCTTTAGCTGCGCAAGGCAAAAATGCCATAGGAATCCCTTCCCTATTAGTTCATGCAGAAGTCAGTCTTAATGATATGGTGGAGCTTCCACTGTGGAACGGTTTTCGATTTGGACTCGACCTTGTTTCACCACAACGCTAGTGTGCCTGCCTGGGGTTTAAAGTTATCTGTGCCAGTGGCACTGGCTTTTTGGTGACCTTTGTTTAATAAGGAAATCTTGTTAACTCAATCTTCAAATTGAGGTGTGACATAAAAACGTCAATTGCTCCTGTGAATTATCTTCTTTGACGTCATTTTTACAAGCTCCACCACTTTTAAATCGTATTCCAGTTATGTTGATAGGAGAATAATATCTATTTGGTTGCAGAGGCTAAGTGATACTTTTTTTTGTTCTGCTCTTAATAGCCTTTGCGTGAATGAAGGTAAGACAAGTCTTTTTGAGCACAAGTAGGAAAGTGTTGTGTTGAGTTTTCTCATTAGTACAAGCTAAGTGATCACGGAAAATATTATGGCTAAATCTCTGATGATCTCTATTTAATCCTTGATTAACCAAATAGATTTAGATTTATAGATATATGATATGATTTCAGTCATATGATATCAAAGTATGCGAGAGATGTATCCGATAGGCTGGCATCCTTCCAGTCTGCCTTAATGATGACATATCGGGTGACTTTTGACCTCTGATGACCTGCAAACATTATTGCCCTCATTCAAGTGCCGATTGAAATTAAATTTTGTTGAAGGGTTTAGTAGATGCCTTTCTTAGGTACGTATTCTGTCTATCAGTAAACAAGGTTTTTGAATAGAAGATGTAAGTAAAAGCTGTAAAAGTTTAAGAGGGGAGATTGTGTGGAGGTACGAATTACTACCTTGCATTACCAGAAATCTTCTCCCAAATATTGTTTTGAACGAGTCTCGAAGTGAGATCAAGTTTCTGGTTGGATTTTGTATGAGAGTCCAATATTTTTCTGGAGAAGATTAACTCGAGAATTTAAGAAACATGAATACCTTAGGTTAATGTTTTCTTCCGATGGCAAAAGCATTGACTGTCATTAAAGGCACTTAGATAGCGAATGTTGACCGCCTGCTCTCCATCGATGATTTTGCAAGTATTTATGATTTCCATGTTTTCTCAATATTCTTTATCAACTTGTTTTTCTAGCCAGCCTGTGGACCCGAATAAAGGGCCATGGAAACTGACCCTGGATCCACCTTGTTACAATCCGTTCATGAAGCACAGGTCAGTTTCTGCCCTCTTTGTTTTACTTAATGTTGCCGGCAGACAGTTCTGCAGATGTGCATTGTATTTGTACAGATGAATACGTAAAGTCCATATTCGTGTTAACATGAAGCGTCAAAAAAATTGGTAGGAAACTAATACTTTGTGCGAAAGGATGGGACCTGTGAATTGTATGAAACTAATAATCAAAGATACTTTTTATCATAAATTGATTTGCCTAGTGTGCTATTGTGTTGATGTAGCGTGTGCCCCTTCGCTTGCGACACGTTGTGTGATGGCAATCACATTTGAAGCAGGATTATCAAAATGGGTTTAATCGTACTCTCTATTCATAACAATGTTTAAGCTGAGTTTAGACTGGAGGCAATGGCGTAGCCTCTCAAGTCTCCTCCGAAATTCTCTTTCAGCGCGAATCGTACGTTGAGGGAAATGATGTACAAGGCGATGATCTCTAGGGCGTCTTTTGGTGACCACGATAACAGGGAAGTCCTCGAGTCGATTAGGAGGTCCAGGTTTGTGAAAATTCTTTCGATATTGTAAAGCTGCAACGAATTCTTTTTTAACAGGCCATGGAAACTGGTTGTGATTTAATTTTTGAAAAATTTGCGAAGCGTTTGGATGCACCATCTTCCCAAAAACTTTTTTTCACGGATTTCTATACTTGTATGATTTTTGACTCTTGTATGATTCTTATCGATGCTTGTTGCTTTGAAAAATATTTGCAGTAACAAAGTCTTGAGAGATTGTATGCTTTCTATTTCTAAGCCATGATGCACAAGAATAAAGATACTATTCGAAGCAGTATTTTCAAAAAATTACTCATTTCTTTATACGATCCAGTTTGTATGAGGAATGTCCTAAATCACCCACATATTGCCAGGAAAGACATACAAACAAACAAGGCATCTTCGTGCTGCTTCAATAGCCAAAAAGCATTTCATTGTTTTCATTTTTTTGGCGATTATTTTATGTACATTTTTCATAGTCTTTCTAGATTTTCATTTGACGGCAAGCCACTGCTTGCCCTATTAACAACCTTACCTATTAACGACCTTACCTACTATTGCTATTTTCATCCGTTTACGTGTACTACTGTTTATTATGGTTCGTATCGAGTGATTCTACAAACTGTCTCACGGCTACCCTATTTTTTTCAAGAAACGAGCAGGCATCTATTCTAAAGTTCCCTAACTATGCTTACATGTCTCTGGACATGAAAATGGCGGAGAATCCAACAACAGTCGTTGAAATGCTTGAAACACTCAGAAGCAAAAGCAAACCGGTAGCGGAGAAGGAGGTTGACGATATTAAGGTAAACACTTTGTTGTTTTCGATCCGCAACTGGCTATTTATTCTGTCAGCTTTTGGTTATTTTCCCGACGTTTACATACTCTGAGGAGTGTCGGACAAAAAAGTACTCTAAGTATGCAAAAACTAGTTCCGCTTTCTTTGCTATTGTGAAGTTTTGTACCGCAAAGCACTTGTTCACGTAAACACTTTGCGTGTCCCTTTTATGTTGTTAAATATAACACTGATTATTACATATAAATATCGTTAAATGTAACAAGAAATTTCATTTGGATTTTTCGAAGATGCAGGAAAAGATTGTAACTTTTGCAGTATATTAGCTGCAAAGTTTTTTGTGAATTTTATAAATATAGAGTTTGCCTTGTTTACGTTTATTTCAATTCTATCACTGAATACGTCACAAATTTGTTTTATTTAATGGCCGTGTCAATTATGAAATACTACTGCATATCTACCCCTAAGATGTTGCCGAAGATTATGTCCTTTTATCCTTTAGAATCGCAAATTTGTCTTCCACGATTTCATCCGCTATTTTTACCCGCATTCTATAATAGCCCTTGTTATATTTTTTTCCAAGAAAGTTTCAATCATTTTTTCGCATTTTGGCAATTTCTTTTCTTCTTGTCAAGTTGCAAAAATGCACAAATACGTTTACTTACTCTCTTGTACCATGCAGAAATACATGTTCAAAAGTGACTCCAAAGATGAATTGCAGCTGTGGGACATGACGTATTATGTCGAGCGGCAAAAGGAAGAGATGTTCAGGTTTCTATTTAGTTTCCTCCTACAATCCCTGATAGAAGTTCTCGAACCTTGAACTGAGTGTGCATTCCATCATATCGAAAAAAGACAGCGTACTGTCATTGCAGTGACAGGATCTATTAAAATCGACGGCCTCTTCATGATGATGCTGTCAAGTAAAGCCTCTTTTAGGTAGTTGTAAGAATTGCTGTCTCACCTAACCAAAGGGAAAGGGCTTTAGTTTGTGCTAAATTAACTTGAAGTTGTTGAATGGGCAAAAAGGGCATTTGGTTACAAGGTATTTTTGTAGAATGGGGTTGTGTGAATAAACGTTTTATAGACTTCTTCCACGATGCTTGTCATTCGTAAAATGTAAGGCTCTTTTACATGGTATTTTTGCAGCTTTGGTTTGTTTTTTTTTGGCTTCAAATATTTGAAACTCGCAAAACGTTGCTTTTAAGGCATCCTACAAACATTTAAGAATATGAAGCAGTGTGCTTATTCTCTTCTTTGATCAAACCTGCTAAGAACCGTTGCCATTCTGTTGTGCAGCAAAATATTGTTATGCAAAGAGGCCTATCTTTGTCAAAACTTGAGACTCCTTTTTGCAGTAGTTTGTTTCCCTGCTGTTATTTGGCGGTAACTGACAGCACACTACTAGTTTATGCCATGTTATGCTTGAATTTTTGCTCGTATCAGGTTTATTTGTCTTAAAGGCACTGGCTGTTGAATTTTCTTATCAAATTCTTTAGGTTAAAGGAGGAAGAAATCCGAGAATATTTCCCCCTACAAAAGTGAGTTGAATTTCTTCATTCAAAATTTTCTTTGATAAGGTCCAGGCTATTTTCATTCTATTTCTAGTAACAATTTTTGCTAGTAACAATTTATTGTTTATTCTCCTGCAGAGTACTCGATGGCCTTTTCAAGTTATCCTCTGAAATGTTCGGCATCGAAATCAAGGTAAATGATTCCTACAGTTCTCGCCAGTTCAGTTATGACATCTATTAATATATTGCTTTTATTGTACGGATTGAATAAGTAGTTTTCCTTACAAAGTGAATAGGATGCACAATCAAGGAATATTATGGCTCTGTTGATTCACAGTTTCATTTGAGTTGTCTCTTATCAATGCATTATCTCTTTTCAGGAGTTCCCCGGGGAGGTTGATATCTGGGACAAATCAGTTCTCTATTTCAAGGTTTTTGACAAGAGTGGTAAGATATGTTTTGGTTAGCTATTCGACGAAGCCTTTTTAAACCATACAAGCAAACCATGTTCATCAAAATCGTATTGCTGGCCAAGATATTTTGCACAGTTCACCTGTATTGATTATGCTCCATTTGGTAAGAAGAATTGTTCTCAACTTGCAGGACAGTTCCTGGCTTCTTTTTATCTTGACCCGTATTCTCGGCCAAATGAAAAGAGAGGTGGAGCTTGGATGGACCCCATCATGTGTAAGACTGATTGCTTCTAGATATACGATTAAGAAAGATGAGTTATTAGAATATTTCCTTAGTAGTTTGAACAGTAGTTATTTGCAAGAAAAGTCTTTCCTTACCTGCATTAAAGCTGAATGTTTTAGCATTGGCGCAAGAATTCTAATGCGTGTCTCCAATGGAATAGTTCCAGATGATGCTGGCTCTGTATGTATGCCTGTTTACTTGAATCCCGGCAACCAGCCTAAGCAGGATCGGCTGTCTTAAATTGATCTACGTAGTATAAGTTGTTGCTGCTGACCGAAATAGTTTTAGTTTCCATCGTTAATGACCTGCCCATCGGTTCATTGAACGTCAACAATTTCCATGCAGTGGCTAAATATATAAGCGTTACAGTATAATTTAATGATGTATCATGCTTAATGTATAATATGTTATGTATATGCATATGTCATGTTTGGCAAAAATTCTTGATAAGCTCTCTAACACAGCATTGGACAACTTTTGTTCTAACTTTAGATTAATTCTCGACTTAAGAATAAATAAGCACGAAAACTGGGAAAAAGTTACATGATTTCATTTGACTCTTTTTCTGTCTAATAACAGGTTTTTAGTTAAATTTGCTTAACAGTCACCTGTTTAAAGTTTTGCAGAACTGGAAATGTCCATCAAAAAAGAACACGGAAACATCTCATTTCAGCCCACCTGGTCCATGACTGGATCTTCATACATAAAGCCCCGGTCTAATGCATCCAACCTTCAGAAAACAAATGCATGAATACTGCTTTCTATATCTTAAATGCCTATTTTTATAATTTTGAATTTCTATTGCAGCACGAAGTGATAATCTTAAACGAAGCCCCATCGCAATCCTTGTTTGTAACCAAAGTCCACCTTCTGACGTCAAGCCTTCCTTGATGACGTTTAGCGAAGTCAGCACCCTCTTTCATGAGGTAAATATCACGTAAATATACTGCTTCTTTTGGCTTTGCCTATATCTTCGGCTTTGCCTATACCTTTGGTATTCCTTAGCTTGTATCAAAGAAATACTAATTTTATTTTAATCTATTTAAAAAGATTTGAAATACATATTTTATGCTACTTTACCTACAATTACTTTGCAATACTACCAGAACTATACCATAAGGAGCAAAGGACTATGACTACCCCATGACATTTAAGAAGAAAAGTTTACCATGACATACAATTTTACAAATTACTACTTTACCAAAAGGAAAACGTCGACTACTGTACTGGTAAAAAATCTACAATTAGATGCCCGGTTTAGGGTTGTAATAAACTCAGGAAGAGAACCATAAATACTTATATTTATAGCATTAAGAATTTTGTGCTTCTTTTGAGGATTTCCCATTTTTATCGTTATAATTCTCCTAAATTTCTTGATTGAATTTTTTCTTTATTTCCACTTTATGCAATGTCCATGTCTCTGCGCACATATATGAATGAATCTATCAAGTCGCAATTTCAGCGATTCTTGCGTTCCTTGGGATCATTTAAAAACTAGGTGTAAACAGCATTTGTCGCTATCTGCCCATCCTCTGTTCATTTTTACCAGTGAGGTTCCCAAGACACATCATTATAACGAGTTTGGAAAATTGTTTGTAACGTTCATTGTTTGGATTCCTTTTCATTCGTTCTAAGTTTGGTCATGGACTCCAGCACATGCTGACAACGGTGAAGTTTTCAGAGGCCGCAGGGACAGCTAACATCGAATGGGATGCAGTACGTTCAATGCGCTGCTTACTATTCATCTTATGCCTGAGATGGTTTGAAACAGGAGGCGATGTTATTATATTAGGGAAGTCGAAAAGGATTCAGGAATTGAAATGGATACGATTCTCTTCTTCTTCCCTGAGGCTAGACTTGCTCCAAGTCTATTTCGTGCTTTAGAGAGGGGTATTTGTCTCGCTCCTGTGGTGTTCTGCGGGGGATCTATCTTGAGGCTTATCCTTGTCGTACTGTTTATTATAGTCCGAATTCCCGAGCCCTAGTACAACTTCTCCAGTTGGTTTTCGTTGAGCTCCTTAACTTGCTTAAAAATGTAAAATGATCATCTTTCAATTTCACGTAACGCGTTTCTGGTTGAGTGTTCATTTTATGTTATAAGTAAGCTTCGCATAGGCATGAGCTTTTTGTGCTGCGTTATCCCTAGGTGGAAGTCCCATCCCAGTTCATGGAGAATTGGCTGTATGATTGGTCTACGATTGAACTCGTCAGCAGCCATTATAAAACTGGCGCGAAACTGCCACGTGAGATTTTCGATAGCCTCGTGAAAGGTAATATGATCACCCATTCTACAGTATTATGTAACTTTCGTTTTCGCTTACTTAAGGTACTTTTTCGTCCGACACTCCTCAGAGTATGCAAACGTCGGAAGATAACCAAAAACTGACCGAGTAAATAGCCAGATGCGGATCGAAAACACTAGAGGGTGATAAGCAGAGCGCGTGATTGGTTATAATTGACCAATCAGCATTACTTAACACCTAACTTTAGAAGAGCCCAAAGGAAAAGACGAACTCTTTCTGTCTACAAAGAATGGTTTTTTCCATTGAAATATAGACAGACTCCAAAACACCTAGGTGAAAGGACGACCTAGCTTGCCCAATTATATGAAAATTGTCGTCACTGTATGTTTTGGCGCAATCTGGATTCTCTAAAAGATGTTATCCTATAGCCGAATCACAATTAATTTGGGCATTGCGTCTTTTACAATTTCGACGCGGCTGCTCTCTTTCTGCAGACGTTTTGGTCCTTATGCTCGTGGGAACATACTGCTTTATTCTATCCTCCAGTCTTTGAGTAGTGCGTCCTACATACCGAGCTTCACATCGGCAACAAAATTCGTAAACGACTAAACTTTTCTTGAGGGCAGGAACGCAATCCTTTTGGGTGGAGGAAAACATGGTCTTAGCATTGTAGGACGCACTACTCACGAGGATTCACAGCTTAATAGCAGAAATTGATGGCTTTTTTCATTTGATTTTAAAATTTTAGCGAAACGTCACCAATCCAAGGTAATTTGAGATAAACAGGGCACTTTTCAGGTCCAAAAGTACTTTTAAGTACTTTAAGTATACGAAAACAAGTTCCGCTTTTTCTAGCCATTGTGAAGTTTTGTACCACAAAGCACTTGTAACTTTCGTCGTATTTGGGTAATTCTTAAAGCAATTTCTACATGATCACATTCTACAAATTCGAAATTATAACTCAAACTTATGACAAAACCCTTTTTCTTGAAATTTTCAAAGCAATCTTATAGACTGCGCAAAGTTGTTTGAAATTATAATTATTCGCACAAAAAATCCTCCTAATGACAAAGTCACCCAGTCCCTTCATATTTATTTGTATTTTTATTAAACGAAAGCATGGATCTTTGTATAAAAACTTTAACAAATCCGCATTCACAGACAGAATGGTGAATTTCCTACTCTAGAACGGGGTCAAAATTCGTGGAATGACCGAATGTCAATTTTGAACACTTTTCTAAATAAAATTTCGTCTACCTTATTTGTTGTAGCTCCAGATCTTTCATGTAACAGTTGTCGTAAACCTTTTTGTTGATTCGCAGCACGGCAGTACATGGCTGGCTCCTCTATGTTGCAACAGCTTTATTATGCGGCCTTGGATCTGGAATTCCATTTGAGGTGAAGAGAGAACCCCACGTTTCTATGTTTGTAGTGAAGTGTGTTCGTAGCCCCAGCATTGTAGACAAATGGCTCATCCGGCCAGTTCAAAGCTTTATCTTTACCTAAAATATCAAAATTACGGAAAAATCCTTATTCATTGAAAACGTCAGCTAAAGCAAAAATTCAAAGTGGGAACCCAAGTAAAGGATTATGTTTGACTGAAACGCTGGCTCTTTTAGCTCTTAAGTCCCTTAGATTTTAATGTTTGATGTTACGTATGTGAGACTGTAGTCAGCGTATTCAAACATTTGCTACTTGTAAGGCAACGAAAGGTCTCTGCAAGATACCATGAATCAAAAATATATATGAAAGTATTTTCATTTGCCTCTTTCGGGATCTTAATCGCTGCTCAATTTTGCTCAATGTAGGTAATGTTTTGCCCAGGTCAATCTATTATTTAGAACCCCCCCCCCTCCAAAATAATAAACTTCCCATCAAATAGTATATTTCTGCAACTGAATACTTCCTTTTTAATGAATGTTGCAGCAATGATAGCTGGCAAGATGTGATGAAGCGAGTGGCTGACAAGTACAGGGTTATGAAGCCTCTGCCAGAAGACATGTTCCCCTGCACCTTCGGGCACATCTTCTCGGGTGGCTACGCAGCCGGATATTATTCCTATAAATGGGCAGAGGTAACATCTTTAGCTTGTTAGAGCCTTGCTTATCTCCAGCCAGAGAGTTGTGATTTTTCATTTAAATAGCTGAAAAGGTCTAATGGTATAAATAATGCTCTAGCCAAAAGCCAGCCCCATCTTTCTGCTAATCATTGCTCGGAAACACAGTTAACGTACGTAAGAGAGCCTTGGTGTTATTGATCCACTGTATTCTTTACATATCTTTTGTTCTGCCTGTGTTTAAAGTGGCAGTAACCGAAGCAGAATATTGCAGAATTTGATCAATTAGCGTCACTCAAAGCATTTCTTCTTAATTCTCTACAAATACAAAGCTATCCATGCGAGCCATACCTCAAGCAACTAAACTAGTACATCAAAGTATAATTTATTCTGTATTTTGTTTCAGTAACTAATTTTGTATGCCTGTGTTGGTCAGTTCAACTTACAGTTTCGAACTTTCCCAGGTTATGGCAGCAGATGCATTTTCCGCGTTTGAAGATGTGGGCCTAGATGACAGAAAGGCAGTCCGTGGCGTTGGCACCAGGTTTGATTAAATGCCTTTGACGAGCTCTTTCGTTTTGGTAGATTAATTTCAATAGTGTTAAGTATTAAGGGGAGTGTCAAGGAGGGAATGAAAGTAATCTGGAAAAAGCTGCCCCATTTTTACTACCACGGTCACCAACAGCTTTGTCTCATGCAAACGAAAACGCGTCTTTGCAACATTTGCCGTTTTTTATGAAAGTCCATGCCCGGAAACTTTTTTGGGAGTTGTGCTGTATAAAGTTAGAGATGTAGAAAGAAGATGCAGCCGTGGTTTTTGTTCCTGTGTCTTAATATTGAGGACACTGCGAAGGCAATATCAGGCAACCTTAATAGACTGACATGGAAAATTGGGTCCTGCAGCTGTTTTCTTCTCGAAGGTGATATTCGTACTTATCCGTATTTTTAATTAACTTTGTTTTCGTCTCATGCTGCATCGATTGCTTGCAATGGGATGCGTTTAGCTCAGAGTAACTGACTACTGCAGCTAATGATAAATGGTTCAGTCATTGTACTTTGATCCAACGCCCTCATTTATTATTGTAGTAGCATGCAAATGGCATCTACAGACATAATGATCAATGTACATGTAGACTTAAAGGCATTGAGTCATGATAAATGGAAAGCGTATACCCAAATTGCAAAAATTGCCGAGTCATTATGATAGCTCCGTTAATCTGATTGGCTGTCAAGCAAACTGCACACATGATGTTTTAACCTCGCAGTTGATGTCTGATCACATGAAAGCCGAAATGAAAGCATGAAAACAGACAACAGCCCTTGGAAAACCGCTATTTACCATGACTCAATGCCTTTATATGCCCTGCGCCCAACATCCCCGCCTTTAAGCAGTGAAATGACTCAACACGTGATAACACGTTATTCAATGTGAGTAGGATGGTAATTCGGACGAATCCAATTGCACTTAAAGTTGCGCGAAAAGGCCTATGTTATGAAGTCCCTATTTGGATATTGTTGAGGTTTATCAAAACATCGCGTATGACGTACATATTTGAAGTAGGCTTTGTTTGGCTCTTTGTTATGCGTCTTGTGTAAACTCTGGAAAGCCAATCAATTAGAGATATTGTCCAGGAATCTTATATTGAGCCATCGAAATTTCGTTATGTATATTGAGCCATCGAAATTTCTGGATGTTTTGAAGTGCATGTAGACAGAGAAAGGCTTATTCCCACTACCCGAAACTATACTAGCTTAGACCTTTTGAATGGATTAGTTTGTGTTTACCGTGGTAAGTTTAGACTACTGTTTCACTTTCAGGTTCCGCGATACATACTTGGCCCTCGGTGGAGGCCGCCACCCGAAGAAAGTGTTCGTTGATTTCCGAGGCCGGGAGCCGAAAACCGACGCCCTTCTCCGCTTCTACGGCCTCAAATAAGTGCTCCTTCGCAGCTAGCTCTGTTAGTTTCATGGCCGATGCAGCAAAGCGATTTTTATACACCTTTCAAATATTTTGAAAAAAGTGATGCAAAGGATTAACCATGCAAGGAAATGATATCCTTGCATTTGCTACATTTTTATGAACTGTTTTTGTCTTTAGAATTATTGGCTTTTTAAACATGTGTATATTTTGTGAACATATATGTTTATTATCCATAAGCACCATAATTACTCGAATAAGCCCAATGTAGTTACGAATAAGATGATTTTAGGCCCATTGGGTTTGTCTCAATGGGGCTTATACAAGGATGGCGGAGGCCTATCCGACTTCTGCCTAGCAAAGCTCTAGGAAACTTTTCAGCATCAAGCGAAAGCTTGTTTGGCTATCTTTCAAGTTTTGTTGTTTATAGAATCGAAATTTAAACTCTTAAATAGGGTCTTTATCGAAAAGCAAAAGAGGGGTTTTGTGACGATGGCTGGACTTCGTGGAATACCCACTTGAGCATCAAGGTTTGGTCAGATGACTGGCTGTTTCAGTGAACCTTCCAACATTTCTCTTCTCTTCCTAACAAGGCTAAATGATCACAGCACATGGTGATCAAACGCTCTCAGATTTATTCATGACACGCACAAGTACCTCTATGCAGTTTTCTTCTGACCGAGGTGTACGTAGGCCCGCTCATGACATTGCCCATTCTGCCAATTGGTTTCTTTTCCCAAAGTCGTGTCTTCATAAGTACATAATGTGTGTTTTATATTCAAAAGCATTTCTGAGATTAGATATATTTTTACCGACAGTTCCTATAAATGTGTACGATAAAGATCAAACTATATATTCATCTCATAATCCTGGCTGTTTTTATTAGTCGCTCGATGCTAAATTGTTCTAAGAGAACGTAGAAACTTGAATTCATGAAGGGTGGTGACAATATTCTAATACACTCTGTTTCTAATAATAAATAAAGTTGAATACTGCTACAATTCACGTCGAGAGTCAACGGGGGTTTTTAGTTTTGGTGGGAGCTCTTCAGGTTTCGAGCTCAGCTGGTAGAAAACTAAAAAACCCCTGATCTGTTATTTGGGTCCTACCCAGAAATTGACCAAAAACATTTTCTGGGGCTACCGTGTCTTCGTTAGACGGAGTTACAGAAGTTCCTTGAAGATTATTGAAAAACCATCTTTATTTTCGGACGAATTCATTTATAGAAAGTAATTTTTATCAAGTATAAGCATATTTATTTTAATAATAAGAGTGAATCAGGTTTTTGCAAGGCCGGCCAATTTTTAGTTCACGCTTTTGTGAAAAGTAGAAAATCAAACCAGTCATTGGGGCTAGCAGAGTTTTAGATTCCAAATACCGTGCAACGAATTTGGACCCAAATATCCGCGTGTCCCATTAGAAATAGCGCGGGATTTTTCTGCTGTCGCTGTCTATTTCCAAGAATTAGTGCCGCCGGCCCATGTTAAAAACAATACATGAGCTCCGATTGGGAAAAGGAAGCAATGTAAGTATTATTTCTTTATCATGATACGAAGCTTCCTGGTTTGATTTGATTCATAATGGAACCTCCATCCAGCGAGCACGAATATGGCTTTTGCATGGAGGTGCGACCGTTCAAAACTGTACTTTTAACATCTTTGAAAAACGCCCCATCTTGAAAACCAACTAGACTAAGAAGAAAATTTAAGGGAGAAGGAAAGACGCACTTAAGCTTTCAGTCTGTTAATGCCACTATATCAGTGCTGGCATCTGTAAAACTCTGACACAGCCAGTCTGTGCAAAATGAAATTCTTCAAATTAATGCTCCTGGACACGAAAGATAAATTGACGATGGTAACAGTTAATAGAAGCAAATGATTTAATTTCACAAACGAGTTTCAAGTTTTTTTTCAAAAAGGAACAAACAATTAAGCAATGACAGGAGTGTACGTTTATCGAGGACCTTGGCCGGCTGTTCCATTTCTAAGCTGAGTTTCCCCGTTGCCCCTTCGGAGAGAAGTCGTAGTATAGAGATTCTACTGTAGTTTGAATCGGATTTCGTCATTGCGGCATACAAATCTACTAACACGTTAGTTGCTGTTTTACTGGATTTAAATATTAAAGATTTAAATATTTCTAATGTGAATTCCAAAACCTGGTAACAAAGTACCAGCAGCTATCAAGTGACTGTCCAATGCAACGACTTTGATAACAACCAATATCTAAGTATCTCATTGTTGCAGAATGAATTTGTTGCAACAATAAAGTCTCATGTCACGATTGCTGTGGTGTCCATTCGTGTAAACCTGCTTGGATTGCACGCCACTGCGATTGGGTTCAAATGCCTCAAAATGACACCACCTTGGTGCTGCAAGAAAATTCAGCACAACCCAGGGCTTAATGCGACTTCAATAGACAGGGCCTTCTGGCATTGTCACTGCAATGTGGGTGGCGCTGTTGTGGACCTTGCGCGTTTATTTAAACACTGACCAGGCTGCATACAAGATGCCCGCTCTCTGAATTGGCCTGTCGAGTCATCGTCGTCTTGTGTTGGTGTCTCTGCAGACCCGTCTTCTAAAAAAGAAACAAGTGATTGGTTATAAGTATAGCTACAATAACAATGTTTTACAGTACCAATTTTGGGTGGAGAACGCTGCGTAAGGGAGATTTCTACAAACCGAGCTGGAGAACTTTAGCCTGGAGCGGTAGAAGTAAATGTGTTTAGAAGCTGATGCTTGTCACAAGGTGCAACATGTGGGAACACACGCTCCTGGAACGTCAATGATTTTAGCGCAAGTGTGATGAACAAAGACAGGCTGCCGTGAAAGTTTCTCATCAGATCATGTGCCAAACGGGCTGATTACATTGTTGTGTAATAGTTTCAAGACGAATTAATTCGGGAAAAGGGCCGGTGGTTTCAAATAATCAATTCAAGCCGGACCGATCTGGAATAACGGCCTGATAGAATCATGTAATCAACTCAAGATCGACCGATCCGGGAAAAAGGGCTGGTGTTTTCCAATAATCAATTCAAGCCGGACCGATCCGGAATAGCGGCCTGATAGAATCATGTAATCAACTCAAGACCGACCGATCCGGGAAAAAGGGCTGGTGCTTTCCAATAATCAATTCAAGCCGGACCGATCCGGAATAGCGGCCTGATAGTATCATGCAATCATCTCAAGATCGACCGATCCGGGAAAAAGGGGCGGTGTTTTCCAATAATCAATTCAAGCCGGACCGATCTGGAATAACGGCCTGATAGAATCATGTAATCAACTCAAGATCGACCGATCCGGGAAAAAGGGCTGGTGTTTTCCAATAATCAATTCAAGCCGGACCGATCCGGAATAGCGGCCTGATAGAATCATGTAATCAACTCAAGACCGACCGATCCGGGAAAAAGGGCTGGTGCTTTCCAATAATCAATTCAAGCCGGACCGATCCGGAATAGCGGCCTGATAGTATCATGTAATCAACTCAAGACCGACCGATCCGGGAAAAGGGGCGGTGCTTTCAAATGCTATTTTCCAAGACCATGCCCCAAACAAAAACTCATCAGCTGTGCTAACCTTCATGCTGCAAACTGGTCGAAGGCAACGCGTCGTCTGCCCGGCTGGGGCGAGAAGAGCTAACAGCAGACGAGAACGGCATCATTAGGGATGCGAAAGGCAAGCTGGTTGTCGACGGCAGCGAGGCAGAAGAGCCTTTCGCCATGCGACTAGGCCGGTTAAGGTCCAGCCTCAAGTTGCAGTGGCTCATGCCTTGCAGAACATTCGATATTCCATTCTGCTGTATTTGTGGTATACCATTCAAGTAGGCCGGCAAGCTGTTTCCCTTTTCCATTTGTGACCATACGTCCTCACATTTCACTTTACGGCGAATGCTCTCGATGAGACTATCTCGATTCCGAGTTGTCTTTCTCTGCTTGGAACGAACAGCCTCCTTCGCATCTGACGGCGATAGAGGCACGTCTTCGTTAAGCGTTGAGCTGTCGCTGTCTTTTTTCTGGTGATTGAAGTAAAGCAAATGTAAGGTTCTATCCTGCAAGTGAGGTACCTAACCACATAGCCTGCTTTTTAAAAAGAGATGGCCAGAAACACTAGGTATTTGCAAAATTTCATATAGCGACACAAATAGGCCAATGATCTACAAAGCAGGACAGGTAATTGTGTTAACAACAACAACAACAACAACAGCAGCAGCAACGGCAAAGCAACATCAACGATAGATACTGCATACGATACTGTTTTTATGTCAAGAGCCAAGGCTGTTTTATCAAGACTGTAACGTCTAGGATCTCTCTATCAAACATTGAAAGTATTTTACTCAAACTGTGCAGCAGAATAATTTAACAGTAAAAAAATTGAATTACTTCTAATACAAAGAGACATAGTAACTAGTGTTGCCATCCAGCAGCTCATACGAAATGATTATGCACAGTCGGGGACAATAGAAGCATTTGAAATCATTGATGGCGCAGCTAGAAGGGACACAGGGTCCACGCAGAAGGAGCTCTTTTTCTGAATCAAAATAAGCATTTTGAAAGCTCGGAGAGAAACCCGGTGCATGAATCAAGAAATAACGAAGAGACGCAAGCAGGGCGGGCGGTTTTAAGCACATAAGTTTTAAACAAGAGTTTCTCATCACACCCAGTACCTTATAACTCTAATCTCAGCCGAAGCAATTTTTCAACCTTAAATTTAGTACCTTAGTGCTGAGACAATATAAGTGCTATAATTAGGCTCAACATGCCTTTTATATCCTTTTATATCCTTTTACATCGCTGAAAACTTGCTTACCTCTCGAAAACCCTCAAGGGCAGTCTTTGCCTCTGCCAGTTCCTTCGCTGTGTCTGCAAACTTCACTTCAAGGAGCTTCATTTCATTCTGCAATTCAAGGTGCCTCTTTTCGAACTCGTGTTCAATGCTTTCATGCTTCTGCATGTCATTTTTGTATTTCTGTTTGCATTCCTGCACTGCAGTTTCCAGCCGTAGGTTCTCCTTCAAAATTTCTAGTTTCTCTGTAGTCGCTTCTTCTCTCGACTGATAAAGCATATTTCGCTGCTCCCGCACACACTCTAGCGTCTTCTCGAGCCGATTCTTCTCCATCAACGCTCGCTCATAGTGAAACTCCAATAGTTGATTCTGCGATTGCTTCTTACTAACGTGGTCACGTAGCCTTTTGAATTGGCCACAAATGTCATCTTGCGTTAGTTTCAGGTAATTTCTCTCATTTTCTAGCTCATCAAAACTACGATGTAAGATTTTCAAATCAGACTTGCACGACAGGGGTATACAAGTGGAATTTAAAGATATTTGCACCCAACCTGAAAGCGATAAGTCTGTCAATGATGACAATCAAAGTTATTGATAAGAGTGAAGTATACACGGTAATGACTCAAGAAAAGCAGACGGCCTGGGTAACAACGTTTGCAGACGAACTTTTGTCATTTTTCCAAACCGTATCATAATGCTGGGATAATTAAATCTTAAATCATGAACAGGCTATATTCACACCCGTGCGATGCTACGCCGATATCTAATTATCCACTGTGCAAACCGTGATAGGGGCTGTTACGAAATTCAGTTTCCGTGACGGACGGACAAACGATACTTTCAAGTTCTCAAAAATTAGCGAGTGATTCAATTTTGCGGGATGAAACTATTTTGACTAAATTTCGTGACGGACGGATGGACCAGAGGGAAATGAGACTATCCGTATGTGACAAAACATTTTTTCTCGAAAATAAATGTAAACAGTAACCAAGATTATCAGTTATTTGCATGATTTGCATGAAATAAATTCTATGGGAAGAAATTTGAAAAGAATTATTTGTCCGTCCATCACAATTATTTTCATACTTGGCTTCTAAATCTGCTATAAAAAGAGAACTATGTGCTTAAATTGAGAAATATTTGTATTTTCCATCAATTTAGCTATCTAATTCTGGATTAAGATAAAATTTTCCATAATATCAAGATGTTCGGATTTTTCTAAAAACGCAACGAATTTCGTAATAGCCCCGATAGTCCTTTTCTAAGTAGATGGCGTGCCAGCAAATCCGGTTAATCGCTGTATAATACCTGCAGTTAAGGATCTCCGTCCACTTTTTCAAGCAGCCAAGCTGTGCCTCTAGGCCATCTCTCTCCTCCTCCAGTGTGCTACACCGGAACTTCAGTTGCAACAGCTCCCTCTTAGTCGAGTCTACTGCTTCCGTTTGACTCGCCATAGTTTCATTCAGTCGTTTTGAGTTGCGTTTCTCAAAGTCGTGCATGACCTGCAGTTCGTCTATCTCCTTCGCGAATTCCTCATTTTTAGCTTTTAGCTCAACGTTGGCTTTGTGAAGCTGTTCGTTCTGCAATAGCGAAATCACTTAGACAAGTTTTATCAGTCCTAGATACTTGGTAATATATTTCATTTAGTCGTTAAGACGTTTAATAACCCCCCTTAGCCAAAATTGCCTTAAACAAGTGAAAAAGATAAATATCATAATCTGAATTAAATTTGACACATACTCGATTTATACAGCACGAGAGAATCACGCACGTACAAACGCCAGTTACTGAAATTGTTCTGATAATATCTATAGCGTTATTGATTTGATTCACGTTTTTGATGCTCGGTTTCTTGAGAACTCCTTTAAAAATTAAAGCCTGGAAAAACACTACCAAAAATATTTGCAATTTTTTTTAAATGTGAAGTCGCATGAGCATTAAAGAAAAAGAGCAGCTGATCAGTAAATTGGTGTTTGCCTTTTCAAAATAGATATCTCAAGATAATCAAAATAAAATATGTAGAAAACTACCTGCTCTTTGAAAATCATGACATATGACTGAAGAACTATGATGATGTTGTTCCTTTCCATATTATCTTTCCAAAGCTCTTGCAAGTAGTCATGGAGGGGTATGTTTCTTTCCGCTGCATCGTTCTCTGTTTCTGTTGCTCTGCTTTCTGAAGTCAGATGAATAATTTTCTCTTGAAGGTCTGCCATATGTTTGGTTTTAGACTCGAGGTCATCAGAAGCTTCGAACAGTTTTCTTTCTAGAATGCTTTTCTCCTCTAGCGTTTTGCTCTGGCAATATGTCATCCCTTTCAAGTCATCCAAAGCTTTGTTGAGCTGTTTTGCCAGGAATTGCCGATCAAAGTCTATCAAAGCCTTTCCATCCACACCTGAAAAAAAACGATGAACAGAGAATAATGTTTCCAATTCAAACAAAATATTTTTACTTCATCTATTAATTTGCCTTACCTCGCATCGTAAAAAAATTTAAAACGAGTGGTTCTTATAAGAGAAATTTTCTTCCTTCTTTGATTACTGTCAGCACCAACTTTTCGTTGAGACCAAATTTCAGCCGTTTAGGCCTAAGTCTTTTATTTTCTGAATGCAACAAGCAAACGACCGAAACAGCGAAGAACCCAACCAGGATAAATAAAATATTTGAAGGCACTACGCAGGAGCTTAGCCAAAACTCTTCGAGCGCCAGCAGCAGCTTTTGACAGCCATGACGCTTCAAAGCAATGGTTTGTTTGTTGTTCAAAGATATTTCGTACATGACTCTATCAAATATTTCTGAAAACTATGATGCTTGAAATTATAATGTCAAATACTGGAGTCTGGGCCCTAACGCAGTCTTAATGACTCACCAACAGCATTCAATATATTCTTTTGAATTCGTTGTATCTCTTTCGTATCACACGTTCGTATCGTACGCTAAACCCGTACTTTTTCACATCTATCTATCAAGATGTTACGCATAGAGTTCACGAATCATTGCCTCTCTCTGTGTACTTCACATATAAGGTGTTTTTTCCAACATGTTTTGCTTTTCAGGAGAGAGGTTCTAATGCTTTAGTCTGGGCAAGGATAAATTTTAAACTTAACCTGGTACAGATGATCCAAGTAGTTTGAGGGGTATTGTGAATTTTAGCCAGGGTTCAGAAATGTGAACTACCTGAGAATGCTGATAGTAAATTGCTAAGGTTTTCCCAGTTATATGACAGGCATTCATGAACAAATGAACAAATGAAGAGAAACTTTTTCAATCAAATTCATGATAAGTCTTTGTCTGACATGAAAGAAATGAGCTGACTACGTTGCCCTGATACGAAAATGTCTTGACAATGTTAAAGAGTCCTTTTTGGTTAGTAGCCTTTGGTTTCTTATCGAAGATTGTAGAGTTTTTTTGCAATACAGAAGAAAGTTAGTCGTTTATAAGAATTACTTTGATCAGAATGATAATGCACTGATGCGGGGAGAGGTTTTTTAACCCGTTTATTTTTAAAACATCACGAATTCTTCAAAGAAGAACACAGTCAACATCAGAACAATTAAAGCTCGTGGCTTGATCATATAAAAAGAATGCACTCTTACCTGTTGTCCAATCCCAAATTCCATCTCTAGAGAGAGCAGGCACAGGTACCACCCCTAAAAAGAACATTGTGGTCACCATCAGAATTCAAAACACGCTCAAATCGTAATTATCAGAGATATTGACTATAAACGTGCATACTTGGCATAGAACAGCAATACTTCCAAATTGGTTGTGATCAGAGGCAGGGGCGCCTACCCTGGGGGGGCAGAGGGGGCAAGAAGTGCCCTTGAATATACGACTTCTATGAAAAGATTATAGAATATTATAGAAATCTAGTTGATGACAACTCCTTTCTGATACTGTTGATCTTTGACACCGGAAACTGTTAATTTTTTCAAAACAGCGTCGGGTTTTGCGTCGGATTCTCCGAATCTTTCAATGAGTAATAAAATGAAGGTAATAGTCAGGAACAAAGCAAACAGCCCGGCACACAGGGCTTCATCAGGGGAAAATGAAGCCTGTATGCCGGGGCAAATTATAACAGTTATTTTTCGGAAGACAATAACAAACTTTGAAAAACCAATGGCGTCTCATACAAAACTGACTTTTTTAAACCACTGGAATAAACAACTATTTGATCTGCTTTTGCTTATTGTGATTATCATTTGCCTCTTCACTTTCAATGATCCTGCAACCCCGGATTATTTCGACTTAATTTAGGTTTAGATTATTTAGACTTAGAAATCAGAATTTTCCAACCATTTAAATCACCATGATCATTTAAATTTCATAAACCAAACGTTGCGAATAAAGCCATTTTGTACCCACTTGTATCGAGAATAGTGTCAAAATTGTATGGGTGGAACATACCAATATTTTATAACGTACCAACACCCACTTCAACCCAACGAATTTTCGATTATTTTAATGGAAAAATTCTACGATTTGCCCTCAGCACCAGCACTGCCCCTCCTGCCCTTATCTCCAGCAGGCGTCCCTGATCCAGTGGTGGCGCTAGGTTTCCTCCGACAAAGGGGCTAGCACTTCCGACGGAGGGGCTAATTTTTTTAGAGAACGATAGGGCTAGGGGGCGACAAGGAATTGTAAGGGTACTGGAGACCGAAGGCGAGCGTTGCGAGCCGAAAATTCGGGGGGTCCGGGGGTACTCCCCCGGGAAAATTTTGGTGGCTACACCCATTAGATTGGCTAAAAATGCTATCAAAATGGTGTAATCGTGTTTTTTACTACGTTTTTTGACATATTACTAAGGGCACGTTTGCCCCCTCCCTTGCCCCTCCTAGCAAAGGGCAGGAGGGGCGCTTGCCCCCCCGCGCCCCCCTTCTCCGGCGTCCCTGGAAATTTTTTTTGAAAGCTGCCTCTAGATAAGCTTAAAACTACTCTAAATCTTTACAACTCATCAAACGTTGCCAATTCAAGTAGGGCCTATCTTTGGAAAGTATGAATTTAAATAAAAAGCAACCAACTGAACTTAAGGAAAACTGGAACACAACGTAACTTTATAGGAACAGACCTAAGCGGTGGAATACGCACTTCTACATATCGAAAATTCAAGTCCAAGAATCAAAATTGTTTCACAGAGCAATTCTACTCTTCGGGAACTTAGCCTTAAATCTGTCTACTACTGAGTCCAAGTCAAGAGCACTTCCACGGGCACGATGAATACCTAGCATCATCAGACTGTCTAGACGCTCGTCCTTCATAAGTGAGCGCAGATCACTCTTGATGAGGCGCATAGAGCTGAAGCTGCGTTCACATTCGGCTGAAGAGACTGGCAAAGTGCATGCGATGGATACAAGCCGGTGCAGCTCAAAGAAAGCTTCATTTAGCTTTTCCAAGTGTGCCTCTAGTTGCAGAAGTGTGCTTGGGCGGTGTTTTTCTTCTTTTCTTGAGAGCATATATTTAAATGTGGCAATTTCACTGCGTAGTGCACCAATTTCAGACTGAAAAAGCTCAGCAAAATTGACAAGAGTTGTTGGGTCCAAGTAGCTTTTCGACTTGGGGGCCAATGCAGTTATGCCTTTCATGATCTTTATGTTTTTTTCGTCAAACCGCTTGCAAAGTTCTGCAGTTGTTCTGTTTAGTATTTCTTTGACATTTTGTACGTAGCCATCAAACCCGCTTGCTACTTGAGGCTCTGAAGATGCTTCCACAACAAACTCTCGAAGAGAAGCAGGCGTTGCCCTCTTTCTTGGTGGTCTTTTTTCTTCCGGCAATTCCAAGCGATCCGCTGCTTCTTCGGCAGTACCCAGAACTCTTGAATCTTATCCCTGCTTTGACAGTCATCCAGTTCATCTTTCAATGTTGCAATGAGATCAATGGCTTGACTCAAATCATTGGAGGGTTTCTGCAACATGTCAGACGCAAATTTGGCTTTGTTCAAGACGTGTCGGATGGCAAACAGGTATCTCACAAATTTCCTGTCAATCTGCAGAAGATAACCAGTAGCTTCTGTTCTGCGACCGGGGTTCGTATCTGTGTCAATCACATCCTGCAGGACTTCCACCAAGATATCCAACCGCTCCCAGAAAACATTGAATTGCTTCGCCTGGCAAGACCATCTCGTGTCAGAAACTTTTCCAATTTCCATCACATGAACCTTGTGATCCTCTTGGACCTTTACCCATCGTACATGAACGGTGCTGCTGCTCAGAAAAGAATGCAGGCTTCTGAATAGCGATATCATGTCTGCCACACAACTGATTGATTTCACAACATCGACGATCACAAGGTTCAATCGATGACAAAAGCAATGGACGTAGTAAGCCATTTCAGCACCGGTTTTCAGAGGAAGTTTCCTTTGAACGCCATTCAGGTGACCAGAAACAACAGAAGCTCCATCGTAGCCTTGCCCCACGCATGCTTTCATGTTGGCTTCGATGCGTTGCAATCGTTCAATTATTGTGTCTGAAAGACCATCTGCATCTAAACTTTGCGCCTCAGCAATGCCAATAAATTCCTCATGTATGGCATTCTCGTAGCAGTAACGGACTGCAACAACAAGCTGCTCTTTTTTGCTTCTATCTTTAGACTCATCTGAAAGGACGGTAAAATACTGAGCCTTATTGAGCTCACTTTTTATTTGCTCAAGAACCATGTCTTTCATAATGTCTAAGATGGCATTCTGTACGCTGTGGTGAGTATACTTTGCATTTTTCGGGCCAGTGCGGATTTTGTCAGCAACAACTGGGTCATGCCTTGCAAGAAGACCAAGTATCGCAAGAAAATTACCACAAGAAGGTCCATAGTCTAGAGCTTCTTTATTTATATCGGCAACACGAAATGAACCTCCAGTCTCACGTTGGGCAATCTTCCGCTGAGCAGTGAGAAGCAGGACTTCGCAAATCACTCGCATGTAATGCCTGTTGTCTTTAACCAGTTTCGAATAAGCGGCATCATGAAGTGTGGCAATGGTCTGAAAATTTCCAGACTTAACGTTTTCATAGTGCGCTTTAGCAGCTACACTTTGGGCATGAAGATGGCTGGTTTGATGTTGCAAGAGTTTGTTATCATTCACTTTGGTGCCATAGCATCTTTTCCAATTGCGCAAGCCTTGACTAACAAACGCTGGATCCTTCCGATTCTCTGAAAAATTACGACAGTGGAAACAGAAGATGGCATCCTCCATTTGCGAATACTCAATCCAGGGATACTTTTCATACAGCAAAGGTGTGAATGCGCGATGCTGATTGCCAATCAAATGTGTAGGGAAGGAAATATTACGAGGCTGCACAGGTCCGCCGTCTTTGGTTGAGGATATGTCCTTGGGGCCAGCGACGGATAGTGTAAGTTGCGGTCCTCTCGAATCTCCTTGAAGTGCTAAAACGAAAAAAATTATCCATCACACTTTGCAAACTTTTTTCCTGTTAAGTTCTTGGCAGTGCCCTATTTTATATCTGAGAAGTGCCTCTTTTCATTGTTTTAGACTTTTCTTTGAGCTTTAGTGCGAAAGAGGCTATGGGAGCCAAAGTGGCTGCTTATATGCAAAACTTTTCCGGGCGAGCATGCCCCCGTGCCCTTCTAGCAGGGTTTGCCTTCGTCTTAATTACATACCAAGGTGCCCTTTTTTCACGCGCCCTTCCACTTTTTAGTACCCCCTACGCCGCTGGTTAATGAGAGTTACGATTATATCTGATAGCTAGTTTATACCTTCGGCTGATAATCCTGCAGGATCAACTTCATCTTCCAACTCGAGTTCCAACTGTTCCAAATTTTCCTCGATATCCTCGTTGCTGTCGCTTTCATTTGCTGCTTCCACAATGTCCGACATCGACTGTTCGGCTTCCGAAATGGTGACGTAGTTGTCAGCATCTACATTCGTGACTTCGGGGTCCAAGCTAGAAGTTGTACCTGGAAGTTTAAACAAATGATTTACTACCCTGTTTTACATGTGTGAAAAAGATTATAATATCTCCTGGGAGATGGACAAAAAGGCATTTTTACTAATCAATCTTTTGTGACTCTTAATATCAAAATCATCCAAAAAATTATTTTTATTTGTAAATAAAACGAAGAAATTTATACGTCTAACAAGGTTTATTCCTCATCCAGTCATAGCCAGGTATATTTGTTTAAATATGTCGCAGTCGCAGTGAAATCCCATATTATATAGGTCCGAAAATAAGAAACTTTTAATTTCTGGAGAGCTAGGTTTCCTATAAAAATACACGTTTTTTTCTTAATAAGGAACTTGTTTATAAAAAAAACTAGAAGGATTTATCGTAAATAGTAATAGATGGTTTCCCTTAAAAATAGTAAAAAATAAGAAATTTGGAAACTATTAGTACTCTGGGCTTGAGTCAAGTTTCTTATAAATAAAAAAACGTGTACGTAGAAGCAAAACACTACAAATATGTATGGTTGGGATGGGGTAAAATGGCTTAGCTACTACGTAAATGAGTTTGATTGTTTTTATGGCTGAAGCCCTTTGCTAAGTGTTTTTCCTCGTATTAAAAGGACTTAAATATTAAAACGTATAACATACCACGTTCGATTTGCTCTTCGTCTTGAATTTTCGAAATTTCAACTTCTTGTTCTTCGGGGTCTTCTGTTGTTCTTTCAGTTTCAAAATCATTAACCTTTCGTTTCTTTGGAAAAGTACCGCCTTTTGATTGAAAAAATGTTTTTATTTTTCTCTGCTGCGAGTCCGTTTCAACTATTGCCGTCGTAGGAGCAGTCCTTCCCATTGCAGCCAAATCTTTGTGCTTGGACTTCGTGTGGCGGGCAGCGTAATCATTGTTAAATACGTCATTACATATACTACATCTAACACTGAAACGGGTAACATTTGTTGCCATATCGCTATCGCACAAAAATATTCCGATGTTGTAGGTTGGTTATAGCAAGCAAGATTTGGACGAACTGCACTATCCATAACATAAGATCAAATTTAACAGCATGCGGAAAACACCTGGTACTGAACATCTAAACAACCAATTCAAACTTCTTATAACAGATTATTATTTACCATGAAATTGATGTGTCGATGAGTTGTTTTGGGATGAGCTTCCTGAATTCTGATAACAGTCCTTTTAGAAATTTCTATTTCCGCCAAAACTTAAAAAATTCGCTCCGACAAAAAAAATTCAAGCATAATTTATCTTCCGACGGAGGGGCTAGCCTCCTCCGACGGGGGGGCTGTAGCCCCCCCTGCCCCCCCTCTGGCGCCACCACTGCCCTGATCAGAGGCAAGATGCGATCAGCTTCGGAAAGTTTTGCTTTTAGTTATTAGCACGGAAATTATTTTTTTGTGAGAGAAACCAGTAGAGGGACAATTGAATGTCTCCGCCCAATTTGAAGTCTAGGGGCGGTACCTTGTGTAGATACAGCAACACTTCTGGTAGTAAAATTATATACTTTGCGCGTGCGCTGTGGGAAAAATCACCGAAGCGACTTTCTAAATAATGAACTAGACATGTGTGGATTAATAAGCAGCACTACCAGTAATTTGTTTTTAAACTGCATTAATTGGTGGCTTACGCTTGCTCTATGTGACAAGATTTGAAAACAGGACTCATTTGCATCACATTGATGTGAGGTGCCTTTTTCTTCGTGCTGTGGTGTCAAAGATTTACGCCCTGAGGCTTGTAAGGCTGGGTAGGGTTCCCCCTCCCGAGAAACGTGCCCCACAACATTCAAAATACTTCTTGATACCATGCAGCGTTGGTTCGCCCATCCACGAAATTCAGGAAAAGAGACGCTCGGGCCGTGATACAAATAACGTCTAGAGGCCCGGCCAAACTAGAAAACATTGTCATACAACACAAAATGTCACACGAAATGTTTGACAATCTCCAAAATTAGCGTGACAACGTTTTGGTCGTAAGACATGCTTACGGAACAATCCAGGAAACGGTTTTTGTTTGTGAAACATTGGTAAAACGCTTTGATTTCACCATATGATTTCACACACGTCAATGAATGTCAAAGTGAAAGTCGCAAGGGGGATGACCCAATAGATTGATTTCACTTTTGATTGCGCTTTCAAACAGCCACGATTCATATCTCCAATAACAATGGGGGTTTAAAATGATCAACAAACTTATTTCCGTGTGCATCATCAGACTCGACAGCAGCCACGCATTCGAGTGCCGCGTCTTTCTTTTCATTGATCAATATACAAGCAGAAAGAAACAGACGGGAATAACTTTTTCCTCGGTGAGAGAATGTTAGGTGGAAGTTAAATCACTGATCAGAGTCTGTCAACGTTGAAAAAACGACCAGAAGACAGTGGGGTAGTGCTATCAGAATAACAAGGAGGGTTCTTTCATAAAATATTGCAAAGAACAATAGAAAAATTAGACCAGGGGGCTCAGTCCCTAGCTATCTAGCCCTGCCCAAAGCTGACAAAATGAATTACTGGTCTAGATTGAGAACAACACAAGAGGGTGTTAGAAAAGCTGTGATTTGCACTATTATGCCTAGTCAGTGACCACTCACACACCTCCTTTTTGAGGAGCCCAAGTGGAAAGACGAACGCCAAAACTCCTAGATCATTATACTTTTATTTGTCTTCCTTTGTTCAAATTCGAATCAGTTCAACAAAGATATTTACAATAATTTATAATTTTAGAAAGAAGCTTGTCTCTTGTTGCTTCAAAACAAGTTCAACTGCCTAGTTATTTGAAAACAAATTTGTCCCTTTCAAGTGCCTATTTTTACCTGATTGATAGAAATCACATTGCTCTAGGCACTTGTTATATGTAAGTCACAGAAAAGGGGTGATGAGAGCAAGGCCCCCTCAAGGTTAATTCTAGTCAGTCATTTTTGGTACAACAAAGTTAGGCTCTTTATTATGGTGAAATATGGTCAATATGAACATAATCAGACAATTAAAGTAGCACTGACATGCCACTATGTGAGTTATTTGTGTAATTAGCAAAACTTACCATGTTTAATTAACAAAACTAACAATGCTTAATTAACACAACTGAAATGCTATGACAATGTTATCCCCTAATTGCTTAACTCCATCTCTCTGAGTTAGGTAGACATCTCAGTAGTAAACTCTCTTAATTGTTATTTTTGAGTTTCTTAAAAGGGTTCTCTCTTGTAGTTTACACCCCCACAATTACCATTCGGTTTTATCACGAGTGAACTGAGCCACAACCAAAGGAAACTTGCATTTTCAACTTGATTTTTGATTTTCTGATTGGTCTCGTATCATCTTCATCGAATATCATTTGCTAAAAGTTCAGAACTACTGGATATAGGGTACAACTTATGAAACTGGACGTACACGCTTTCTTTTTATAAGGAACCTACCTCAAGGCCTAGTTCCAAAGGTTCCTTATTCGTAGACCTCAAATCATCAAATTTTAGTACCAAAAGTTCTTAAAAGTTCCTTAATTTTCACTGCACATCAATAAGCCTTAACACTTAATAGAGAGAGGGGCGAGATAGACTTTGCGGAAACTTCTCAATGAAGCACTTGACACACGAATAGCAAACAATCTATGCGAGTATTTGCTGCAAATAAATGGAACCGGCTTTTTAGTTCTTGATGCTTGCAGTTATAAAAAAATTTTCAAATCGAAAAGTTCCTTAGGGATTTCATTTTTAGTGGTATAAGTTCTTTAAATATTTCGGCCTTCTACATGTAGGTTCCTTAAAAAGTGGTTCCCTATAAAAAAGCGTGTACTTGATAAACAGCATTTTGGAAGAAATACACGGGTCCAAATGTCTCAGGCAGCCTCCAATGAACCCTTTCATGTAGGAAGATGACGCACTGTTGCATCAGAATAAAAAATGGTTGGGAAGATGGCTTTCCCATTTGTGCGGAATTAGTCGAACTTACGTGCTTCCGCTTTCTTGCCAGTGACTGTTTCGTATAGTGCTGGGTTTTCAAATTCGAGGGCCTCTAAGAAGTGATCGATTGCAGCTGGTCCTTTCAATGCCAAAATATCAAGCATTTTACCCACTCTGTCTTGCCTTGTTACACCACTGTTTATGACCTGGCAGTCTTCGTCATCCAGAACGGACTTGCTTCTCAAGTAGCTTTGCAATGACACTTTGCCTGGGTCAAGACTTTCCACGAATCTAAGCCGATGTTTCTCCAACAAATTCGCGTTTTCAAAATCCATATCCATAGCTTTTTTGTCCGTCTGTCAAGTGTTTTCGCTCCACACCAATTTGTCTTGTGATCAAATGCAATCTTGCCGATCAATAGTTTAAACCAGGGTCTTCCCCAATGATCAGCTCATTGACGACGCTGTGTCGTTGTCTCGAAGTTGGGGGATTCCACAGGTTGGAAGCAAGGCGGTGATGACGCGAGGGTGAAGATGGGCACGGAGATGGGAAAGAAGAAGAAGAGAGATTAATAAATAGGTAGCTCAATAGCTTGTAATGAAGATTCAGTACTTGTCAACACATAATGATCATGAAATACTGATCAAAACATAATGATCGAATCGTATTGACAAGGCGTACTGTTTTCAAGATCTGGTATACCAATTGCTGTCAATGTCGCTCTCATTCTTAGGTCATATCTTGATCTGTATGTTTTTTGCACAATACCTTATGTCTTCTAGAATGCGACAAACATCAGGCCCGAGGGGCTGGGGCGCTGCAGCCCCCTAATATTTTTCAAACTACAGTATGGTTTTTAAAACAGTTAACTGAGAGAGAAGGAATACAAAGGGGAGTCCCCTCAAAATGAATCTCATTCCGACTACAGTGAATATAATCAGCGATGATTATGTAAAAGCATTCTGCTCATTTCCTAAAACAGGGAAATGGTTTTCATACCTATCTAGTGAGAGGAAATTGTGTGGTGTTTATTTTTAATTTTTCATATTCCTTTCAGATCCCAAGGTCAAGGTATGAGAGAAAACAACAAACCACTTAATTCTCACTAAACTCTCCTTGTCATTTACAAGCAATAGCATATATCATTAGAATAAAAAATAATTAGGGGTAAAACTCTCAGTTCTCCGACCCAGGTTGACATTATCAATTTTGTATCTAGCCATTTACATATCTTTCGCAAAAATGAACTTCTTCGTCATTGAAATCTTCATCTTTAAATTAATTTCTACTGAAAAACATGTTTTTGGACCGTTCGGTCGCGATTTACTTTGTTTTTAATATTTGGATTTTTCTTTAGCTCTGACCGCAATTTGCGGCTGCAGTGGAATTTTTTCTTCTGCTGCAGTTCACAGTACAAGGTCAGTACAAGATTTTTTTTTGGGTCCAGGCGATTCAGACCGACTTCCACTGATCTGCCAATCAAATTGCGGCCAAGACCTTTTCTGCCCAACATCCCCTGCGCAACGGCTAGGTTGGTGCTTCGCGCCTCATTAGGCATTTGTTCCGTATACAACATAGATGCTTAAAAGTTAGTCAAATCGCCAATTATCTGGGAGAAGGGGTTTTTCAAAGTGTCGATGTTGAAAGCTGCAGGGATTTTGGGAAACAAATGTCAATTCCTAGCTCCTGCTCTTCGCCTCTCAAGGGGTCTGCAGCTCATCGTTTCTTTCATGGAGGTGGACTTGCTATGGGGGAAAGCTAAAAAGGAACTGCTTTCGCTTGAAGGTATGACTTTATTTTTGAAAATTTTGCAAAATATTGCCAGTTCAGGTCATACTTTTTGATCGTATTTTAATAACATTTTTGACATCCAAACTTTTGGCGGGAAATTTAAGTGTCGACAACAGCAACAACAACTGTAAGCCAAAACATTAACATTCAAATTCTTATTTATATAAACTGTGTTTCACTTTGTTTAAAGAAAAATTCTATAGAAGCACGCCCCTTACATTTGTGCCACATGTAGAGTTGTGCTTTTCTCATTATACTGCCCTTAACAAATTGAGGCTGAGACCATACCAACATTCTAATATGTGGATACTGACCAGTATGTTATCAGTCCAACAGTGTTCTTTTTGCTAGTTTCCATAGCAATCATTATTTTGCTGCCTGGTTGCTTACATTCTAAGAAATAATCTTTTCATAAAAAAATTGGGATATGGTGTGAACCTCTTTATCCATCCTTTGGGCAAATCATATGGCTCAAATTTTTTGGAAAAAAAGAAGCCTTGGGGAAAAATTTTACCATTCAAAGATGGAAGCATGGCTAAAGATGAAGCAGCCAGAAAAGCAAATCAAATTTTTTTGAGAAGGTTTCAGCCAGAATCTCTTGCATCAAGTCAACACTAGGGAGAATGAAACTGTGCCAAA